>JARHVA010003860.1:270000-455000 GCA_037957365.1 Torreya grandis | reverse complement strand
TTCATGTTATTTTCACATGGAACTAATGGTCTTATAGTTTTATAAAAACCATAAATAAACCTACACAATAAAATTTTTTTTTTTTTCAAAAAATGACTTTAATTCCTTCTTAATATTAGGAAATGATAATTTGGAAATGGCACTAGCTCTATCATATTTAATGGAAATACCTTATTTGGTGATGATTTGGACCATTGACTTATCTTCAATAACACTAGAGACACTCTTTTTTTGGATTCATGGAAATATCATACCTCTTGCATCTATCAAACACCTTATATAAATGATACACATGTTATGACCTATGTTTAAAAGATATAGTTAGATTTTCCATATAAATAATAATACATTTCCAAACTAAACCTTGAAAGTCATAATCCATTTCATGTTGTAACATAGTGCTTACATTTTATCAGACCAAAGGGTATTATTTTTAAAGCCAAAAAACCCCACTTTATTGTGAAATTTATTTTCATTATGTCTTCCCCAACACCCAAATACTTGGTTTTAGCTTAAAAATCCTTCCAAGAAGGACATCATTTTAGATCCACATTTTAAATTATTCATCAAGAGATGGAATAGGATAATTATCCTATTTTTGATTTATTAAAGTTTATATAGTCAATGCAAAACCTAATTCCCCCTTTTTATTGTGAATAGGTACTAGGTTGGCCACCCCTATGGAATGTTTAACTAGGAAAATGATCTGTAGTCATATTAATCTATAGTCTTCTTTTAAGATTAGGGGCTCAAGACTAGACATTATCTCTACCTAAATGGTTTTTTTCCTTCCTTAAGTTGAATGGTGTGGGTTATGGCATGTGAGTCAAAAAAATTAAGGTCATCATATGTCTATGTAATTACATCCTTGTAATCCATGAGAAACTATCTCATTTATTCATTTTCTAATTCAATTCAAGCTAGGTCAATATACATAGTTTGGGGTTCTTAATTGATTCTAGATTAATAATGACAATTATTTGGCCAATACATTCTAATTTTTTATGTTGTTCAGTTCACATGTCAAGGTCAAATATTCTTCCAAATGACACCATCACCATGGTAATTATATTTTTTTTCAATTTCATGATCTCATCACCATCAATATCTTTGTCTGCAAAGTGATTTATAACATATTCATCTATGACTTATGCATAACGTCACCTAAACTATGCATGAGTTTATTACTTTTTGGTCATCATTAAATAATTTTAAATATTACATATTTTATGGGATAAAGGGACATAGATTTAATTAAATTGAAAACTTATACAATTTGTAATCATGAATAGAATCTATGGTTTAGGTATTTTCCTTAAGAATTATTGTGATAATGAAGGCATAAAAATACCCAATTAAGTCCTAATACACACACACACACACACACACACACACACACACACACACACACACACACACACACACACACACACACACACACACACACACACACACACACACACACACACACACACACACACACACACACACACACACACACATGATAATTTTCACTAGAATTTTCATATATCTTTATTGATCACTAATTTATAATCTCCAAACATTTACAATTGTCTTACATTGTGACTCAAATAAAATTACATGTTTTTATTATAAGAGAACTATAGGCAATAAATAGAAAGATACAAATTTTATTATGGGTATATGAATATTATCCCTATGTGAGATCCTTTATTATAATGATATCCATAAAAATACAAGGACCAAAGGCTAGGCTTGTTATTATTTGTATACTCTTTGTCCCTAGTAGTGGGATCATTTATAAGTGTGTAGATGCCAATGTACATGGATACTAAGTTCACATTTTCATTTTTTTATTATTTTATTTGATCAAGTGTTTCATCTTCAGCTTCCTTTCAACCCAAATGTTATTTTCCACACCTATCCAATGTAAAAACATATGGGATAAATCAATAGGTATGTAATCATTGAGTGTTTAAGTTTAGTATCAACTAAGAAGCAAGCCATATGCCTTATAAATTTCCATAACTTGGACATCTATGAACTATTGAACTCTAGGTTTGTTATCCAATTATATGTGAAAATTTAGGATTTTTACAATTAGCTTTACGTATATCTATATAATTAGATAACTATTTGGTTATAATTAATAAGTTTTAGTTCTAATTTTTCACAAATACTAATGGGAATAAAATTTGTGGAGGCCCCAAAATGAACCAAAGTTCTATATTCATTCTTATCAAAAAACATTTGTCAATAAAACAAGGGGATGATTAACATTATTATTGTGAATTTCCACATTTACATGTGCTTTTTTTATATCTGCTTGAGGTAAATTTTACAATTACTGATTTCATCAATAGTTTATGTTATTTTTTTATTTGTGCAAGCTCATGTAAAGTGATATTTTCATTAATTTTATTCATATGTTCCACTATTTTGTAACCATATTTTTAAAAATTTGACTATGAATGAGTCAATACATGTTTTTCACTTCCTTTTGGTGGAGGCTCATTATTTTATTTTGGATTAGGACTAGATCTATTATTGGGATGCATGGAACTCATAAGAAGAAGTTATTGTTTTTACATAACTCTTAATTTGGAAAGTATGTACCTATTTATTGATTTCCTTTAGTTAAATGTCCTTTTAACTAAGAAAATTAAAGGTATATAACATCATGGGTGTGTTGGGTGAACTATATATACCTGTTACCCATAATGGCTACCATAGGCTATTACATTTTAAAATTTTGCTTATAATCCACCTTAACATTATTGATAGCCTTTTTCATACATATTATTTATCCTATGATATATTTTAAGCTCATGATGTCTACATAGGTGGTCCTGATAGGTCATATTCTTATCAAATTTGGTCAATAGATGATGTATTAGAAGAAGTTAAGGATATTTTTAATAAGTTAAGGTTTTTGGAGAGCTTAAGGTTAATGTTTTGCTCAGTTTAGGCCTTCCCAAAGCCTTTTTATATCATAAACCTCCATTGTCATGAGTGATAAGGTCTATGAACTAGGAATTTGACTCAAGATAGGATTGTTAGTATCGTGTTAGTTCCAAAATGAAATCAAAATAAAATAAACACACTATCATAACATCTCTAGGCCTAGTCACAAGGGAGAGCTTAGTTAACAACACTAGAATGAAAATAAAAATTAAAATGAAAAATAAACCTTTTTTCACCTTCCTTAGATGCTCCAAATATCTTGTTAAAGTGGATTTCTCAGCTTTGTACTCATGAAGTATGCATCAATAAAGTGTGGCTACCTCCATCTCTCCTTAGCACAATGTTTAGATTTGGATTGGCTTGGATTGAATCAATATTTAGACATTATAACACTAATTTGCATGAATATTTGTAATCAATTTAGAATTATAACTTTGGTATATGAGAGTTTAAAATTCAATAGGCAAGGCCTCCTATTTATATATTTTCAAAAATGGCTAGAATCAACTTGAATCGTCCATCTCAAGATAGAGATGTGTGGCTAAGGATTAATTCAATTATGTAATTAAAATTCACAAATAGGCTCATCAATATTTGGGATAGAAGGGTAATGAATAGGCATAGATGGTCTTAATGAGGCATGGGAGGAATGAATCCTAATATTTTATGCATTTATGGCATAGGGATGTCTTCCCAAGAAATGATGTCACCTGATGATGCAAATATTCAATATTCATTTCCAAAAAGAAATTAATCGACAAGTTCCATGTAATTATTAATTAGGATCATGATTTGGTTTAATTATATTTTAAGTATGATTAAGCACTTTGTGCATAAATTAATCAAATTGGTCAAAATGTCTCATTATTAGCTTGAAATTTGACTAGATTGGAATTGGAAGTTGATGTTAGATGTATTGGATCCATTATCCCATTCAAGATGTTGTGTAAGCCAAATAAAAAAGGAACATGTCTTGTGTAATATATTTAACAAAAAAGAGAAATCTAGGCACCTAGGTGCAAAATTAGCATTTTGACTCAAAATGATTTGATCAAAGTTAGTTGGTTGATAAATTGCATTACCCCATTTAATGATATTCTAGCCAAAATCATCTCTCAAATATATCAATTTCAACTCATTTAATGTGTTTTAGTGTTTTTATGCTAAATTGTGCATTTTGGTGGGAAATTGGTCAAAATCCTAGTTGGAGGTCATTGGTGGCTAGATTTAGTTATCTATAATTTGCGCCTATTTGAGAAGGCATTGTAAGATATATGCATAGTAACATCTTCTCAAAGAATTAAAATTTCTTGTATTCTTACAACTTCAATGATGATGAAATAATCATATGATACCCCTTCTAAGGAATGGTTGGCATTAAGAAAGGTGAGCAAGTGGTCCCTCAAAATAAAGAATGGAGATGAGGGAACCAAAGAAAGGAAAATGATGGGATGAGAACATAATGATATTGAAAAAGTAGTCAAAATCACTGAGAATATAAATGGGATGGTGTATAATGGTTTTCCTAGAGGTGGTTATAAGCATTACAACCTAATAGTGGCAATGTGGTATGATAGCATAATGATTTACCCAAAGGTAATTATAATCATTGAGAAGATGGAGTTACCCTAGTTAGGATAGATAAACAAGATAAAAGCATTCCCTTATTTGATAAAATTGAAAGTAAAGTTGGTGAGAACACAATGATTTTCCCAAAGGCAATTATAATCATTAAGAAATATAGGTGGAAAGGTGTACAATGATTTATCCATAAGAATTTATAATCATTGTACCCTGATTATGGAAAATATGATTGATTTAACAAATTATTGAAGACATGATGATGATAACTTGATACAAAGGATAATTATGAATCTGGATAACTTGATAGTAGGGAGATGGTCATCTAAACTAACAAAGATTGAAATTCATTCATTGTTTAATTACTCTATTTGGGATATGATTGGGATTGAATCAGGATGTTAGTGTTGAAGAGATTTATATGCCACCATTGTTGAATATATTTCTTAAAGTTGAGGTTTGTTGTAGCATGTGTTGATAGGCATCATGGTATAATATCATGAGGACTGGGTTGAAATATGCATAAGGACTAACTCTTATAATTCAATACTCAATATAATGTAATGCACCAATGATAAAAACCATGTTGAAAATGTAAACATATGAATATGGATGGATTCAAGTATAGGTACATGCAAGGAATCACCTAATGAACACACATAGACTGAATCAAGGTAACAATACTTAAAGCAAACAAATAGGCATATAAACAAACAAATAAGAAGAAATAAACAAACAAATAACTCAATGTAAACCGTATGAACATTACCCCTATAAAATAGGTGAAAACTTAACAAAATAAAAATAATTGGGGAATAAAAGAAAAGGAAGGGGGTGGCTAAGCTGTCTCCATATGCACTAGGCAAGTGGATGCTACCTACATATTTTTATGTATGTAATATCCAACAAAAACATCATGCTAAATGTAGTTCTCCTAGGAAATGGGAGGAAAATGATAACTAATAAAAAAATAGAATGGAAGTGATAGAATAATATGAATTGTCTTTAAAAATGGAAATTTCATGGGAGAAAAGGCCAATAAGGATGGGGAAACTAAGTGATAAGTTATTTCCTTGTAACATAGTTAGGGTTCCCAGAATCCTTAGGGAAAAAAAGTGGTCAATGTTTTTGGTTGTTTTCTAATGGTTTTACCAATGTTTCTATAAATTTTAAAGTATCTCAACTTGATTGAGAATGATAAGACACTAAATGGTTTAATCTCATAAAATGGCAAAAGTGTTGCTTAGGTTTCTCATAAAACAATGAGAATGTGGCTTAGGGTACTCAAAAAATAATGAGAGTATGGCTTAGGGTGATTGAGCTGACCTCAATAAGTATCGAGTGCTACCTACATAGTCTCAAATTAGGACCTCAAGTCACTATATTTCCACCTTACAGTGGAGGAATCTGACTAGTGTAGTAGTGAGTTCAAACAAAATAGGCACAATTGGTATAAAGGAATATTATGACATAGATAATGGTGAATTGGTATGATCAAGGAACAATAAAAAAGTGTTGCCCCTAGTTTTCCTAGAGGTGGTTATAACTAGGATACAATAGCATAGGTCACTAAGAATAGTTTTCCCTTAGGTAGTTATAATTAGGATAAATACAATTTGAGAGAATGAAATAAGAAATGAAGGATATAACTACCAAATATCTATCATATTGATCTAAAATACTACTTCTATCTGGAATGTATGAAATAAATACTAAAACCAAATATAAATTCTCTTTCTAAAAGTGGTGATGGAACCAAGGTCAGAGGGTTGGGTAGGGAAGGAAAAATGAACTTGATTAATGGGGAAGGTATGTTAAACTAGATAGACTATATGAAAAGTGATAGGTGGTAGGATGATAAGTCAGTACAAAAAGTATTATATATAGAAGATTAACAAAATTATACAACTTGAAATGGTCCTTATAAATAATACACCAAGTCACTCAAGCAAATTACCACTTGAGCTAGATAATGTTCATTCTGTTATCAAGTTCATGATCATCTGGTGTGGTAAGCCTATATAATCTAGATCAAAAGTTTATTGTAATGATGAAAGGTCCTATCCAATTTGGTTTAAACTTACCTTTATGCTTCTTTTTATCCATGGTATTCTTTTGGTTTTGTTTAAGAACAAGATCACCAAGCTTAAATGTTTTATTCTTGACATACCGATTATAGTGGCCTTTGGGTCAGTTTTGATATGCTTAAAGATTGTTGAACACAACTATGGATTTTTCATCAATTAGGTCTAGCTCTTATAGTTAAGTTACTTTATATTCATGATCATCTAGGACATGCTTGAAAGATATGTATAGAGATGGTAACTTGACCTTAATAGGAAGGATGACTTTTATACCATAAACAAGTGAATATGGAGTGGTTCCTATGGGTGCATGATGATTGGTATGGTATGCCCAAAGGGCATGGAATATCTGAAGGTGCCAATCACAACTAGTATCATTGATAATATCTTTGAGAATGTTGATAATGGTTTTATTTGATTCTTTAATCTGGCTATTACCTTGAGGGTAATTTGTTGTGGAAAAATGCTGTGTGATGTTATTGTCAACACATAGCTTATCAATATCCTTGTAATTAAATGATCCTCCATTATCAGATATAATGTTAGAGGGGATACCATAAAGACAAATGAGATGGTTGAAGATGCACTAGGAAATTTACTTTCTAGTCACATAACTGAGGGGTATAACTTTAACCCACTTAGTGAAATATTTAGTGGTGATAAGGATATGTTTATGGCTATCAAATTAGGTGGGATTCATCTTCCCAATGAGTTCAAGGCCACATGTATAAAATGGTCATGCTGGCAACATTGGTTTTAGAGTATTAGCTAGGGCATGAATCAAATTAAAATTCCATTGACATTTGTCACACTATTTCACATATGTAGCTATATCTACATCCATCTTAGGCCAATAATAACTAGTACACAAGATATTTTTGGATAAGATGGCCCCACTAGTGTGGGATCCACATACTCATTAGTGAACTTCCTATAACATTAGTGTAGATTTTGTCCAAAGTTAAAAATGAAGTAGAGCTCCATCAAAACTATGGTGGTAAAGGATACATCTAAGTAAGTTATAATAAGTGGTTTGGTGGATGAAGGATTTGGTTTGTTTTTTAGAGAGGTCAGGTGGTAAAACTTGGTCATGAAGGTAGTTCTAAAGGTCTAAGCACCAAACTAAACTAGGACCAATAATATCACAAATCATTGTGATGGTTGAAGGTTCATGAGTTGGTGTAAATGAATTCTTGATGAGAAATTGATACTCTATAGCTTTGTCCATTTGTTGAATTAGAGATATAATAGTGGCTATAACATCTATATTTATATTAATTTCCCTTGTTATATGCTCAAAATAAATTTTGTCAATCTATTGTCTTAGATTGTCGATCATGGCTTTGTAAGGAGCTAATTTGTCATCTCTGGTCTAGAAATGGTATGTGACCTAATTGATGATTAACTAAGAATCAGCATAAACTTGGAGATGATATATGTTTTATTATACTACCTATGAAATGCATACAAGTGCTTCATACTTAGGCATGTCTTTAATACAAGGAAAATTGATCCTAAATGATTTAGGGATTAGATCCCCCTATGGTGTAATAAATAAGGGACATGTGTTTGATCCATGTGTAGTAAATGATCCATCAAAATATAGCTTCTAATGCTACTCTTAAAGAGTTATGTCAATGATGGTCATTATGGGTTCATCAAGAAATTGGAATGTGAGTGGATTTACATCAGTAAGGGGTACTTTAATAACCTAATCTACAAGAACTTGCCCCTTAATAGCTTTTTGATTGGCATATTCGATATAAAATTCACTTAGGAGAATGATACACTTGGCCATTATACCTTATAAAGTTGTTTTAGATAGTAGATACTTGAGTGGATCTACTTTGGAAATGATTGTGGTCTTATTCTTCAACATGTAATGGTGCAGTTTCTAAGTTATGAATACCATGGCTAAATAGGCTTTTTCAATAGGTTTATATTTATGTTCATACATGACTAATGTACGAATTACATAGTATACTACATGCTCTTTTCCAATGTCATCATGTTAAGCTAGAAGTGCTCCCAAGGCACTATCTGTAGCTAATAGGTACAAAAAAAGTTATTTTCATAGCATAGGGGGTAATAAAATAGGTAGATTTGCTAGGTAATATTTTAGCTATGGAAAAGCTATTTGACAATGATCATTATAGTGAAATATGACTTCTTTATTTATTATGTGTAAAAATATGGCATTTATTGGCTAATTGAGATATGAAGTGTCAAATAGATTAGATCTTGCCTTATAAACTATAGAGCTACTTCAAATTGGTTAGAAGCGGCATCTCTGTTATAGCTTGGACTTTAGTCAAATCAACTTTAATGCCTCAATGAGACATGATGAAGCTAATTAATTCTCTTGATGTTACTATAAATACACATTTATTTGGATTTGGGTAGACTTTGTACTCACACAATTTTTCAAATATTCTACATAGCACTTCTAGATGGTCATCTATAGTTTTTGATTTTCCAAGAGTGTCATTGACATAGTCTTTAATAATATCACGCATCATATCATGGAATATGATGTTCATGAATCTTTGATATGTAGCTCTAACATTCTTAATACAAAAAAACATTACCTAATAATAGAATGTGCCATATGGAGTGGTGAATGATGTCTTTTGTTGATCTTTTAGTGCTATTATGATCAGGTTGTATCCTAAAAATCCATCCATGAGTGAAAGCATTTCATAACCCACTATGGAGTTTATGATTATGTCAATATTAGGCAATAAAAAGTCATCCCTAGGTAAATATTTGTTTATGTCTCAAAAATCAATAGATATTCTGATTCCTTCAAGATTTTTGCTAATAGGTACACCATCAGATATCCATTTTCATTACTCAATGGATCAAATACATCCTATTTCTAAGATTTTTCAAACTCTTTTTTACCAATATAGTAATATGAAGATGCATCTTACATAGATTTTGCTTGACTAGTTTGGAATTAGGATTGACTACAAGGTGGTGTATAACCAAGGTGGGGTCCAACCTTGACATGTCAAAATAAGCCCATGCAGAGATATCTACAAATTATCTCAATGTAGATGTAAATAATTCACATTCCTCCTCAATGAGGGACATGCCTAATTTTATCCATTTTAGGTCTGATGGAGTCTTGATGTTTACCTATGTTATATCCTCAACTAGAAGGGTTAAACCATCTTCTAGGATAGTGGGCAAAGACTTGAGCTATCTGGTTATATCATAATCCTTTTTTAGGACTGGCTCTTTAATTTCTCCTAGGCATGATGAATCTAAGTCCCCTAATGGAATTTTTGGCCATGTAATAAAAATAATTGGAAACTCTTAGATGATTTGATTGAAAGATTGTTATTTTTCAAAAATAAACTTAGACTCACAGACAAGTTCATCACTAGTGGTCTTATGAGCTATGGTTGAAGAAGGTTGAACACCCCCATGTAATGGTACCTGAAATAGGTTTTCACCACTAGACTAGCCTTTATCTTTAATTTTTCCTTGGTTAGAAAGTGCCTCAAAGAGGTTTTTTGCTTTGGGACCTCAATGTTTTATTTATTTGTTTTTGGCTAACAGTGTTCACTTGCTTTCCAAAATAGGCTTCGGGGTCCAATGTGATTGACAACCCTGATTTATGATATTCCAATAAAACATTATCTCTAAGGCCTATAAAATCATAGAATGCCTCGTCATTCTAAAACTCATCAATTGCTAAACTTGATTCTTGTTGGTCCCAATCTATTAGTTGGGGATAGTATAATGGAAATAGATTGTGATGAATGACTAAGGTAAGAGTATAAATGGAATTCAGGTTAAATATGTTGGATTTAGCTAGGCCATCAAAAAGGCTATGATTAGACTCTACTTAACTATCAGCATCTTCATCACTCATTGATGGTGATGAAACATGAGTAAGGTATATGGAGTCACCCCTATGAATTTTAAATCCAATTCCATAGGGTATTTTGTATTTGGTCATGGAAATTAGCTCAAGTGTTCCTTATTGATTAGGTTTGAGGCCTCCTTCATAGTATTGATTCTTTATGATCCTATTGGGAATAGGATACTTTACACTCTTATAAAAATAAACTTGGTTTTCATTGTATAACCATGATTCATCTTCCTTGAGAGGGTCTGGTTCTATCCTAGATGCTAGTACAAACATGATAGGTCCCTTATCTTTACTCTTTTGTTGCCATTGTGGATGAAGTGACATAGCCTTAGGTCTTCCAAAAGAATTTGGATTCTATGGAAGGTTTAAAATATGAAAGGTATCATACATTAAATATTTTTATAGGCTATTAGATGAAATGGTGTAATGATTGGAAGATTTTAGGATGTGACATCTAGGAAAGGAAATTTAGGTTATTAATATCTATGTAATCATCCTTTGGAGAATCAATAAGTATGGCCCTTCCTTTATCTCACTTGGAACTTGGGTTCATGCTATATTGGTAATTTTAGCTTTGAAACTTGACCTTGAGATGTTTTTAATTCTCATATGACTTCTCATATGGGTGAAAATCTCTTATAATATTCACTTCTATCCCTGAGGGGAGAACTTGATACATTGGTGTAGTGTTGATGTGACTATATGAATCTCATCTAACCAAGGCCTACCTAAAATTATATTATATGACAACTTAAAATCAAGCACATGGAAGAGTGTATCATGGGTCAAAGTCCCAATGATAACTCGTAGGCTAATTGTGCCTTGTGATTCTCTCACTTGATTATCATAGGCTTTGATAGTTATTATTTCTAGTTATAGATCTATCATTATGTATCCAAGAATATTGATGAGCTTTAGAGACACTATGTTGAGGCCTAATCCATTGTCTATAAGGACACATTTCACTTTATATTACTTTATTTTAACTTTAATGTATAATGGATTATTATAGAGTAGGCCAAGGGAAGACATATCGCTTTGGTTGAATGTGACTTGTTGGGAAGGAGTTAGGTGTCCAAATAAAGATTAAAATTTATTAGGGGATATATCACTAACAATAGTAGATTGGTTTAATAACTCATTCAAAATGTTCTTGTGGATTGTTGACGTATGCAACAAATTTAAAATAGAGATTTGGGATGGTGTCTTCTATAATTATTCCACAATATCAGACTTACTATCCTGTAATATGTTTAATGGTTCATTTTGAGGCTAAATGGTTGGTTGGATAATGGGTGAGGTGGAAGATGGTTGTGGGCCTAGGATGGTAATCTTTGACCTCTAAGTTGTGATTGCATAATTGAGATTGAATATAGGGCCATGATTGCTAACAAATGATGGTGATGGTGTGGGATCAAAAAGGATAAGTCTCAGTTTTTAGTGCACTTGTGTGTGGTCATGGGGTAATGTCAGGTTATTAGTATAAGGTCCAAAAATGGTAATCCTTATTTTTTGGTTTGCTTGTGTGCGGTCTCAAGTCAAGGAATGATTACTGAAGTGATTGGATTGGTGTGGTATGATTAGTAATGGTCTTATTTGATTATAATTTAGTCTAGGATTATTTTAGATGGTATTAATGCTACCTCTTGTAATAAGTCCTAAAACTCTATAGTAGTCATGTGCAACTATATGGTAGGTTTTTTAGTTATTACCAGTTTGACCTTGATTTTCTCCATTATTCTGGTGCTAGTTTTACTAATTTTGTTGGTTTGGCATTTGATTTTGATACTGTTTATTTTTTTATTGCACTAGTTGGTGTTGTTTTCATTATTGTTATTTTTTTTACTAGTTGTTATGCTGGGGAAAAGGGTTTTGATAAATCTAAATAGTCTGATTGAAAGTATAAGAATCACCATCCAAAGTGATTTCCCCATTCTCTAACATATTCTCAATCAAATGCTTGATTTTCAAACATCATCAAAAATTATGCCCATTGACTCAATGATATACACATAATTTATTTTCATGGTATCAATCAGGATAAGGAATTCCTTATGGATAATACTTTGGTATAAGCCAACAATACAAATTAGTGATAGAAAGTTTACAAAACATAGATTCAATAGGATCTCCAAGGTCACTAAAAACATGGTGAGTAGGTAATGTTGTCTTTGGAAGAGGAAATTACAATGGAAAAGGTGGTTGCATTTGCTTTACAGGCCTAGGTTTTTGTGCTTAATGTGTTGGTTAAAAAGGTTTTCAGGTAGGAGTAAGCTAAAAAGGTGGTACAAGCTGAGTAGATGGTGTTTACACCATTTAGACATGACATGACTCAGTTATTCAATTTCCCATAACATTATTATTATAGTTGAATTGCTTTGGTCTATTTTGGTTATTGGCTTATGCCATGTATGATGTTTGCATTTGGAATTGATTCTAATTTTGGGAATTTCCTTGATTGGTACCTTTATTCTAATTATTTTAAGTAAGCTTGATGATTCCTTTATTAATAAGGGATCATTTAATCAATAAACATTTATCAATGATCTCTTTGAAAGTATGCACACATTGTAGCTCTAGATGATAAGTTATCTCACTGTGAAAATTTTTAGTAAACATAGTGGGTAATTTTTTATATGGTAAACTATGGGTGAATCAGCTTGCAAGGCCTCTCCATCACTATAGATAAATAACAAAAATCTCACTAGATTTTTTTTTGCTTATGTTGATTTGACCAATGAAATCTCATGTTTGAGATTTTAGTAAAAGTGTTGCACAAACTTTTCAGAAAGGTCATCAAAATTTGTTACTAAATTCTTGGGTAAATTCAAAAACCACTCTAATACTTGTCCTACTAGACTCCTTAGGAACAACAATAAAAGGTATATGTCACTATATGCCATTGGCTAGCATGTGATAAAGAATTCTATTAAATGGGCTTTGGGGTCACCTTTCCCCTTGTATTTATCAAACTTTGGGGGCTCATATCCTAGAGGAAATTAATTTTTTAAGTATTCCATGTTAAAAGGATAGGAACACACATCATCCAGCTTAAAATATTTACCATGTTTCTTAGATTAGATGGTACTGATTGCATCTTTCAGTAATTGTAATTATTTTTGTAGGAAACTTATGAGAATATTAGCCTAGGTAGATGGTTGGGAAGTCATGAATGGAGAACTTTGATCAAGGCATAATGGAGATATTGACTAGGGTATGATGGATTGGTTGGGAAATGGACCAAAAATTTGCATATGTGGATTAGGGTTTAATTATTGGAATTATGCATGTTGTGATGTAATATTCTAGTTAGGGTTAGCTATGTAGGTTTTATGTTAAGGATTTTATGGTTATGATAGAGGGATATAACCATATTGTGCCTATTATGGTTGAAAAGGGACAAGTTTTTGACTAATCAAACCTTGCTATTGAGTGGGAAATTATGAACTAAGACCCTATTTCTAAATGAGTGGCACATTTAGAACAAAAGGAAATTGTTACCTAGTATGTACTTGAGAAATATTGGAACCTAATTATTACATAAATCCCTATTAGGAATTTGATGCTTGTTGAATATTCGGCACCTATCACTGACCAATAGTCATACATTATTGGTTAGACATCATTTGTTTTTGAATTGACACACTAGTCTATGACTGAAGAGGTATGTTTGTTACTACTAGATGAGGTGGAACATTAGTTACCCCATATTAAGGTGGAAACATATTCAACCTTTGTTGCTTTGGTATATTATAATATGCCTACTATTGTGGAATACTACACATTACTTATTGAGGAGGAGTTGGATTCATCACATTTTGATATTGAGGTATGACATTGGTTGCTAGATGGCTAACTAATCCTATTAGTTGTGTGCTTGAAGAAGTGACTTATTGAGGATTAGAAGTAACTAGTTGAGATTTGGACATAAAAAATCCTACTCCTTAGTTTTGAGAATTACTTGTGTTATTAATGAAAGGAAAATTTTGTTGGCTAGTTATTTTAATATTAACACCACTTTGGTTTGAATGGGATGTTACTTGCACATTATCTACTACATTTTGGCCACTATTTTGCATAGAAGTAAAAGATACTTCTTTGATGGTTGGCATATGAAATAAATTTTCAATCAAAGTGTTCTCCATGAATGGGTCTACACCATAATTATCTTGACTTGTCAACTCTATTAACACTCCAATTGAGGGGACTAATTATATGAGAGGCTTACTTGGCATGGTCATCTAGTTAAAATTATGTGTTAGGTTCAAGTAGATTTGGTATGCTATCTACATTTGTTTAAAGTGGTCTTCCATGAGGTTATGTCCTTTTTTAGGCATATTAGGGTCTTTATACATTATTTTTACTAAAACTAAAGGATTAATTTAAGAAGGTTGTTGACTGTATAATATGTTATGAGACATTCTTACTAGACTTGGTAAATTCTCATGGGGGATGCCTTCTATAAACTTGGCCCCGAACTCTATGTATCTAACCAAAATCTCATCTTTTTTCTCCAATAAATGATGCTAAAAAAATAAGGATCATATGTGGAAGATGTGTTAATAGAGTGTGGTTGTTGGGGAAAAGGCTCGTCAACTATAGGTAATGTAGCTAGGTATTGTGTGGTTTATTCTTGATCTTGTTGTAAATACAATGGTGTATTAACCAAATAGTTAGCCAATGGATCTTGGTTTTATGCCTCTATTTGAGTATCATAAGAGGGATAAGGATCTATCTCATAATAAATATTGTCTATTGAGGGGTCTTACACCATTTCTTCTTATACTACCACATTAATAATCCCTGGATTTTACATGAGCCCACTATGAGTGTAGTAATAAATGTTGGGATCCATAGTGAATGTTTTTTGATAGAAAGGGAAGAGAGTTCTACAAACTTTAAAAGACAATGTCTAAAAGATGAATTTCAAGCATGGTCTATATTTATTAAAAGGATGGAAAGGTTTATGCAATGATTTATGATTAAAAAAAGATAACATTAAGTATCTAATATTACACATGTTAGAAAAAAGATCAAGTAAATGGATTGAAAAATTGAAATGCCAAAATCTAAGGATGAAGTGTTTCAAATCAGTCTAATCTAGGAAATAAACCATTGCTAGGTCTTTTGGCCAAACAAAACATCAAAATCTAAGCTCAAACAAGGTATTTGATAGGACTCTTGGCTAAATGGCATAAAAAGTTAGACTTTGAAATAGATGAGATTTTAATCTAATGGATTTGAAACACTTGTAACAAAAACTAGGCATTTGACTCTTGGACATGAAATTGATCAAATAGGCATAAGGTATGAAACAAAAGGCACATTAGAGATAGTTTGTTTTCTAAAAAATAATGGTATAAAACTTGGTTCTTTTGAAAAATAGGATAAACAAATGTGAATGGCATAACTGTGCTAGACAAAGATTCACAAAGGTATACTCAAATTAGCTTGAAAAATGTGTACAATCTTGATCTCTATGTAAAATGTCTATGAAACAATGTTTGAAATGTTTTGGGCAGCGTAAAAATGCTAGACTAATCAAAAAGATGTAAGGAAATGTTTGTTTCAAAAAATCTAAGTCAAATATGGTTTCTCACAAGTTTGGAAGCATAACACTACCTTTCTTAACTCAAATGACATACATACCTTTAAAATTTTGACAATATCTCTAAGGTAAAAAATTATTTATTCAGATGATCTTGATGGAAATAAGATGGTAACACAAAAATGTTTGGTGCATAGAATCAAAGGATAAGTGTTTAGCACAAAATGACTTAAGTTTACCAAGTCATGATAATGATTATGAGTTTTAAACTACCTTCAACCTAGATTGGAAATTTAACCTAAGTTCCCTAAAGTTAGTATAAATGGAAAACCCACTTAACACATAAACCCTATGAGTTTATGAAGGTTAAATTTAAAATTTATATTATAGATGAATAACTTTAAACAATTTTTGGTAAAATGTCTAAACTCAATTGGTCAACATAGATGTGCAAAAGTGGATGATATGACTCCAAGTTTTGATTAAATTTGAACAAGGCAAATTGATGATTCACATTGGTAGCATAATACCTCTTTGTTTAAAGGAAAATGAGGACTATGTGTTTTGGTTTCATTTTGGTTTGTTCAAACCAAGTTTTCACTCCAAATAAGGCTTTAATCTAGGACAAACCCAATTAATTAATCACTCTTAGGTCATAAAATGACAAGGTTTCTTGGTATTATTGGAATCCATCAATATATGCCATTTGAGAGGATTTTAAGTGTTAATCCAAAAATTAAAATGCATATTATATAGTATTATTTTTAAGAGGATATTAAGTGTTAATACAAAAATTAAAATGCATATTATATAGTATTATTTTTACACCACCCCCTTCTCTTAAATGATAATACTATGGCATGGACCTTGAGGCACACCTTGCACCAATAACACTTCCATGGAAAGTGGGGATTTGTCTAAGATATACAAGTTTTTGAACATCTAAATGGATCAATTACCCAATGAATTTCACATCATGTTGCAAAATAAATGCACCTAAATTGGGTGTATATGGTACTTGGCTTGTTATAAAAAGGTTTTTCCATTTTTCTAACCACTATATCCATCACTTATATAATGTAGTGTGATGTCCAAAGTACAGATACATCCCATGTGTAACTCTAATAATAAAATGTTGTTTAATCACTCAAACCTCCAATCTTAGTGGGATTGGTTGAAGTCAGTGTTGGGAAATAAAACCCTAGGTCAAAGTTTCCCTAAAGAACTTTTAGGAGGTAATTAAGTCCCCCTCACAAGCCAAGTTTTCATAAAAATAAATGACTAATCAAATGACTTTAGGGTCATTTTCAAGATCACCCAAACTATTGAAAGTTTTTGGGGAGTCCTTTAGATGACATTCTTTCTATGCCTTGGACTAGGCATGTTTACAAGAAAGATCGCACTTTTGATTCCAAAAGTTCCAAAAGGGGGATGGATGCAAGAGCATGCACACAAAATTAATTTTATTCCAATCAAATTCTAAGTTTAAAAAACTATTTAAGATAAAATTTGGACAAATGAGTTTAATTTTAAGCACCAAATGAAATATTAGGTGGTGTTTCTTTACCCCTTGGTCTGAAGTTATAACTTTGAAAGCAAAATTTGTCAAAACATTCACTTAAGCACCCTATTTTTTCATCAAGAACTAAAACAAAGTTCCTACTCCATTTTAAACTTTCAATGAAAATCTAAAAAGCATGTAATAATAAATTTCAATCTGGCCCTACAATGAAAAAGTTAATGTCCTTTACCTTTGAATCACATTTGCCAATGAGAGAAGAGACTTTCTAAATTGAGTTATCTATTCTAAAATCTCAATTACATAGTCAATCCCATTATTTCCCTACAAAATCATAATTTTAGACAACAATATTTTTGTTTTGGGTTAGATCAGATAGAAAACAATATCATTGTTTACCTATGAAATCACTACCAATTTTAAAATATCACCATTTACTAATGAAATCATTATTCTAGTTGAAAATATCATGGTTAAAATACAAAAAACATAAAAAAACACAAATTTTTTGTTATTTAGACAAAATCACTACCCAAATTAACAATATCACTATCCATAATGATGATATCACAGTTTTTGGTAAAATCATTGCTCAAGCAATTAAAATCACTGTTCTAGTGAATGATATCACTACCTATGTCTAAAAAAATGGTTTTTAGCAAATAAATATTTTGTTAACAAAATTTATACTATGACAACAAAAGTATTGTAATAGAGAGCAAAATTGACATTACCAAGAACAAAAACATAGTTATCAAAAAAATAGGAATTTAACTTAAATTTTCACTCTTTTTGGCCTCCAACTCCAAGATCATGCATGGAAAAGATTAGTAGGATACTTGTAGGAGATTATTTAAAAAATTCATGGGGTTAGGTCCCATCAAGAATGCCATTATGTGAACTGGGAATTTGACTCAAGAGAGGATGGTTAATGTCGTGTTAGTTCCAAAATGAAATCAAAATGAAATAAACAAACTATCATAACATCTCTAAACCTAGTTACTAGGGGGAGATTAGTTAATAATAATATAATATAAATAAAAACTAAAATGTGAAATAAACCTTATTTCACATTCCTTAGATACTCCAAACATTTTATTGAAGTGGCTTGCTCAGCTTTGTTTGATGAAGTCTGCATCAATGAAGTGTGGCTACCTCCATTTCTCCTTGGCTCCATGTTTGGATTTGGATTGGCTTGGATTGGACAAATATTTAGGCATTATAAAAAAAAATCATGAATATTTGGAATCAATTAGGCATTATAACTTTGACATATGAGAGCTTAAAATTTAATATCTAAATCCTCCTATTTATAGATTTTCAAAAAATGACCAGAATCAACCTGAACCATCCATCCCAGGGGATGTGTGGATAAGGATTAATTCAAATATGTAATTAAAATTCATAAATATTCTAAAAAACATTTGGGATAGAGGAGAAATGAATATGAATTAAGGGTCTCAATGAGGCATGGTAGGCATGAATCCTAATATTTTATGAATTTATGGCATGTGGATGTCTTCCCAAAAAATGATGTCACTTGATGATGTAGATATTCAATATTCATTTCCAAAAATAAATAATTTAACAAGGTCCATGTAATTGTTAATTAGGCTCATGATTTTGTTTAATTATCTCTTAATCATGGTTAAGCACTTATATGCAAACTTTGGCTCTTTGTGAAAAAAATAATCAAATTGGTCAAAATGTCTCATTATTCGCTCAAAATTTGACTAGATTAGAATTAGAATTTGATGTTAGATGTATTGGATATTTTATCTAATTTATGATATTATAAACACCAAATAACAAAGGCACATGTATCGTATAATAAATTTGACATTAAAAAGCAATCAAGGGCACTCAAGGGCAAAAATGGCATTTTAACTTGAAATGATCTGATCAAAGTTAGCTATCCCATATATTTAATTTCCATATGTAATGATACTTTGGCTAGATTCAACACTTGAATATATCAATTTCATCTCATTTAATGTTTTTAGTGTTTTTAGGCTAAATTATGCATTTTGGTGGGAAATTGGTCAAAAGCCTAGTTAGAGGTCATTGATGGCCAAATTTTGGTGTCTACAAGATTTAGGTTATCCAAAATGAATTTTTTTCAGGTGAAATTATCACACATAAAGGAATTAAATGTGGTCTAAGCCTTATTGGTTTGATAATAATTTCTACTAACCATCTCAAAGGGATTTCATACCTTGTCAATGTACCATGAGGCTTGTCAAGTGGATTAATGGTCAAATATGGTGGATTATACTTTGGAAGAGATACTTAAAAATAAATAGAGAGATATTAAATGTGGAATTTTAAAAAAAATGGTCAGATAATGTCATCTTTGGAAGCTATAATCCATGTTTCACATCTCCTTCTTCAACAAGGTGTAGTTTCAAGAGGATTCATGATCTTGAAAAGAAAATGAGAGCTCATTTTAATAGGTTAGAGAAATTGGAAGCATCCTAATACCTTCCCAAAGTAAAGTTCATGTTAATTAAGGTTTTATATCTACAAACAAGTAGGAAACCATTTTCATTTCTCCATCGAGACCTTGGCAAGCTTGTGAAGGCCAATTTCAAATTCTCAACACATGGAAGAGAGAGAGAGAGAGTTAAATCGAAAGATATTTGGAAAATAATGGGACCCTAATTCAATTTAATTTTTTTTCATTGGTTTTATAATCAATCCCTTATTATTTATGAATAATTGATAACAAGATAAGGCTCCTTATACCCTTCTAAAACCCCATAGGCATGGTTTTCCATTGCTTGATTATGTTTTAAAGTTTAGGGATGAAAATTATTTTTTTTTAAATATCCTAAGGTGTCTACATAATCCTCCCAAATCATCTTCTACCATCATTTATCATGTGTGATAAGTCAAAAATCAAGAAACCTTCATGGCCAAGCATGTTGCAAGTTTGGTGAAATGAGTTGAGTGTTTCCCTGAGAAGAAAAACACATGTAGAGATATTTATGAATATTAAAATAACCATAACACCTAAAAAACACCTCACAAGACCTATTAGAGCTTCCTAAGTCATTTAGACTTCTAAAGTTGAAACATTTAAGCTTTAGTGGAGTTGATCCCTCTAGTTACAAAACTTAAAATGGGGTTTTCACATTATATTAAGCTATTATAGGGTGTGAGGGATGTTTTAAATTGAATGAAATATTTTTTTATATGGTAATGTAATTGGATAAGAATCCTATATGATATTTAAGTCTATTTTAAGTGCCAAAACTCAACTCAACACCTACAACTCTCATGTTAGCTAGGTTAATGAAATATGCAAGCTTTAAAATGAAGATATCTATGTTGGTGAAGATAATTTAAACTTATAAATATCATGAAAAATATTTTTATAATGTGAGTATTCCCATATCCAAGTTTTAAGATGGCTAGTTGGGTATAAATGAGCAAAGACATAGTCAAGAAGACCCAACGATACCATATAGGCAAAGCTAAGTGTTTGAAGACCTTTTAGATGTGTTGAGAAATAATTAAACCTTAATAACAAGTTTTAAGGGTGGTTAATATTATTATAGGGTATATAATATTGAGAGGAATGCTACCAATGATATGAATAAAGGTGAATGTATACCTACAAGTCCACATTTTTGATGGAAATATGAGAATCCCTCAAGAAAGGAAGAGTTTTTAGTTTCCTAGGGAAGTCCTTGACTCGTAAAAGCATGAAAGGGATCATAAAAAAATTTATGACTCACCTAAAGTTACATAAAGTGATAATTTATCTTAACAAGGGTGATATACACTAGAAAGGGCTAAAAAGACCTACACAAGCCTAAAACCCTCATTAGACCCCTACATGCCCACATCAAATTATATGAAAAGGATGAAATTTATGTGCTATATATGAGGTTTAAGGGTCATGAGATACCTTATAAGTATGGTTAATGTGGTTTGATTCTTTGTGATAAGGAGGAACCATTCAAGAAGGATCACTCTCAAGTCTACAAAGGGGGACATGCCTTAAAAAAAACTATAGGTTGTAAGTAAGAGTATGAGAAGAAAAGTTAAAATATTGTATGAGAATGAGTCTAGGATGTATAGGGATATTTTTATGTAATTTTTTTAAAGATAACATAGGTGACTTTAATCATTTCCAAGTGAATAAAACATTAAAATAGGCCATTAGGGTCAACATGTCAAATCTAGCTACAAACCCTCATTATGGCTCATAACAAGTTTTAGGCCAATTGAAGAGGCAAATTTATTGATAAGTGTTGAAATACATCATGATATGTGTTTTATACCTCATAAAGTCATTTTTAATAAAAAAACAAACATTGAATTACTTTTTTTGTTCAAAAGTCTCATCTTGACCTTCTTAACATGCCTAAACAGTCAAGAAGGGTAAACTTCCTTACATTATAACTATGATGAGAAGGTACATGGGTAAAAATGGATATTTTATATATTAAATAAGTTACCATAATATAAATATATGAATTTGGTTGATAATTTGATGTGTTTAGCTTTATGAATAATCGTTAATAAGGTAAGCATGTAAAACTACTAGTTTAAACCTTCAAAGAGCTCAATGGAGAAAAATGATGGTTTGATTGGTTATAATGCACATAAAATTAATTAAAATAATTTTTATGACATATTTAGGTCTCATGAAAACCTGGTGGATATACATATTGGCACGTGTGGGGAGAGATAAGCATAAAATGGTCTAAAAATATGCACCTATAGTTTTAATTTATCATGTTTTGGAGTGTTTAAAGATTCCTTGAGAAATGGTAGAAGTTATTTATCCATAAAAAAATATATTAAGGTATTTAATAACATATCCATTATATACATTAGTGTAAATATATACTTCAAGTAATAAATATAAGTCTAGATGAAGGTTTCTCCTTGTTTTCATAAGAAGTGAACTTACAACCTCTCCAAATCTCTCATTAGAAAGATATGATGACTAAATTATAGGTCTATATAATAAATAGAGATTACATGATATTTTTCAAGTCATTAATAAAAATTTTAGGTGATATGGTAGTCTACAAGAAAGGAAACTAGACCACACATGAGTGATAAGTCTTTCTTCATTACCTTCTTGGTTTCAAACAAGTTAAAATATTAAATTACAGGTCTTAATGATTCAAGATCAATATGAAAATATGTCCAAACTCAAATTTCATATTTTAAAAGATAAGATAAGCATTGAAGGGCTAAGAATGACATGGAAGTTATTAAGGAGATGAAGATGATATGTGTAAAAACTCCAAGTTGTAATTGACCCGTTTAAGATATGGATTATAAATCCTCAAACAAGAACTCTTACACCACATTTAATATCATCATCTCACTTATAAACACATGTTAATAATACGTGATATGACTATTCTCCAACTTATCTTGGCACTTGTAACTAACCTATGATAGATATGCAGTCATGATGGATTTTTAACACTTCCATTCTCTATTTATCCTTATTTATTCCATAAGTATGTACTGATTTAGATTATAAAAAGATACCCAAGCTGAGCATGGTCAAGACATAATCAAATAACACTTGTACTTTGACTATGAATTAAATACATGTTTATTTTTAGCCTTTTCAGTGCTTCAACTAGTGTATTTTTAGTATAGTTTGATGAATGTTAGCGATAAGTGACTATAAATTCCTCTCATTTGTCCTATCCCCTTACCTATTTATAGGTTTTTATTAATCTTATTAGGTCATATTAAGTATTTCACATGACACTACAATGATTTAGTGTGGAGATTGCTTCACTAGTGTTTCCTATGAGACCTTTTGATCATCCCCTCTTGGTTATTGTCTTGATCATAACCTCCATATTGAAATTATAATGCTTAGAGACTCACATGGGATATTAAATAATAATAAATTATAATTCATGTTCTTAGTGTAGCTTAATAAAGTGGAGGAGACTATGTTTTGTTCATCACCTCCTATTTACTTGTTTTCAATCATTTCTTTCCCTTTTCCTTTCATGTAATATGTTTAGTAGTAGTTTTAAGTGATACATAAAGGGATGTATCCATAATATAGAAATTAACCTAAATAATTAAGCCACCCATAGCCTATATTCATCTCCATTTGTCATCCAAATCAGGAAGGCTTGAACAGCCTCTTAAAGGGCACAATTTTAAATGATAAAAGTTATGACATGACCTAAGAGATAAATTATCATTTATTGAGATATTTTGTTCTTATCCTTTAATACATCATCCTTTAGAGGCATGAAGTCAAAAATAAATGGTGATTAAAAGTGAAAAACAACTATTTTAGGCATCCCAAGTGCTTATAAGAGGCCAATTGGTATTTATTTTCAATCTTCATTTGGTCAAAATACATATTTTAGACCTTCATATCCTTCATATCAAGCTAATAATTTTCATGTCTTCACCCCAAGTAGCTCTCAACCAGTAGAATAGTAAATTCCTTATGATTTTTGTCCACCATGTACCCCAACTCAAAATATTTGGAAACCTACTTATCCCTATAATCAACCTTTTCAAAACTATGTTTCCCCTAGTTAGTATAGTCACAATCCTACTCAATACCTATTAGAACTCAGACACACCCTATTATAACATGAAATATAAATGAGAGAAATTGATAGAGAATAGGATCTTGGTATAATTTCCCCCATCCCTACTATTTAAAGTGAAATCATTTAGACAAAGAGGGACTTTTTACAATTTTTTAATAGTAAGTGGGTAGCTATTGAGAGGAAGAATTAACAAATACTAGTCAATGGAATGTTAGATATAAAAGGCTTAATTCAATATATAGAGAATATTTTAGTTCTTAAAGAAAGGTAAAATTTTCAATAAAATCAACATTTTTTTCTCCCAACTTGGCCAAAATTGTAACATACTAGAAAGAAAATTATATGTCTATGTAAGCTCCTCTTAGTCTTTCTCAAGATCCTCAAACCATTACATCATGGAGACACTCTTGGACTATGATCCCTAATTACATCATGCCAATCCTTGAAAAATAATATTATTCCATGCCCTTCCAAAATCATAAAAATGAAAAGGTAGTATAGGTCAAACCAGAGAGTCTCCATGTCTCATAAGTCCTTCACCCACCCCTCATGTTGGACTTGATCATGAAGACCGAGGTATATTAAAATGTGAAGGGTTAATTGTTTCCTAAAAGGAGAATAATGAATAATTATTACCATAAAATTATCTTCCCTATCCCTAATATCTCCCAACTAAGTCCTTCAAAATCCCAAATTAGAAATACACCCACTCAAGATTTTAACAAACTAAATATCTCTTTCCCTCCCATCATCTCCCATTTAGAGAGAGAACCATTTGTATGAAAGTCAATTGAAGAGTTAGAAGATGAGAAAGAGAGTGTCTCAATTGAGTATGATGAGGAGATCATAATTGGAAACCCTCTTCATGAGGAAAAAAATAATTGGGCTTGGGATAAGGAACACATGATGAACTAAGAATGTGTTCAATTTATGAATTCCCATGCTTCATGGAAGAAGAAAATTAGATGAATAAAGTTGATAAAGATATAAATAAGCTCAAAATAGTTGCTCTAGTAGAGGGTAGCCCTAAAATAAAATAAAATGAGCTCATGATTGAAGCCACAAAGACTCCTAATGCTATTGATGATGCTTGGAAAATATTATACCATGCTTTACTTTAAGAGATTTAATATCTTGGCATGGAAACATTGGATGATAGAATTATGACACAAGATAAGAGACCAATTGAATTCATTATGGTTTCTAAATAATAAGAATATTTTTCTTCCCTTAGTGAGTAAATTGAATACCAAGATAGGTCTAAAGTAATTAATAGATAACTTAAAGGGAGGAATGAGGTGGTTTCTCTCTCAAATGAATAAGAATAAGATTCCTTCTGGGAAGAATTAGAATTTTTTTATTCAATATTGGATATTGAACCTATAACTCTATGTGAAGACATTTATAAAGTGGTTATGAAGGTTTAAAAACATACTTAGGATGAGGTTGATCAAAGTATACTTCAAGAAGAGAATGATAAATCTAGAGAAGTATTAGGAGATCCTTAAAGAGACTAAATAACTTTCATCAGTGAACAAACAAGATGACATCCCTCAAGATTTCATAGTGACCTGGGAGTAGATTCTAAATGAATCACTAGAAAATAGGGTTGTCATTGCCCCCATTAATCATAATGTGGTGACATTATAGGTATCTCTCATTGATGAAGAGAAACATAAGGTAATATAGGAACTACAAGAGGAGTTTATTTACATTGAAGACATATTTTCCTTGGTTTATTTAATTCAAGATAAGCTAAAGACATTGGAAATCAAATAAAGAGATGATAGAGTAAGAATAATATTTTAGAAAAAACTTATCCATCACTCTAGTTCACCACATGAATTATATCACATAAGCTTCAATTTTGATCTAGGTGGATCAAGTCTTTAAGGTTAATTTTTCATAATAGTTTTTGGTGTTTTATCTTCCTTAAGTGCTTGTTAGAATAATATGTGTCTTGTTTGGTATATTTTCTTTATTGTGTGTTATCTCTTTTGATTTGTTATGTGTTGAAGGAATTATCAGTTGTATCACTTGTTCTCAAGGCTAACAATCATTCTTACATCTAATTCAGGTTGTTGTTATGTGACAAGTGACTCCATAGTCCATTATATGCAATAAGACTACTAGTCTAGAGTGCATAGTAGGAATACACCTCTTGGAGGTCACCAAAAATGTTACCCAAAATGGCTACCATAAACCATTACATTTAAAATTTTTGATTATAATCCACCTTAACCTTATTGGTAGCCTTTTTCATGCCTATTATTTATCCTATAGTATCCTTTAACCTCATGATGTTTACTTAAATGGTCTTGATAGGTCACATTATTATGTAATTTGGTCAATATAAGATGGATTAGTTAAATTTAAGGATATTTTGAAGAAGTTAAGGTTAATGTTTTCTTTAGTCTAGGCCTTCCCAAATCTTATTTATTTCACAAACATCCATTGTCATGAGTGATAAGTTATAGGTCATTCCAAATATAGTTTGTTATGGTGGAATGGTCACAAATCAAGGCATTAAATGTGGACTTAATCCTTATTATTTTGATAATAATTTGTACTAACTCTTTGAAAGGGATTTCACACCTTACCAATGTACTAAGAGGATTTTCAAGTGGATTCAAGGTCAAATATGATATATTATACCTAAGATAAGATACTTATAAATCTAATAGAGAGATATTCAATTGGAAGTTGGTAATAAATTATCAGATAATGTTAGTTTTGGTAGGTATAATGTATGTTTCAAATCAACTTCTTCCCTAAAGGGTAGTTTCAAGAGGACTCATGAGCTTGAGAAGTAAATGACAGATCATTTCAATAGTTTTGAAGAATTGGAATCATACTTCTACCTTTCCCAAGTCAAATACATGCTTTGAAAGGTATTACAAGTCCAAACAAGTAGAAAACCTTTTCTCCATCGAGCCCTTGGTAAGCATATCAAGGCCAATTTAAAATTCTTAGCACATGAAGGAGAGATATTTGGATCCAAAAATCTTGGGAAAATAAGGGGAACCTAATTATTTTTCATTTTGTGGTATTGGTTTTCTTTCCAAGCCCTTATGCTTTATGAACAATCACTAACAAGATAAGGCTCCTTAAACCCTTCTAAAACCCTAGAGGCATGAGTTTCCCTTATTTGAACATGTTTTAAAGTTTAGGGATGAAAATGAAAAGTTTTAAAATCTATTCATGGGTTTTCATAATCCTCCCACATCACCTTCCACCATCATTTGGCATGTGTGAGAGGTCAAAAATAATAAACCTTCATGGTTAAGTAGGTTACAGGTTTGGTACAATGAGTTGAGTGTTTCCCTAAGAATAAAAACACATGTGTATATATTTATGAATATTAAAATCACAATAAGACCTCCCAAACACCTCAAAAGGCTTTTTATAGGTTTTTTAAGTAACTCAAACTTCAAAAATTGAAACATGCATGCTTTAGTGGAGTTGATCCCTCTAGTTGCAAACTTGAAATGGGGGTTTCACATCATATTCAACTTTTTTAGGGTGTGAGGGACATTTTAAATTTAATTAAGTATTTTTTCATATTTTAAATTAAGTGTATCAACATCCTATATTATATTTAATTCTATTTGAAGCTACAAAACTCAACTCAACACCTTTAACTTTCTTGTTAGCTTGTCTAATGAAATATGTAAGCTTCAAAATGAATATATTTGAGTTAGGAAACATATATTCAACTTATATAGAGCATGAAAGATACTATTATCATGTTACTATTTCCATATCCAAGTGTAAACAGGGATATTTTTGTCTAAATGAGCCAAGACACAGTTAATAAGACCAAATACAACCGTATAGGTAAAAATAAGTGTTTAAAGACATTTTAAATGTTTTGAGAAGGAATTAAACATTTATAATAGGTATAAATGGTGTATGATATTATTACAATTTACATAATACTATTATTCATGTTACCAATTATCTAAATAAAGGTGAATGTATAGCTATCAATTTGTAGACTTGTAGGTCCATATTCTTGATCAAAAGATGAGAATCTTGCAAGAAATGAACTGTTTTGAGTTTCATAGGTTATTATTTGTCTCATAAAATTTTTAAATGGGTAATGAAACACTTTATTCACTCACATAAAATAAAATATAGTGGCAATTGGTCTCAACAATATTGGCATGCAGTGGAAAGAGCTAAAAAGACCGTAAAAAGCCTAAAACCCTCATTAGACCCCAACAAGCCTACCTTAAAGAATATGAAAAACATGATATTTATGTGTTAGATATGATTTATCAGTGTAATGATATATATTATGAGGATGGTTAAGTTTTGTTACTCTTTTTATAAATATAAACTAGTAAAGAGGGTTCACTCTCAAGTCTAGGAAGGGGGACATTTATTAATAAAAATTGCATGTTGTAAGTAAGAGTATGAGTAAAAAAGTGAAAATATTGCATGAGAATGAGGTCAATAGGTGTGTGTATATATATATATATATATATATATATATATATATATATATATATATATATATAATGTGAGGGGACCCTTTTGAATATCATAGAGGCTATGTGAGTCATTTTCAAGGGAATAAATCATCAAAATAAGCCATTAAGGTCAAAATGTCAAATCTACCTATATACACTCATTATGGCTCAGAACAAGATTTAGGCCATTTGAAGACTCAAATTTATTTAAAAAGTGTTTTAAAACATAATTATAAGTGTCTCATACATCATAAATTAATTTCTAATAAAAACTAAATTTTGATTAACTTTTTTGTTCAAAAGTCTCATCTTGACCTTCTTAACAGATCAAGAAGGGTCAAATTCCTTACGTGAGAAGTACAATGAGAAGGTGCATAGGTAAAAATGGATCTTAAATATGTTTAATAGGCTCCCATAATCTAAATACATGTCATTGGTTCATAATTTAAAGTTATCTTCTTTATGGATAATAGTTAATAAGGTAAGTATTGTCAATCAGACTCACACCCTTGTGAAGGTAGTTTCAAGCCTTCACAGTCTACTAAAACATCTAAACAATCCTAGGATATGGGTGGTCTAATTAGTGAATTTAATCTCTTGATTCTAAGTCCTAGCTCCCTTTGGTGTATAAATTAGGATCCCTACTCTATGTTATAAATTGCCAAGGAAAAGGGAAGAGGGAAAAGGTAAGAAAGAAAATTGAAGGCTAATCCTATTTAATGATGGTAAAAAACCTATATTTTAGTTCATCCACTCAATTTGATATTCTAAAACACTGATTAGACAAGAAAAGATTAAATCTTCAAATCTAATTAACTCCTATACATCTATATTTCATGAAAATGTTTTTATCTTGTGATCAAAGCTTGAGAGAAATGATCAAATAGGCCTGATTTAAGGCACTAACTAGCCACTTACATCTGTTGTAACTTTAGCCAAAAGACATCAAACACAAAACATGACCTACATAATCTGATCAACTAGTAACTAGGTAAGAATTGAGACTTGACAATGAAGAAAATTTCATCATATATGAAAACCACGAACATAAATACACTATAATAGCACCATGTAGTCTAAAAATAGTCCTTTCATTTATCTAAAATTGTTACACAACTCAATTTTGATAGAGTCTAGTTTTTTTAAGAGAGGGATACTTCAAAATGGCTAAAAACCAACTTATATAGAAAAATCATACAAAATCAAAGATATTAACAGTGAAAATTGGGCAGGAGATCAACTCCCACGTCAAAAAAGTCCAACTTGAGCTATCAAAAGATAACAAAACCTTCAAAAATAATACTTTTGTCTTCTGTCTTGCATGAAAAAACTCTTTATCATTGGAAAAGGATGGTTGGTCCATCCTAGACTAATCTCCTTCATGCATGGAAAGTTATGCCAAATCTTCAAACATAAACTCCACTTGATATATTTATAAGTTTAGTTAAAACAAAATAAAGTCTTTCTTTGTATGGAAAATAAGGAAGATGTGTGATAAGCCTTGTCTATTCAACTCCAAGTAACTCCATCTTGTATGAGATGATGTTATACCAATCCTTAGGTGAAGAAATTTAGTTTAAATAAGATGAAAGTGTTGAAATACTTCAATTAATAAGATAGATTAGATTATATGTGACACTTTGGTAAAAATTCAACTCAAACTCAAGACCAATCAACTCCAAATGGTCTCTACTTGCATGAAAAGGGGCTTTGAAAAATGAATCATACATGAAATTTCATGTTAAGATTAGATATGCAACATTTAAGACTCCATGTTATTTCCTTAAAGTTCCTTAACCTTTTGATCTTTTTATCTTCATTTCTACATGTATTACTTTGGGCTATTATCTGATCCATAATTATTTCAGGTTATTTGTTCAGCTACTTTTTCATGGAAAAAGGTCTTTAGAACTTTTCTTCAAATTTTTTACTTCTGTCAATTTATTTCAGACTTCTATTTCTTCGAGAATTTTTCTTGGTCCTTTCCCATGGACAATTTTCCCATGAATTTTATCTTTAAAATTTTATTTCAATATTTTTCATGGACTTTTTGCCTTGAGCAATTTCATCAGATAAAATGTCTGAAGGAACTCATGTCTTTGGGAGCTTTGTTTTGGGTCACTTTGCCAAAAATACCCTTTGACCTTCCTAATAATGCCCTTTGGATTTCTTTATAATTCCCTCTTCAAAGGGAAATTACCCTTTGGATTTATTAAATGCACCATTTCCTCATAAAAATTACCCTTCAAAGGTTTAGAAAAGAACCTTCTAGCTTTAGAATTTCTCCCATAGAAATAATTCAAGCAATCATTCTGAAAGAATTCCTTCAGGCTTTTTATAAAGTTTTCTTAGCTTGTTTAAAATGTCCTTTCATAAAATTACAAATGTTCCCTTGGCTTCTTGAAATTTCCCTTTGATAACCTTGAAATGACCCCTTTTTGAAAGGAAACTACCTTTCAACTTTCTTGAAATGACCCTTCCTAAAAGGAAAGTACCTTCAGCTTTTGTAAATCAACTCTTCAAAACTTTTGAAATTTTCTTCATAATATATGAAAATGACCTTTTCTGAAGAGAAAGTGACCCTTTGGGTTCTTAAAAGTGACATTTTTTTGAAAAAAATTCCCCTTGGATTTTTGGAAAGGACCATTTCTTTGGGAAAAATACCTTTGGGAATTTTGGAAAGACAAATTCCTTAAAAATTTTCTAACTGGACCATTTGAAAAAATTAAAATGCCCTTCAAAAAATTTGTTTTGGATAAAATGTCTGAAATAATCCCTTTGAAAATATATCATTTGGGAAATTTTCTTTGAACAAAATGTCCAAAACAATTCCCGACACTTAGACAAAAACCTCAAAAACAAAAACTCTAAAAGAATGAACACTTGGTGAAAAAGAGTCCTGAAAGAAAATAAACTTATACTTTTAATTAATTAGGTTCTCCACTTCTTCTTACTTCAATATTTGGGCTAATAGGACCATAATTGACTAGATACAAGGGGAAATTTGACCATTCTAAGGAATGTTTAAAATATTAGGGGTAGCAATTTGGCCTTGACAGGCCAAAATTGCTAACATTTTGGTGACTCAATTGGGAAGCATGCCTACTATGCTTAACAACAAGACCATTTATATGACTCTTGGACTCACAAATTAATGAAAAATTTCATCCATGACTACAAATTCTCCTTTTAAATTAGCATGAGACAACCTTCATCCTCCAAAATAAGAAGGAAAACACACAAAATAGGAAAACTAACTAAACAAAGCAACTGTGAAAAAAATCACTTATTTTAGACAAAATAGAACTAAACTAATGTGATTGAATATAAATTAGAGGAAAAAAACAAATAAACCATGCATAAAGAACTTATCTCTTCAGTATCAATGTTTTAAATGTATTCTATTGACTAGGATTGGAAGCTCATCACCATCCATCTTTGCAAGGTGAAAGGCATTGTAGGATTTGTAACTATATATTGTGTATGGGTCACTCTAAAGGGAATAAAAATTTGTGTTCCTTCCTATTTTATCTCTATCCTCATCCCACTTGAGGACCAAATCTCCTTCTTTAAAACTTCATGAAGAAGCTCTCTCATCAAAATGTCTCTTCACTTGTGCTTGATAAATTTCCATGGCTAGCATGGACTAATTTCTTATCTCTTCTAGTTCCATAAACTTATCATACATGATCTCCATGGGCTCATTCTCCAAAAACTCAAGTTAATGCATTATTTCTAAAGTAGGAAACTCAAGATAAATGGGCAACCTTGCTTCCTTACCATATACCATCTTGTATGGAAAGTATGTTATTGATCTATTATAGGTGATCCTATCAGCCCATAGAACTGACTTCAACATGAGATGCCATGACCTCTGATTATCTTCAATAGTCTTTCTTATGATCTTCAATAGGTTGTTATTTGTAGATTCAGTAAGGTCATTACCTTGTGGATAATAGTTTGATGAAGTGCTAAGATAAATTTTATTATGGATAGCCCATTGGCTGATCTCAGTTCCCACAAAATCCATTACATTATCAAAAATAATAGTTGAATTAACTCCAAATATATTAATCAAACCTTCATAGAAATGTCAAATAATTATTTCATTTGCTTCTTTCAATGTCACTGCTTCTATCTAACATGTGAAGTAATATGTAGCAGTTAGAATCCATTTATGTCCTGAACTTGAAGGAGGTTTTATGAGACCAATGAATTCCAATCCCCATTATACAAAGGGATGATCCACCATAATTGGTTGAAGAGTTGAGGCTTCAAGTTTCACTTTTCCTACAAACATAGCACACTGTTTATACTTCCTGACCCATGCATGGCAACCACCAAATATACTAGGCCAATAGTACCCACCTCTCATAATATTAAGGGTTGTATTTTTTTTATAAAAATTTTCCCCACCATGTCCATCATGGAATTATTCAATAAATATCTGAGTTTGTCTTGGCTCTATACATCTTAGCAACATGCCATTGATATCTTTCTTTAACAAAACACCATCAATAAGTAAAAATGGAATTGATTGCAACCTAAAATATCTTATTTTTAAATCACTTAGATTAGGTGGATAAGTACCATCTTGGAGATATATTACCAATCCATGAAACTATCTAGAAGGTGAGGTATGACTAGTTACAACCTCTTCATCATTTGACACCAAAACAACCTCATTAGTCTCTTACAAGTCTTGAGCTAGATCCTCACAATGTCTTTTGTCTCTAATCAACTAATCAACTTTGTGACCTTAATTTCCACATCATACTCCATTACCTTGGTTATCCAACCACACCTCTTCTCATTTATATCTTTATTTAAAAGGAACTCCTTGATGCTCAGATGAGAAACCATTAGGTGTATTTTATTGTTAGACAAATAGTATCTAAACTTTTTAAGAGACCTTATAACTAAAAGTACATGTTTTTCAATAAAATAATATATTATTTTTCACTCTTCCAAGCCTTGACTAAAAATGCTATTGGTTTCTCCAAAGCCTCATGATTTTGTTTCATAAGAATGCCTAAAATGGTGTCCATATTAACATATGTATACAAAATGAAATATTTAATGAAATATTGATTTATAAGTGTAGGAGCACTAGATATGTCCTTATTAATATCCTCAAAAATATTTATTCATTATTTGGACCATCTGAAGATCTGATTTTTCTTCAACATGGCTATAAATGGCTTAGCTAAAATGATAAAATATGAGATATATCTCCTTATGATATTGATTTTCCCTAAGAAGCTTTGCAAATAATTTTTGTGTTTAGGCAAGGAGAGTGCAAGAATAGAGTCTACCCTTTTAGAATATATGCTTAAACCATACTTTAAAACCACATGTCTAATGAGCTTACCTTCATGAATTGATAAGACACACTTTTTAAGATTTAGATATACCCTAAATTGCCTATACATTGCAAAAAAATTCTTGAGATGAACCATGTGATCACTTGCACTTTGAAAACACTATTATATCATCTAAATAAATAAGTAAAAACTTGTTAATAAGGCCTTGTAATTCCATATCGATGTATCTCTAAAAGGTTGCTCTAGTATTAGATAAATCAAAGGGCATCTTTTTATATTCAAATGTCCCCCACTTGGTTGTGAAGGTTGTCTTAAATTGGTCCTCTTCCTTGACCAAAATTATATTGTAGCTACTATATCCATCCAACAAATAAAACCTCTCTAGACTTACAACCATCTATAAAATTTATTTCATTGATGGAAATGGATAGTGATCTTTAAGTGAAACCATATTCAAATCACATAAGTCAACACACAATCTAATTTCACGATTCTTCTTTTGTACTGGAATAATATTTTTCACCCAATTTGAGTGATTAATTGGAAATATAATAGTTGACTCTATGATCTTGTAAATTTAGTTCTCATCAAACGCTCAATCTTAGGATTGATGGGGCTTTGTCTTTGTCCCACTGGTTTAGTTTCAACCTCTAAATCAATGGTGTGTTGAGATAAACTTGGGTCAAAACCATTGAGATCACTATATTTCCATGTAAATAAATTAAAAAAAATTGTGTATGACTCAATGAAATCTTCCTTTTGTGAAGGAGTGTATACCTTACCTAGCTTCAAATTCTTACCAGTTGTAATTTCTACATTGGCATAGTGATCTTCTTTTATTTACAAGGATGAGTTCTCCTTCCTTAACTCATTATCACCAATAAAAATGTTCTCAAGTGTGACCAATACCTTATAACTATTATTTGTTTTTGGTTACATAACTTGATCAACATACTATTGTAAATAATTTGATTGGTTTCTTGAAGAAAAAAACCTCCTCTTGCAAGAATCTCATAATTTGATTATCATCTTCAAACACTTTCCAATTCTCATGATTATCTAGAATAAAAGGCCTTATACCACCTTTATATGTAACTAAATTTTTTCACTTTTTATATCACCTAGGATACTAAATCATTCCCCAATGGTAGCTAGCATATCTACATGTTTATTCTCATCTCTTGGTATTTCTTAAATGTTAAAAGTTTGGAAATATTCAAGTAAATCCCATATTCTATGCCTGTAAGATTTAAGCAACAAATTTTTACATGCATTTGAACCTCTTACTTGGTGAACTATAAGTCCTCTATCACCAAAAACTTGCAAGGTGTTGACTTTCATCTTCCTAGCCCACTGCAAATCATGAACTAGTGCCTCATACTCTATAACATTGTTTAAACAACTAAAATAAAAATCAATAAAATAGAAATATATCTAATTTATTGGAAAAAAACAACATCATTATAGATCTTTTACCATGTTGATTCCTTGATCCATCAAAGTAAAATTGGTATAAACCTTCACTAAATTCATCATCCTTAACCATGACTGAATTAGTGCATCATTCTCATGAAGGCAATACACACCAAGTCCTTCAATAATCTTATAAGGATAATGATAATACAAAGTGGAATTCCACTCATTAATAAACAAATATGTAACTCCATCCAAAGGTGATCCATTTTTTACTCCACTAGTTTCTAGTACATCATCAGAGATGATAGAGTTAGTGGTCACAACCCTGGCATATATGGCTCCATATGAAAACATGAAATAGGTTTAGAATAAATCAGTAACTTGTTACCATACCTAGTTATGAGCATAAAATAATTTCAATTAGATGATAAATATCGCCCAATCATTGAGGTGAAGTCCCTTGAAAGGCACATAACAAAGTAAGGAGGCAAGTCTACCAAAAAAACATCCTACTAAATAGTAAAATTATGAAAAGTATGTAATGTCAATTTTAGATATTTGATGATGACTATCATCTTTTTTGGCGAACCATAAAATTTTAATACCCCCTTAGTGTTTTACTCATAAATAAGGTTGAGCTTTTCTACAATCTATTTAGGCATGATTGTACTACTAGCTCCACTATCCACCATATAGTTATGAGCCAAAGTATCACCCACTATCAAAGAAAGGTAGAAAGGAAGAGTTTTTTTAATTTTACCTTAGGTTTTTCCACCTTTACCATCTTATTTATTTGATGTAATTTTTTCTTAGTTCGCTGATCCAAATTAGTTAAGACAATACCTTCTTTGTCAACTAGTTTTGGAGATAATTTGAGATTTGAAAGCTCTTAGATGAGCATATCCTTTTATCCTAGGATGGAAAGAGAATCCCATATGCTAATTATAATATTAGAATTCTTCATCTGATCCACTATACTAAAATAAGATCCACCAACCTTTGGTTGTACTTTTTGAAGCACTAGTTGCTAATGAACTAGAGGTATTTGATGAACTTTACTAACCTCCATACTCTTATTTTTCTAAGTTGTAGGGGCAATAAGTTGTTATTTTTACTCTTATAAACACCATTAGGATTACTTGAAGCATTTTTCACCTCTTTCACCTCATCAATGGCTCTTTTTTATCTCTAGTTACAACTATAACTTGACCACTTCTATTGTTAGTTTTAACACCCTTAGTAAAAGCAATATGATCGTCCACTTACAAATTTACATTAATGGCATCAGGCTGCACTTGAACTTGTTGAGTCTCTCCTTTTGATGCCAAACTTTTATCTCGGTAATAAACTCCTTGAAAATATAAATCTTCTTATGTCATTTGTGGCATAGTGATGCTTTGTGATACCAAGGCTTGATTTTGAACATCAATGAGATTTGAGGACTACCAACTTGATTCATACATCAAGTTGTTTTAAGTTAGGGTGGGAATAATGGCCTTTTAAGTTGAATTAGAATTAGGATCAAGGGTAGTATATGGATTAGATAGAGTTATGGCTCCTTGTGTTTGATAAGATTATCTATTCTCTTTGAAACATTGATAAAGAAACATTTGATATTTGAAGAGCCGATAGGTGGTATAATTCTATTGTTGATAGGGACTATTAGCTTGATACTATTATCTCTTTAGTTGTACTATTTCATTCCCAAAGGATTTTGATAAGCCTTTCAACTCTCATATCTCACTAGCTTGACTAGTAGGGGTTGCAATTTGAGCTTGAGGTGATCACATAAGATCTAAGGATGGAATTTGATAAATTTGGGGAACTTGAAGGGTTGGTATAGAATTAAATTATAAGAATATAGGCATTAGAGGCCTTGGAAAAAGCTTATTATCTTGTATCAAACTATTCTCTACCCTTGCTATAACTTCAAAAGCATCTGGTAAGGTAGTACCACCCATTGTCTATATCATCAGACTAATGTCAAAGTTAAGGGATTTCAAAGAGTATAAGAATGTATATTCAAGGGATGGACTAATAAACATAGGTATCCTAATCCATGTCTTTTGGAATATGACATTAAAATCAGAAATGAACTCATATGGAGCTCTCTTTATGGTAGTTAACAATTTAACCAAAGAGAGGTGATCATATTTATCTTCAAATTTCTTGACTAAGGCTACACCCAATTCATCATATATAGAAAGGAGTATAGTGGCATGTTTCTATACCAATATAATTCTTTTCCTTTGATGGAAGTAATAATGAATCTAATAGTAACATTATCCTTAACAATATTATGGACTGAATAGAGATTAGCTACATCTTATATAAGCTCAATATGGGTTGTTTGATTTATCCTGAGTAGAATGGGATGCTCTTGAGGATAAACACTGGAATGTTGTCAAAATGGGATAAATTTAGTGGGCTACCTCTATTGAATAGAACAAACACCTAGTTTTTGATAGCCATTTAGATAGTGGGGGTTGTAGTGATTAGAACAGTAGGCTAACCAAGAGATAAATATTGTTTTTGAGGATATGGGTTTGTCTTACTAAACCTCGATATTTTATATGATGTAGAAAATAACTCAATGAATTCAAAAGGAATACCTTGGCTACCTAACCTCATAATAACCTTTAGAATGAAAGAATTACCTAAATGATGCTATGAACTCTGTAACCTAAAGAATATTTATCTTGTGATGAAGATATATATTCTTCTCTACTAAAAATTCTTCTCCTCGACTCGAAATTTTAGCTATGACAAGGAGTAAGTGTCTCACCAAGTATGCCAAAAACTATTTTCAATTAGACTCACACCCTTATTAAGGTAGTTTTAAGCCTTCAAAGTCTACTAAAATATGGAAACAATCATAGGTTGTGGGTGGCCTAATCAATGGATTGAATCTCTATATTCTAAGGGCTAGCTCCCTTTGGTGTATCAATTAGGATCCCAACTCTATGCTACAAACTATCAGGGAAAAGGGAAGAGGGAAAATCTAAGAAATAAAATTGAAGGGAAATCCTATTTAATGATGGTAAAACACCTCTATTTTGGTTCATGCACTCAATTTGAGACTCTAAAACATTGATTAGATAAGAAAAGATTGAATCTTCAACTCTAATTAATTCCCATGCATTTGTATTTCATGAAAAGGTTTTTATCTGGTGATCAAAGCTTGAGGGAAATAATGGAATAGGCCTAATTCAAGGCACTAATTATCTACTTACATCCTTTGTACATTTAACCAAAAGGCATCAAACATAGAACATGACTTTCATAATATGATCAACTAATAACTAGGTAATAATCAAGACTTGATAAAGAAGAAAATTCTATCACATATGCAAATCACTTACATAAATACACCATACTAACACCCTAGAATATAAAAATAGTCTTTCTATTTATCTAAAAAGGTTAAAAACTCAATTTTGATAGAGTCTAGTTTTTTTTAAGAGAGGGATACTTCAAAATGGCTAAAAATCCAACTTATATAGTAAAAGCATACAAAATCCAAGAGATTGTCATTGAAAATTGGGTAGGATATCAACTCCCACATCACACAAGTCTAAATTGATATATCAAAAGATAACAAAACCCTTTAAAATATACTTTTGTCTTATGTCTTTCATGAAAAAACTCTTCAGCATTAGAAAAACATGGCAGGCCCATCCTAGACTAATCTCCTTCATGCATGGAAAGCTATGCCAAATCTTCAAAGAGAAACTCCACTTGATATGTTTAGAAGTTGAGTTGAAACAAAAGAAGTCTTTCTTTTCATGGAAAACAAGGAAGATGCATGATAAGCCTTGTCTAGTCAACTCTAAGTAACTCCATCTTGTATGAGATGATGCTACGTCAATCCTTAAGTGAAAAACTTTAGTTTGAAAAAGTTGGAAGTGTTCAAAGCCTTTAATTAACAAGATAAATCAGAATAGATTTGACACTATAACAAAAATTCAACTCAAACTCAAGACCAATCAACTCTAAATGGCCTCTACTTGCATGAAAAGGGGCTTTGAAAATTCAAGTATGCATGAAATTCCATGTTAAGATCAGATATGCAATGTTTGAAACTCCATGTTAGCTCCTTGAAGTTCCTTGGCCTTTTTCTATTGGGATATTCATTTATACATGTATTCCTTTATGCTATTATCCATTCTATAATTCTTTCAAGTTATTTATTCAACTTATTTTTCATAGAAAAAGGTCTTTGGAACTTTTTTTGGGATTTTTTGCTTCTATCTATTTCTTTCAAACTTTTGTTTCTTCAAGATTTTTTTTTGGTCCTTTCCTGCGGACAATTTATCCATTTATTTTCTCTTTGGAATTTTCTTTCAAGATTTTTCATGGACTTTATGCCTTAAACAATTTTAGAAAACTAAATGTCCAAAGGAAATGATGTCTTTAGCAGATCTATTTTGGGCCACTTCACTAAAAATACCCTTCAACCTTTTTGAAAATTCCCTTTGGATTTCTTGAAAATTCCCTCTTCAAAAGAAAATTATCCTTCAACTTTCTAAAATGGACCATTTCCTCATGAAAAGTACCCTTTGGAGTTTTAGAAAAGAACCTTCCATCTTTGATATTTCTCCCAAAAAAATCATTTGGGCAATCTTTCTGAAAGAATTCCTTCAATATTTTTGTAAAGTTCTATTGGCTTGTTTAAAATGTCCTTTCAAAAAATTGTAAATGGTCCCTTGGCTTCATGAAATTTCCCTTTGAGAAACTTGAATTGACCCCTTTCTGAAAGGAAATCACCCTTCAACTTTCTTGAAATGACCCTTCTTGAAAGGAAAGCACCTACGGGTTTTGTAAATGAACCCTTTAGAAATTTTGAAATGCTCTTCAAAATTTCTAAAATTGACCATTTTTGAAGATAAAGTGACCATTAAAGTTATTGAAAGTGACCTATTTGCTGAGAAAATTATCCTTCAACTCATTGGTAAGGACCATTTATTTAGGAAAAATCCCTTTAGGAATTGGAAAGACTAATTCCTTCAAAATTTTCTAACTGGACCATTCAGAGAAATTGAAGTTTCATTCAAAAGTTGTTTCAGACAAAATTTATAAAACAATCCCTTCAAAAAGATATCCTTCAGGACATTTTCTTCACATAAAATGTTTGAAATAATTCTTGACACTAAAACAAAAACCTCAAAAATAAAATCTCTGAAAGAATGAACACTTGGTGAAAAAGAGTCCTGAAAGAAAATAAACTTGTACTTTTGATTAATCAAGCTCTCCACTTCTTTTTACTTTGGGATTTTGGCTAATAGGACCATAAATAACTAGTTACAAGGGGAAATTTTACCATTTCAAGGATAGTTTAAGATAATAGGGGTAGCAATTTGGCCTTGACATGCCAAAATTGCTAATAGTAAGGACCTAAAACTCCTAGTTTAACCCTTCAACAAGATTGATGGAGAAAAATGGTGGTTTGATTGGATCTAATGCACTCAAAATGCTCTAAAAATATGCACCTATAGTTATAATTTCTCATGTTTTGGAGTGTTTTAATAATCCTTGAGCAATGGTAGAAGTTATCTAGGGTTGGGTAGAGATATAAAGTTCTTTAATAACATATTCATGTTCTATCTTAGTGACAAGATTGACTTAAATTAATAAAGATAATTTTAGATGAATCTTTCTCCTTATTTGCATAATAAGTGAAGTTGTAGCCTCTCCAAATATCTCATTATCAAGATATGAAGACTAAATTATATCTCTATAGGATAAATATACATGTCATGATATTCTTTAATTCCTTCACATAGTTGGTAGGTGATATGGCAGTCTATAAGGAAACTAGAACTCACATGAGTGACAAGTCTTTCTTCATTGCCTTCTTGGTTTCAAATAAGTTAAAAAATGAACTTACAGGTTTTAATGATTGAAGACTAGTATGAAAATATTTCCAAACTCAAATTTCGTCTTCATCAAGAAATGATAAGCATTAAAGGGCTCATAATGACATGGAAGTTTCCAAGGAGACCAAGATGTTATGTGTCAAAACTCCAAGTTGTAACTAACCCATTTAATAAATGGATTGTAAATCCTCAAAAAAAACTCTTAAACCACATTTAATATCATCATATCACTAGGAAACTCAAATTCAAGAGTGGTGATATGATTATTCTCCAACTTCTCTTGGTACTTGTAACTAAACTATGACATATTTGCAGTCATGCTAAATTTTTAATGCCTCCCTTCTCTCTTTCTCATTTTTTATTCTATAAGTATGGCATGATTTAGATTCTAAAAGGATCCTCAACTTGAGTATGGTGAATCCCTAATCAAATGAAACTTTTAATTTTCCTCTAAAATGAATACATGATTATTTTTAGCTTTCTCAATGTTTCAACTAGTGTATGTTTATGATAGTTTGATAAATGTTAGTGACAAGTAAATGAAACTTCATCTCAATTTTCCTATCTCCTTACTCTTTGTAGGTTTTTAGTTTTTTTATAAGGTCATATGAAGTGTTTCACATGATCATATAATGACTAAGTATGGAGATTTCTTCACTAGTGTCTCATATATGACCTCTTGATCATCCCCTCTTGGTTAGTGTCTTGATCATAACATCTATATTGAAATGATGATGTTTAGAGAACAATGTGGGTTTTTCATAGGATTCATTCCTAATTCTTGTTCTGATTTCAACATAGGGAAGTGGAGGAGACTAAGTTTTGTCCATCATCACCCATTTACTTATTTTTAGTCATTTATTATCCTTTCCCTTGTAAATAATAGGTTTACTAGTAGTTTTAGGTGATACATTAAGGGATTTATCCCTGATATATATATATATATATATATATATATATATATATATATATATATATATATATATATATATATATATATATATATATATATACATATATATATATATACATATATATATATATATACATATATATATATATATATATATATATATATATATATATATATATATATATATTCACCTAAATAAAATTCCATCCATAGCCTATAGGTGTCTCATGTGTCATCTAAATGGGGAAGGTTTGAGAAACCTCCTCAAGAGTGCAATTTAGAATGATAACAATACCTAGAGTATTGGATGTATTGGACATGTTTTAGATGATTGGGGACCATCTTGTATGCTTCCATTTATTTTTGGGAGATATTAAATGCATTCCTTAACTTTATATAATTTAATTATCCATGTTTATTTGTACTATTAACCCTACATGAGTTAGACAAAGATAGCTTGCAAACATTAATATTTGGTGGCCTATTTAGAGATGGCTTAATATTATTTTTAGGATGGTTTGGTGGATGATTGTACATTTTATATGTATAATTTTGATCCATGCTTTTCCCATTAGTATTGATAACCTATTTTTATAGTCTAAGAAAAAAAATTATTAATTTCTAAACCATTAATTAACGAGTGTCGACATGTTTTTATGTTTAATTTTGTGTTAATACTTATGTGCTATTGATAATTAGAATCAGAGCCTCAATTTGGTTGTGTACAATGGTAAGCATGAATTTGTTATTTAGGAAATGCAATTTTGATTTATAGTAACATGCCTTAGAGGTAATAACTATTTTATTTATATTGGGTTAAGTCAAAGAACATTTTTATTGGAATTTGGAATGTGATTAAACATTAGTATATTTTAATTGATGTTTGGAATAATATTTCCCTATGGATTCAATTTCCTATCAATGTTGATTGTCTTAAAATTGAATCCTATAAGATGATTTATAAATACATGTCTAATGATTTTATTTTATTTTTAAATGGATCTAATCCATTTGTGTATAGCTTGAGAGACATGAAACATTAGGCTAATATAGTGGAGTAACCTTAATATACATATTTTGTAATCTTCCATTAAAGTTCCTAATTAGTTCATTTGGTTATTTCTTGACACTAAAACATTGTTGGTATAAGACATTGGGTTTGGTTATTTGACCAAATTGGTCCAAGATGGTGGTTTAAAATTGATTAAAGATAGTAATGGAATTTATAGACAAATTGAGAACTAATCATATGTAATACCTTGAAATGTGAAGGGAAATAATCTACATGTAAAATCCTCATATTTTACTTCCAATAGTTTCAAGTTATATTTTAAAGGTAAGAAATGATCCTAAATTTATCATCATGTATCTAAAGTTTTATGTGAGAGATACATTTTTGGATGCATTGGTAACTCATGGATGTCTTATGGAATGTTGATGGGTGTTGTATCTATCTAGGTAACCATGGGGGAAAGTCGTCTACATTTTTGATCAAATGATGAACTTGGTTGAGTTTTAGAGATACTTTCTCTCCCTTTTTTTTCAAATTGGTTATTTTATTTACCTCTAAAGGTTGAAATAGTAACATGTTAAATTAAGATGTATATCTAGCTAGACCAAGTGGGAAATATAGAATGGTCTAACTCTGACAAATTTAATCTCCTTCCTAGCGATGGGACTATGTGGATTTTAATATCAAGATAAATTATTGGTGGCCCTCCTTATAATGTCAAATAACCTATAGATGTTATTTTGAGCACATAATAGAGAAGGTGACATAGTGTAAATGAGGTTAACAATTCAAATTCTATTTCAAAACCACAAACCAACTTAAAGTATAATAATATTACCTATAGGAATAAAATTCTCATTTTCCATCATTCAAGTGCTAGCCAACCTGTTGGTGTGTGTTTTGAGCACACAATCTAGAGGATGTGGTGCAATGTGAAGGAGGGGATAGTGAAAATATTATAATATGACCATAAACAAATTTATAGCTTGTAATTATTTACTATAGGGTTAGAAGTTTTAGTTTGACCTCCTTATAGCACCAAATAACCTATTGATAATTTTTTAGCATAAAATAGAGTATATGACATAACACAAAGGAGGGAGTTGGGTAACTTTAATTTCATAACCATAAAGCAATAGATCATATAATTATTAATTTAAGGATTAAAAGATTTAATTCACCTTATTTATAGTGTTATATAGCTTGTTGATGTGTTTTTTGAGCACACAATATAGCAAGTAATAAAATGTGAATGAAGAGAGGAGAGGAGTTGTGAAAATTTTGATCACAAATAACAAATCAGGTTATAACATATCATTATTAACTATAAGATCATAAGTTTCATTTTTCCCTCCTTATATCTTTATTTAACCTATTGATTAATGTTTTGTAGAGAAGTTGTAATGATTGGTGGGAGGTGTATGCACATAATTTTTTTTTTATCAGTTATTGATGATTTGTCTCTTATAGGAACCCATTGAAACTCAATCTATCTAAGTGCATGCCTTAAAGGATGCACCAAGAAAGGGTTTGGCATACCTTTGGTGCTTTGAAATATTATTAGACCATATATCATTGCCTAAAACCATTACAACATACTAATATTTGTTCCCTAAGCATTAAAAACATTCTTATTCACTCCCCTATTCAATTCATAGTCTATAATAGACCCTACCTAAGTAAACACCCATTTTTACCACTTTTCCTATTACATCAACTGAATCAACCCTATTAAGAATTTATCTCATGTTAGGGAACTACACCATCCCAAGTCGACATATTTTGAGGCATAACCACTCTATTCACCACCTATGAAAGTTAACCCAACTACTTCATCATCTAAATTATTGGGAGGGTTTAGGGTCAATCTATTTTTATAAATACCCCCTTAATTTTAGTTATAAAGGGAGGATCATTTAATTTCACATCATTATTGCTTGCAAATTTTCTTAAACAATAAATAAGAGTTTTAATTGCATAGGTTTTTACCTTGGAGAAGTACAAATTGTCTTATGGAGGTCTTGGATGCATATGAGAAGTCTTGTAGACTAGAGTTAATATATCTTTTTGATCCTTGCAAGACACAACAACCTCTTGTAAAGAACCATTCTCTAAGGGAGATATTAAGGCATGAAGGGTTGAATTTATTAGGGTAAGTATAATCTTTGCCCTTCGTATTTCAATTAGTAAATATTTTTTAACTAATGGACTGAATTGTATCTTTCCTTTCTTAAATGATTTCTATGTTATATTAGATATAATTATCTTTGAATGTTTATTATCTTCCCCATTTTTGTTATAATATTTGGTGAGAATTATATCAGATTGTATATTTATTTACTATATTATCTTGCATGTTTTTTTATTAGATTAGATTGCTTGTTCATTATTAGAATCATAAGACCTATCTAGGGTTATCACAATATGGCATTTGAAAAGAGGCATTAGAAACCTCTTCTTTGACATTGTGTGATATGAGATACCTTATTGTAGGTTTAGTAGATTCATTATTGGTCATGACATAGATATAAAAAATTATTGAAAGATAAATAGTTAGTTGTTTACCTTATCTGAGATTTGATATTATTGAGTAGGATAAGTTGTCTATTTATCTTATTTCACTTTTATATATTTTGGTAAATCACATGTGAATATAACCCTTGTATAATTTTAATTTTTCTTTATAGACAACCTAATCAACCTTGTTGATCAAGTTTAACATTTTGTGTATAGGTTTCTATACTCCATCAATATTATCAACTTAGTTTGGATCTATGCATAGGTTTTTCATAGCTTCATTGACCCTGTCGACTTAGTTTAGCCACATTTTTTAAGGTTTACCAACTAAGGTGTGACTATCAACCTTGTTCATCCCTCTGTGTGAAAAAATTCTAGTTTCAAAAAATTAGATCGATCTAATCAATGTAGTTCCTTTTCTTCCTATTCTACATTTAACTCAATCAACTTGCTCAATTATTTTATTTCCTACACTTATAATTTTATAACTACGTTGATGTGACCAACATAGTATTATTTTTTCTATTATTTACTAGTTTCATTTATACTTCATCAATGGGCTCAACTCTATTTAAATATTTTATCTTCTACTTTCACATGTTCAAATTTTCACCTAGATGAAACTATTAAAAAAATAACCTAATATCCTTGGGAAAAATACTACATCAACCTTGTCAACTCTGATCTATCTACCAAGTTGACTCTAACCATATAATTACTTTTCATTTCTCAATTCTAATTATATATATTTTCATGTTCTTTTTTTAAATTTAAATTTCAATATTGTGTTTACCAATTTTTTATTTCTATAAAAATCTACCTTTATAATCAGCTAAGCTGATCAGATCGACATAATTATGTATCTATTTTTTATTCAAAATAATTATTCAACCTAATTAAATAAATCTATTATATCTTATCTTTCCAATACACTGAGTTGATCAACTCTATACTATTTTATTCTAGTTGCTCAACTTGGTCAACTAGTTCAACTTTTTTCTACTTGATTTGCTTCCTAGTTCAAGTAGAGGGAGTTAACCTACATTAATATAAATTAAAACCACTTTAATTATTGGTAAGATGAATGTTTATTTACTTTATAAAAACTATAAATTATCTTTCAACACTTTAATTTTTGCTCTTATTTTTCAGTTTATTTGGTTTTCTCTAGAAATTATCTACTAAATTTTTAATAATCATTATTGTGAATAGGTACTCGATACTCTATTTATAATAATTATCTATCATTTATAGATATAAATGCATTATAAGATTTACCCAATACTCATATCTATAGTATATAGATAAAGATAGTTTCTAGTTTCCACATACCTCATGGTATTTTAGGAACACTTAGGATTTCCCTTTTTCTTGAACTTTAGTAATTTATCCATTTACTTATTTTTGTGGTCCATTATTTAGTAGTTATCACTAAGAAGATACCTCTAGCTTACTCTTGAAACTAGGTTTAGTGGGTTATGAGAATAGTACTTCTTCCATAGTCAGTTCTTTAACATATTGGATCAATACTATATAATAGACAAGAAAGTTTCTTAAGAAACCTACACTTTCAATCAAAACCTTTAGTATAACTTCTTGATCTTCTTTTCGAATAATTAATTAGCTTCTAAATTTCATCCTTGTTTCTTTTTATTTTATACTTTATGATTTATTATAGACTTGTATTATCCAACATTGATAAAAGATTTATGTTATTGTTGCAAATAGATGGACCAACTTGACCTAGTTTCCTATCTATTTTAGTTTTATTTTACTATGATTAAGACTAAATCATCTAGTTTTAGATCATTTAAAAATTTTCCTAGACTAGAAAGCATAGTCGACCAAATTGACCTAGTCTATTATAAATTATTACATTTTCCTATTTATTTAACTATGTCAACCCACTCAACTCAATATATCACAAATATTCATGTATTTCCTTTTTACACAACACAGTAAAGTGGCTTAACCTAGTCCTTTTCTAGATTTTCCTATTACTCTATCTACCTAACCACATCGACCTATTGTTTTCATACCTATTGGTTGTCTTATTTATCTCTTTTAGAGTGTTTTTCCTTTTTAAATTCAATAACTCACTATGTATACCTTCTAAACTCCCTACTTGTTGGCTAAAATAGTTTACATTCAATAACATAGACATGATTAATTGTGTACCAAGTGGCTGACATAATTTTATTTCACAATATGAAACTTCATTGGATATTTCCATTTATATTTGGCCAATTTATTATTATTTTTATAATTTTCTTCCTTAATATAACTTTTCATTCCTAAGTTTATTTTTATTTATTTAACATCATTAATTCACCCATTAAAATATCTATTGATAACCTTAACACATCTATAAGATACCTGGGTTTATCTCTCTTACCCACCTTAGCCACCCAAGAAGATAATCCTTCATGGTGCACCTTTGTCCATAATTCATCTCAATATATTGATTTAAACATGGTCAAAATCATCTAGAGTGATTATTTATATGGCTCTAATCCATTTCACACTTATTAGGACACTACCCTATCTAAACTTCTTTACTACACCATTTTAACAATGTATACCATCCTAATGAATACTCCCATTGGGAATCATCCTATAGGAGATATCCATAATCATAAAAAAGAGAATCTTCCTCCTATCAACACTAATATCTACCTCTTAACATTAGTAACCAAAATAAACAAATTGATACTACTAAATTTTTTTCAAAAATAATCCAACAAATCAATGTTATGAAAATAGAAAACACATCTCAAATGATGAAAATTAAACATAGTCTATAAAAAATTACTAATAAACCTCCTCTTATATTACCTCATAATGATCAAAACATTATCCATCCTCTTCTCAGAGATGTAAAAAAGAATATCATTTTGTAACCTCTTGTGTATAGTAAGATATTTTAAAATATCCAAAATGAATATTTAGGTCCTTTCATTATATCCATTAATATTGGAAATATATCTCCAACTATTAAATATGATGGAAATAAAGATATAAAATATTTTATGAAGTCAATTGGTAATCTTTATAAGGAATGGATTCAAATGAATACCTTATCTACTACAAAACTTCTAGTCAAAAAATTCACCTGATATGTTTTAGAGTGATATAATTAGTTGCCTCAACATTTCATTTTACATTTAGAAGATTTGGTTAATGATTTACTCAAATAATTTCAACAAAATGATCTTCTAATAAAATCTCTTAGTCATTTTATCAATGCTAAGTAATCAACATTAGAATTAACTCATGCTTTTATCAAATGATGGAAATCATTATCTCATAAAACATATCATAACATGATTGATGATAATATTTTTGAACTATTTATCACTACTTTAACACCTTCTCTTTAGTTCAAGGTTTGAAATTTTTTTCCAAAAACTTTAAATGAAACATTTGATCAAGATAAAATACAATATTTCATTACAAAACAATTTGATCCAACCGATATCTCAAGTAAGGAATCTTACCAAAATTTAACTAATTTAATTACAAGTATGAATCCTCAAACAAAAGTAGTAGCAATAAAAATAGATAATCAACTTGATTTTCACCCACCATTAATGGTACTAAAAATGAAGAAATTATTATCTCCATATAAATCCTTCACCATAATATTTCCCAACCCTAATGTTATGATCCTAATAAATTTTCTTGGTTTGATGTGGATGTGTTGGAAGTAGCTACTAAAGGTGGGTGAATCAGTTACTTAACAATATCTATTCAATTCCATGAAGAATTAATTCACATAAAATATCAATGCATAAATAGATAAATACATAAGCATATCAAAATATAATACAAGAGATATGTGGGAATCCTTCTTGGTGAATAAAAACACTAAACCATACACATAGATTATAGTCCTATAATGTCAAGATCCAAAATTTAGTGAAGCACCAACTTCACAAGGAGATCTGACCCCATAGGTAAATTAGAAAAAAAAAGGTAATCTATGATATCTGATCACCTTAGAACACATTTTTCTAACTCAAATGTAGATGAAAATATTCTTTTTCACTCTTTACCCTTTAATCTCACTCTAACCTCTTAGGCCTTCTCACTCAACTAGCCCTTTCTTTGGTAGTATCAAATTACCTTATTTAAAACATATAAAATCATAATTAAATATTCATGAAATATTCAAAAGACCTATTCGATTATTTTCAATACTTTCTCCTGGTTTCCAAACACCTATCTCATTCACATATTTGCTTAATATCTCAATTAGTCAATTTAGGTCTATTAAGCCTTCTTAAGTACTTGACCCTTACTTTCACCCATATTAGTCAAAAATGAACATTTAAATACATGAAATAAATTTTGAATATATCATCATACATGTTTAAAATTTTTTAAAAACATTACATAAGTTGGTCATAGTACATAAGGACCAAATCCACAATCAGGCCTAATGGAAACCTAATGCAATTACGTCTGTCCTATCCATACATTATCACTTTAACCCTTAAAAAAATTATTATATTAAAAAAAGGATGAAAAAATTCATATATTCCTATATTATACCTGTAATAAGTTCACATTAATTCCCCAAGTCTATTTTTCCCATTTTACTACTTGGACCCACCAATTAGGTCTCCTCGCCACTAAACCTTATCACTACCAAAAAGTCTGTATTGAAAATTTGAACCAAATACATAACTTTTACACATAAAAAACATATAAAATAATATTAATATGATATTAAATACTTAAAAAACTTCAAAAAATTAGTTGGTAGTCACCACATAGGCCAAAAGGCCTCAAGAACACTTTTACAAAAGGCTTACTTAGAAACAGTAAAAACTATCAACATATAGTCAAAATCATTTGACTCTCCAAGATTTAAAATGTAATTATTATAAATAATAAATTAATTAAAAATGTGCTATGATTACTTTATAACACCTTAAAAATTATTTTATCCTTCAAGTTTGTGAAAAATGACCTAGGAACAACATTTTCACACATACATAGACAGTTACCTATAGCACCAAAAACATAATCAAGAAAATAAAGTCATATAACACATTTGGGAACACTTGTATGATATTAAAATGATTTTTTGTGAACATTTATCATCCTTATATCATATATTAAAATATATATTTAATGTTCATACATTAATATTGGTCTTATAGACCAATCTCACTACTTCACTCTACACAAGTTTCATTGTGTTAGGTAGACCAGTTTGGTGAATAATTTTTGCTTGACTATAGGCATAATAAACAATTATACAAAAATTATATAGGAGGTATAGGTCTTTAATAATGACCCCATGCCTTAGGATCCATCCCTAGTCCTATATAATGAGTCCCTAATCTCATTCTCATTCTCTCCTAGTTTTCTCATTGTTCTACTCATTAGGCTAATTTAGCAATAGGCTAACTTCCATGACCATTTTAGCTTTTTTTTTAATCATAAAAATGATCAAAAAATTTCATGGCAATAAAATATAATTATTAAATATAATCTTCCATCCATTTTCATGCTTTGAACTAGTCAACCCTACCTATAACATCAAAAACTCTGAAAATAAGGGTTTTATTATAGCTTCTACTAATTTTCAAGAAAAAAAACTCTTAAGGAATACATAAAGAGTAATTTACATGTTAAAAACATAAAAATAGGTTAAATATACCATTCTGATCCATGATTGATTAGATATTTCTTATCAGGTCATTATAAGGGTTTTGACTAGTTAAACTTCTTAACAATCATGCATAAGGGAATGCCCCTAATATCCAAAAGAAATGATAGGGAAATAAATATAAGGAAATTACCCAACTTAAATGAAGTGATCATGATCCAATTAAAATGTTACATGTTGAAATGATCATGATAAACTTCTCCTTGGGTCTGAAGCACCCCATTTTGTTCACATAGGGAACCTTATCACAGGTTATCATGCTTTATCCTTCAAGTATTAATTTCATATTTTTAAAAAACACTTAACATGAAATTTAATAAATATTTTAATTATTTAAATATATATTCCACATTTTTTAATGATCTTGACCCCTGTTTAGGTCATTATAGGTCACTTTGTACACTAGACCTTATACTTCTAGTCATGTTTAGTCTATGATCATGCCTTGAAACCTCTTGAACTATCGTTAGTGCTTTATAATCATGTAATATGACCTCATAATATTTTTATAAACTAATAACCTTGATAAAATATGTATACAAAGGCTCAACTCACATATTACTAGGCCTATGTCATTTCACTAGGTCTTTCAAGTAAAGATTAAGCCTCAACACTAGACCTTAAAACTTAACAGTAAGCTTCTTTGTCTCTTTGTTAATTATTAACATATATTAGGAAACTTTATTATTCCTTTACTAATCTAAATCACAAATATTTACCATGCACCATTCATACATCTTTTTCTTAGAGCTAAACCAGGGTACTCAAGATACTTATTACTCAAAGTTTAGACACAAACAAGCTAGCTCTCAATGATATCATTCTTCAAACATGATTATTTGAATACAAATATATTATCTATAGATATATGAGATTTTTCTCATCACAACCTTTTAAAAATACCTCATATAAAATATAAGGACTTGTTGATCCATGTGTTTACCTTGTATGCTCCTAAGTACTTAGAGCTCAACCAAGATGATTTCCTTATAATTTATACCTAATCTTTGAAATTTCATAAAACCTCAAAAATAATACTGGTTTGCCTTCAAATTTTCACTCAATAGAGATACCAAGCCTATTTTTAACACATCACTTCACTAAACAAGATATCAATTCTAGCTATTGACATTAAGGACATTTAACTTAACTTTGACATCAATAACAACATTAATAATTTAATACCAACATTAGGAATAAGCCTCAACAATATCACCCTTTGTCATTTATGTAAAAAATTATTAATAATAGTAGATCATTCTCTTTCCTTCAATCTAGATCTTCTTCAATACTTGATCTTTGAAACAAGATCTTTCTCCCCATCTGACATTAATGACCAAGGTTCATCTTCCTAGTAACTATTGATCCTTGGACCTGGGGAAACATACCTACTCATGAGACATGATTGACTCCCTTTGTCTCCATGAAAATTTAAGACATTTTCAAAACTATGACTTGGTTTGATCAAGTCATCATACAATTTTTTTACTTGTCTCTTGTGATCACACCTATAACATACATGTTTGATATAAAATTAAATCTAAAGGTCTGTTTAGACCACAAAAATCCCCCTATGAGAGAACATCCTTCATTCTTCTTCATTTCTAGATGAGTTCTTCCATGAAGCCTAATGGAGTCACCTCTGCTCTATAGAACCAAAATAGCATAAGTTTAGGAAATTCTTAGATCTTCATTTCCTTATAGGATTTAACTTCCTTAATGATCCTTTTATGCTTGATTTGTCTTTTTGGATTGACGTCCTTAATATTTGTTTGAGAAACACTCTATCTTGATCTATTTTTCTTTACTTGTTCATCAACAAACTAATCTGATAGAGATAATTCTTGGAACTCTTTTACATCTTAATTTTTCTCTACCATGGAAAATAATCCATTTGAACTTGTAGATTGATTATCAACCTTAGTTACCTTAGGTTTCCAACTAAAGTTTCTTTCTATGTTCTAGAATCCTCAAACTTATTTTCTTCTCTTGAGAAGTCATGCTTACATTACTTTTCAATGTGACCAGGTTAAAACATGTTGTCCCTCTAGATGGATACACACCATGACCCATATAGCTTGGTTGATAGTTTTCATCAAAGTTCCATGAAAATTCATTTTTGAAAGGCCTTCTACAATGCCTTATTTTATTACCAAATTGATTACATGAATAATAATATACATTTAAAGAATTAAAACACATTATGTTATTAGAATTATTAATAGTATTGACCTTTTTTATATCATCATCATCAGTCTTTGGTTGTTCTTTGACATTTTTTATCACATTAGTATCCTTCTCTTGATTTCCAATGAAGCCAAGGCATGTTTTATCATTAGCAGTCCTTTGACTACTTAGAAGGTTATGTAGATCATTGGTACTCTTTTCAAACCTCACAAAGGACTTGACCTTATTTTATGCTTTTTGTAATTCATATCTTAAAGAGTTCACTTTAGCTACATACCATGCACATTCTTCTTATTTTTCTTCTAAGATTTCAATCACAATTTCAAGTTGACTCTCCACCTATTTAGTTATTTACTCTTGTTCCTTAGAGTTGTTATTATAGATTCAGAAAATTTAATTTGATCCTCATAGTAGTTGACAAGGGGCATCATCACCCTATTATTTTTCTTAACCATATTCAATTCTTATAGAGTATTCATCAACTCAACCTCAAAATCCACCTCATCTCCTTCTTTATCTAAATCACCAATAACACCTCCAATCAATATAGATTCTTCTAGATTTAAGAACATTGATTATTCAACCATGAATATAACCTCATTGACATTAGGACCATCACTTTAATGATCAATGTTTGATTCATTCTCTCATTCTCCTTAGATGAACTATAATCCTCCTTGTTGTAGAGACTCCTTTTATTTTTAAAGAATATTTTCTTGTTGTCATATATTTTGAAGTGTTTATTGATCTTATCATAATTATAAGGCTTTTAATCATCATCATGATTTTAATCATGATATAAATCACCCTTTTTATTATTATTATGAGGACATTTGTTGGCAAAGTGTCCAACCTATCCATAATTAAAAAATTTAAAAGGCAACATGGCCTTATATTTACCTGAACTTATCTTTAACTTGATAACAAACATAGTTATTAACTCATCATCATCAATATCGTATCATAAATATTTATGAATTTATTAATTTTTGAATTATTCTCTTTTGGATTATTTTTTACCTTGAATGTAGCTTCTTTATTTGTAGATCTTCCATCACTTGTCCCCATCTCATTGGCTTTTAGGGTTCCATGAAGTCCATCCATATCTAACTTATCTAGATCTTGTATTTATTCAATGGCACATACCTTGGATTTAAATTTTAGAGTTAAAGACATTAATAAATTTTGAAAAATAGTATTCTCTTTTAATTTTTCTCCTAAACCTCTTATGATATTGACCACTTCATCAACCCTCAATAATTAAGATGCAATGGTCTCATCTTCATTCATAGTTAGACTTTAAAATTTTCTTCTATGGGTTTTATCTTGGCCAATTTGATCTTCAAATCTCCCTCATGAATAGTTTTTATATTATCTCACATTTATTTAGAAATTATATAATTCATAACCTTTACTAGTGCTTCTTTAGATATACCACAAATAATATTAGTCATTGATTTTGAGTTGTTGTCACTGACCTTATTACTTGCTACATCTATAGGAGGAATAGGGGTGTAGTATACCCATCTAATACTAATTTATAAACATCATGACCTTGAGACATTAGATATTTTCTCATTATAAAACTCTAAAAGGCATAATTGGATCTATTAGATAATGGAACTTTGCTTGTAGATAAACCTCCTTGTGCTTGACTAGTCATCTTAGCTTATTTTAAAATATCATTTAGGTTGTAAGACCTCATGTAAAGGACCTAATATGATACAAAATGTTTTAATTATCTAATGATAAGTAGTGGTGAATTAATTACTTAACAATATCTATTCAATTCCATGAAGCATTCATTCACATAAAAGATCAATGCATAAACAAATAACTACATAAGCATACCACAAGAGAACACAAGAGATATATGGGAAAACCTCCTGGGGAATAAAACTTAATGAACCACACACATTTACTATGGTCCTATAATTTCAATATATAAATTTTAGTGAAGCACCAACTTCACAATGAGCTCCAACCCTTATCTAGATAATCACCCATTTAACTAGTGTTTAACAAGCTCTATCTTGAAAGGACACTCTAATGAGCCCCATAAATTTCATGTTATTGTCCTCATATATCGCACTCATCCTTATTATTTACCATTTTTTTGATTACTTTCCCATAAAGCTTCCATCATTGAATAACCATAATCTTATAAATAGCATTATGTTCCCATACTCATTTAATAGTTAGAACTATGTATTGAAACCAAGTATATAATAGCTATCTTCTATTATAGGATGATTTTTTTTTATTTTATTATATATATGTTTTAGATTAATAGGTATATAGCATATAACATCCTATAACAAAGGAATCTCATCATGTGGACACACCCTATAGCCACTGTATGACCACAGCTGTGAATGAATAAAATTTGATTCCTAGTTCAACCAAATCACATAAATGAATATAACCTCCATGGAGCACAATAAGGATGTATTTGAAGAATTAAATAACTTTGGTTGTCCTAAATCAATATTTCATAATTCACATGAAAGGTGACTTTAGTAGAAGGATCTAATTTTTTTATCTTAAGTCAAATGTTTGTTAGATTAGAATATATATTATTTTATATAAAAAAAACCTCCCTTTTTATATATATATGGGTAGCAATATGGTTGGGAAGTGGTAGATATTAATTTAGAGAATTATCAAAAGTACTTTTGTCAAATAATTACTATTGTAATTTCTTATAACAATTCCTTGCTAAATTTTGATTAATATGAAAAATATTTTAGTCCATTTTAGTGTTGTAATAGGAAGCATTGAATATAGATTCAAAATGAGTAAGGCATCCCTTTGGAAGTCTTGTAGCAATAATCCAACCCATTAAATATCTAAGCATGTTATTTAGTTTATTTGTGTTGTGTGTTTTATTTTTAAATTGTGTGATTTACATTCTTGCATAGAATTGTTTAAATAATATTACAATAGTGTAAACATTTAATTTATATTATTATGATCATGTTTAATTCCAACATTCCATTTAGTGCATGACTTTAGCATCTTAGATTATAATCAATAGAAGGTCAAACTAGAATATTGAGTGTGCCAATATAGTGATGTCATCCTATCAAGTCTACATCCTCAGGTTGACATTTAAATGAATTATAAGATATAAGTCTATGGTAATTCTTTTTTTTTACATTTTGATGAAGAGAAGTATATCCGATTGTGAATCAACTGCTAGTCATTTTTGACATCATTGCTAGGGATGGGTGTCACACACTTATAATCTTTAATCTTGATAGTGATTATTTTTAGATGTTTAAGATTTTTATTTATATACATTTTTGTTCTTTATATTAAATATTTATTACTTTTATAGTTCAAATTTCCTTGTTTTTCAAGTAGGATAGTGGAAATGTTAAAAAGAACCCCATATTACTAACCCTATGCACACAGGGTGGGAAAAAATATAAACAAAGAGAGAAATGTGGTTGATGTACATGAAAAGTGAAGGGGAATATATAGGAATATTTTTGCCTAAATCATCATCCATTACTGTAATATTGGAAATTCATCCTACAATAGTTGAGGAGCGTGAAGGAATTTTTGAAGATCACTCATAGTTTTCAATAGAAGAGGTAGAAAAGAAAGAATTTTTGTCTAGATTGGTAGCAAAAGATGGAGAATTTAAAGAGGTTTATACCCATGGAAGAGACCCACATATACCACCCTTTATAATTACCACCTTATCACATCATACTCAAGAATCTAAGTTTCACTTCCCTCTATCACCCAAAATTTTTACTAAGGAGGTATTCAAGGTTATTCTTGATCCTGGAAGAGATACTAGGCCAATAAAATATTCTAATTTAGAAAGAATCTCTATTGAGACACAAGCTAAATATTATGAAACCTATAAATTATCATCATTATATAATAATCCATATATTCCTAAGAAAAAAGATAAATTCTCCATCTTATACACCTTAGGAAATAAAATAATTGATAGAAATTTTGAGTGATGGGTAGCAACAACTTCTAGTCTACCAACACAAAGTATTCAGGGAGGATCCTTAGGAATAAAACACTACCAATGAGTTTGATAATTTTAAATTCCCTATCCTTACTCCTAACATAAATTCACCCATGATGAATATTACTCACTCTACACTCCCTACCTTTAGGGGAAAAGCATCTAAGGATCCCAACACATTTATTTTTGAGTTTGACATATTATGCTAGGGCTATGATTATAATCAAGACATTTAGAAACTCAAATTATTTCCAATAAGAATCAAATATGCAATAATTATATGGTTCATAGGGCCTGTAAAGGATGCGATTTCTACTTGCAAATAAAGGAAGGAGAGGTTTTTGATGAAATACTAAGACTATTATAGGGGCATAAACTATAGGAGATATGTCATATTACAAATGACACAAGATGATGATGAGTCATTAAAAGAATATATAGAAATATTTTGTTAAGTTTGCAAAAATCCAAATAGACTACAATAGAGAAAGAATTGGTCAAGTTGATATTCCTAAAATGGATTAGAGATGATTTTTTGGAGGTGCTATATCTAATGTCTAGTGGCGATATTTCTACACTATCCTTTAATGAAATAATAGTTCTATGTACAAACTACTCTAAATCAACTATGAACAAAAGTAGGGGTAGAACCCTTCGTACAACGTCCAAAATAGGAATATCTAAAGGTGAAGTTAACAACCTACTTCAGGACATGAAGTAGGACATTATTAGCCATGTAGATAATAATCTTGATACATTACATACATGGAGGAAGTGAGAAGTAATTGATAAAGCGTTAGCCACCTATTACCCTAAATGTAGAAATAATAAGGTAGATTACACATGTCATTTTATGAAAGCTCAGGTAGCTAGCATAATTAAGGATAATCTTGAAATAGTGGAGTTACATGACATAGGAGAAGATAAGAATCAAGTGTTTTTTATGGATCAGTAGAAACCATGGGTACAAATATTAGGTATGCCATCAAACTCTATGTTTGAAAATTATAATTTCTCAAATAATCCTCAACATGGTTCTTGGATGAATATACCCAGCCAAAATTAGCCCCAAAAAAATTAGTAGCTACCCCAAAATTAGTTATGGATGCAAAAAAATGGACAATCTCAACCAAGGCAATCCCAAAACTAGCAATGGTTGTTTCCCTCTAATCCATGGAAATAATAATGGAGAGGTAATCAAGGATTTCCCCAACAAATGCAAAAACCACAAAAATAATAGGCATTAATGATAAACACTCAAAAACCTATTAGAAACACTCAATTACCCACCCAACCCATCCCTAATCCTACCAATAAGTTGGTTTAACCAACACAATCCAATAAAATAATGTAATATCCAACATACACCTTAGATCTTAATCAAGTCCAACTTTGATCAGGACATGTTATTCCATAACCCACCTCACCCATACTCATAGAAAACTTTGAAGAACTAGATCCACTCCATACTAATCCGCAACCACCCATGGCCAATCCTAAGCCAAGTCCATAAAAAAATGATAATCCTCCTTTTTTAGAGAGATTGAACATATCACATCCTAAACCAGAGCTCAAATTTGATATCTTAGGATAGTTCAAGAATGTGTGCATAAAAATCCCACACTTTCAAGAAATAAAAGATTATTTTATATATAATAAGTATATTAGAGAGCTATGTCTGAAAAATCTAGAAAAAAAGAATAAGGATCCTAAAATAGTCTAAGTCATTAGCCAACTAGCAAATACTATGTTGGGAAATATAGTTCCTCCAATGTATTCTAATCTTAGAAGTCTTGTAGTTAATGTTAGCATCCATGGCCAACACATCTCTAATAATTTAATTGGCTTAGGCATAACCATCAATGTGATTACCATGGAGACCATGAAATAAATGAAACTTACAACTCTTCATCTAACACCCACTATCCTCTAGATGGCCAATAGGGAAACTATTAAGCCTGAAGGTATTGTTGAAGACTTGGTTATCATTATGGACTCCTAGAAATATCTAGTAGACTTTATTTTCCTATAGAAAAAAATCAACTTTTTAGGTTATCTTGTCATCCTTGGCTGCCCATGGTTGGCCATTGTTGATGCTTTTATTGGCTATAAGTCAAGAAAAATGTTAATTTCCAATAGAAATGACACCAAGAAATTGGTTCTTTATCCACCAACCTAGCCTTAATAGAATGATGACCAAACACATTGTATTTATGAGTTTGAGGAAGCTATCTCCTAGAAAACTTTCTACATAATTGACCAAAGTCTAGCTTTATAAACACAAGAAGAAGACACTATCTTTACTAGTATCTTAAAAAAACCTATCGACAGGATCCTATAGCCACATACATATTGGAATGTACACCATGCCCTCTTAAAAATACTTTTCTTGAGAATGATATTTTTAAAAATATAAGAGGCATTTGGACATTCCATCAATTTCTTCCCCATCAATGTAGTTATGCTTATTTAATCACCAATGTAGAAACTGTGCTTCCTTTATCAAAGCAAGTAGACATTATACCAAATAAACCTCTCAACATCATTACCTCCTTAACACCCCAGTAATAAATTTAGTTACTTATAATATTGAGAAATCACACAACATTTGCCTAGGATGACCATGACATGAGAGGAATACCCCTAGATATGTGTATGCATCACATTTATATTAAAGAAGAATGCAAACCTGTTCACCAACCCCAATTATGAATGAGTCCTATAGTTAATACATTATCAAAACTAAATTACAAAAAATCTTAGATATAATATTTGTTTATCCTATTTTGGATAGCCAATGGGTCTCTCCCCTCATCATTATCCCTAGGGAAGGGGGTAAATGTCATATTTGTGTTGACTACCAAGAGTTAAATGCTACTACTAGGAAGGATCACTTTCCCCTTCCATTTATTGATCAAGTTTTGGATACATTAATGGGGAAAAAGTACTTTTCCTTCTTAGATGGATATAGTGGTTATAATCAAATACAAATTTCTCTAAAAGACCAAGATAAAACCACTTGTACTTGCCCTTAGGGAACCTATGCCTATTTCATCTTGCCATTTGGTCTTTGCAATGCCCCAACTACTTTTTAAAGGGATATTTTGAGAATATTTTTTGATCTCTCCCATGATTGTGTTGAAATATACATGGATGATTTCACTATCTATGAGAATAAAATAGAAGAGATTCTTACGAACTTGGAGAAAGTTATTCAAAACTACTAAGACCACCAATTGTCTCTAAGTAATGAAAATTTTTATATGCTTATGATTGAAGGGATTATGTTGGGGCATCATATATCCACTACTAGAATTCAAGTTGACCTAGAAAAGATAAGTATCATTAAGGATATACCCACACCAAAGAAGCAAAAAGATGTTAGAATTTTTTTAAGACATGATGGTTATTATATATGATTCATCAAAGACTTTAGTAAAATTTCTACCCCATTGTTTTGATTGATTTTTAAGGATGCTAAATTTATGTGGACTAATGATGTCAAACTGAATTTTAGTAACTCAACAAAATTCTCATAACAACTCCTATTATGAGAGGGCATGATTAGAAGAAGCCTTTTCACATCCACATAGATGCATATAACACCACTTTAGGATCCATCCTTGGCTAAAAACATAAATATTTGACTTATGCAATCTATTTTATTAGAAAGAATCTTTAATGGGCCAAACTCAACTACATTATAATAAAAATAATTTATTTCCATTGTCTATACCATCAAAAAATTTCAACACTACATTATAGGTTACCAAGTATTCATCCACATATATCATGTAGTAATCAAGTATTTAATGAATAAACCTAATATAATAGGTAGGATAATTTGATGGTTACTTTTGTTTTAGGAGTTTAATATTATCATTGTGGATAAACTTTGTAAAGATAATATAATAAAATATTTTCTATCTCAATTATAAAAATGATGGGCACAATCCTATTTTTTATGACTCTTTTCCTAATGAGCATTTAATTTTAGTAACTATTCAATCTCTTTGGTTCATAGATATTGCTGACTATCTTGTTGCAAGATCACTACCACAACATTTATCACCTAGGGAAAAAACATATGATCCAAAAGAGTAGGCATTATTCCTATATTCTAGGATATCTCTTTATTAATGGACTAGATTCCATTATTAGATGTATCTAAGAATATGAAGCTTATGACATTCTCAAAGCCTACCATGATGAACACTATATATGTCATTTTGATACCAAATAGATTGCTATGAAAGTACTTACTATAAGATATTATTGGTTTTATTTATATAAGGATACCATGATGTATACCTATAGATCTGATGAATAACAATGTATGGGGAAACCCACTCACTTTGATGAAATGTAATTATAACCACAACTAGTTCTTGAACACTTTGACAAATGGGGACTATATTTTGTAGGTCGGATTGATCTAAAACCCAAAAATAAGGAATATTACTAGTTTGTACTAATTATGTCATGAAATGGGTTGAGGTCAAGGCCTTAACCCATGCCTAAGACAATAAAGTATTTGAGTTCTTATATGAATAAATATTGATCAGCTATGGATTACCAAGATAAATAATCATAAACCAAGGCCCATAGTTCACAACAAAACTCATAACTACCTTGGTACACGAATATGAAATCAGAGACCAAAAGTCTACCCCTTACCATCCTTAGTCAAATGGTTAGGTGAAATTTACAAATAGAGAATTGTAAAATATCCTTACTAACACTATCAACCTGCATAGAAAATAATGGTCGACTCATCTTCTAAAAGTAGTCTAGGCTTACAGTTTCCCCTAGAAAACCACAACTAGTTTCACTCCATATGGTAAGAAGTTTGTTTTTTCCATTGAGTTTGAGTAAAAAACATTAATAATAACACTTTATTTGGGATTTTATCTTTCCTAAGATCAACAAGATAGGATCATGTAGCTAAATGTACTTGATGAGATAAGAAAGGAAGCACTTCATCACATTAAAATAGTGCAAAGACAACATATGGTTTGGTATGATAGGAACATAAAGACTAAGAATTTATAACCTCATGACTGGTCACTTATTATTTACTCCAAATACAAGTATCATAAAGGAAAGCTATAGTCCATATGGATTGGGCCTTATGAAATTGAACAATTTTTTGACAATGGAGCTGTAAAGCTCATGATCATTGACTCTGTTTGGTTCTAACTACTTTATAATGACCACAGGCTAAAGCTATATAAGAAACCATTTTCCAAGGAAAATCTCACTCACCAATTTCTTAAAGAACCAAAATCCATCCCTTCTTCATGAAGCAAATAAACATATTCCTTCAACCAAAGGCTATCAACCCTTCTCTAATATTTTCCAAGAGTAGTAAATTTTATTATAGCCTTGAACAATCCATTCAAAATTGATTGGTTTAAGATGAATAAAATCATATCCATTGGATTTTTTAATTCCATTTGATTTAGGACCAAAAAATATAAAAAAAATCAAAAAGTTAAGAAATTAAAACCTTCAGGTGTTGCTGATGGATGTTGTTTCAAAAAACTAGGTCACTAGCTAATCAACATTCATTACAAAAAACAATAAAACTCTAGTTTTTATATGTTTTTGCTTATAGATTCATTCCCTTGGAGAAAAAATACACTTTCCTCTATGCTACAAAATGAAACTTTTGTTGTTGTAGGATATTTATTACTACTATAAGACACTTTTTATGGTTGAAAGAAACATTTCTCATTATCATATGAATTCTTATCACTCCATCATACATTACATTCTCACAAATAATTTTATCTCCCAATTAAATGATAACACATTTCAGTGCTCTTCACTCTACCACTTCAAATCATCATTTACACATTAATGAAAGGTATTCCTATAAGTAAAAATGTAATTATCTTATATTTATTTCATGTCATGATTTTTAATTATTACTAAGATGATGGGTATTAATTCCATTAAAACACCACCATATCTTCTCTTTATCATACCATCTCATGATATCTTCTTCCCCACTAATTGATAGAAGCATTGACATGCTACTATTACCACCCATTTTTATTACCACAACCAGCAATTTAAGTTGGGGGGATGGATTTCCCATAATTCAAATGGATTATCTCACTTAAAATAAAAAATTTCAAACATTCTTCCCAAATCTAAAAAACCCTTGTTGTAAGAGTACAAACCATACGACTCAAATTTAATCTCACAATATGGGAGGGGACTTACTTAAACATGAATCTCTTGATATCACTCCTCTAACCAATAACTTAGACATCCTAGTCCTATTCCATAATTTAGGATGGGCACAATATTTAGAGAGGATACATACTCTATATCAAGGAATTACACAAGAATTTATTGGCTCATTATATAACAACCTAAATAAAGCTAGCATAAATCATCATTAGTAGAGTAACTAGATTTCCATGAATAGCGGAAGTATCACAAGAAAAACATGATGTTGAGGTAGAGAGTAAAAAATTCATCAAAGAAAATGAAAGTGTAGAAACTTTGAAATAGGGCACTATATAGTTATCTTTACTAAGAAGATGGGCCAAGGCTATTGAGTTCATTTGTAGATATTTCTCCTATGAAGGGAGGTATTCCATGTTACATGGAATTCACTTAAAATTCATGAATAATTAATGACATGATATTGAGATAAATGCCCCCAACTTATTTCTTAACATAATCACAAAAATAGTAGAGGCATTTCATAGAGGTAATTCCAAAGCTCTTTCTCATCATTAATTAATTGAGTTGATTTTTCAAGACTATTTACAAAGGACTAGACCCAATATAAGCTGGGTAGATTTTCTCTAAGTACTGAGAAATGCAAAAAGTGATAGAGAGGGAAATGAAATAAAAGAGGAAATGGAGGTAGAATAACCTATAGAAGAAGACATTCATATATCTGTACAAGTACCTATAGAAGAAGACCTTCCTACATCCACTTAAGAACCTATAGAATAAGATCTTCCTATAACAACACAAAAACTTACAATAAGGATAAAACTTGAAGAAGGAGATTTCACAAGAAAAGAACCAAAAAGAGGGAAGAAACTCAATCTCCATCCTGAATCTAAGGAATCTGAGGAATAACTTATACCTTATACAAATTCTAAGGTAACATCTACTCCTTATAGATCCCATAGATTAAGAAGGAAGATTAAAGGTAAACCAAGAACTAAACCATATTATTTTATTAAAATTAATGAGGAATCTGGAGAAAAATAATTTGTCAGTTGTAATGAATCACTAGAGGCATTTAGTTTTGAGACTAATAAGGAAAAATGTTCTCAAGAAGACAATAAGGAGGTAAATTAAGTAAAACATATTTCTTAGGAATTGTAATAAGAGCCAACATAAAAAGAAGCAAAACAAATGGAGTAACCTACCATACAAGTGGATTTTCCTACTCTAGAACAAGCCCTACAAGAAATTGATTGAATAAGAAAGAAGCTATAGGATCAGTTAAGAGGAGGAATAAATGTGTTTGTTGTAATAAACTTTCAACTACAAACCTCTATCAAAAACCATCCTACAGTCATTATTTCACAACCTTTTATAGCTAAAAAGCAATAGAAAAAACCTACAACTGCATAAAATGTCAGGTATAATTCCTTATTTATGGTGTCTTCTAAATTGATGAATTAGATAGATAGTTAATCTAAAATTATTAAGGCATTAAAAAAAGAGAACAAGAAATTTAAATAAGATGTTAGGTTGAATGAATAAATAATCTCCAAACTACAACAAAAAATTGACTATATGGCTTGTCTTACTTAAGAGCTCATGGACTGTAGGCCTCCTACAAGGGTATATTCAGTTTATCTTGAGGTGCAATGGCATAAGTTTAAATTCATGAAAAATTACTATGATATGAATTATGAAGTAATTTATCCCCTCTCCTTCTTTTAAAAATATAAAGAGATCTCATAAGAAGAACAAGAACAATTGTGTGAGTTCTATCTTCATAACTATGTTATACCTTATGATAGGGAATGGAATCCTAAACCTGTATGTTGGAGATGTCCTTCTAAAGGTATTTTCATCATATATTTTAAATGAGAAAAGAAGAGGAGAAGAGGTGGCTAAATATAGGAAAATGGAAAAGCAAAGTCAACTGATTATTATAAGAGAGTCAATGGCACGTAATGTTATATTGATAGAATGGGATAACATCATGTTGAGAAAGAAATTCAAAAATTTGTTTTCCAAAAATAATGATGAATCCCAAGATTTCAACTTATGATTTAAATCTTATACTAGTCCTATAGAAAAAGAATCCTACATTGAATGGTGGAATGTTCTCACTCTTGAACTAAGAAGGAAAGAGCCTTATTCCCCTTTTAACTTAAAGGCAACATTTAATAGAGTCAAGATATATATTCTACTTATAGGTCATATGGGATCTCAATTATTGAGCATCATATTGCAACCCCCTCTATTTTTGTATCATATTATATATTGGTAGGATAAAGCCCCATTAGATGAATCTAGGGAGGTCAGAAATTGTCAAATATTTGAACAACATAGATTTTATGGTCACCTTGCAAGTGTTGCCATAGACATTATGGATTTTAGAATTGTTTGTGAAATGAAAATTAATAAGTGTATTTCTCATAGATGAGTAAGGTCTTAATTTCGGGGGTGTGATGAGCCCTATAAATGTTATGTTCTTATCCTCATCTATCACACTTATCTATATTATTTACCATGATTTTAAGTACTTTCCCAAAAAATTTCCTTCCTCGAATAGCCATAATATTGTAAATAACATTATGTTTCCATACTCATTGAATAATTATAACCATGTATTAAAATCAAGTATATAATAGTTATCTTCTACTATAGGATGAATTTTCTACAATGTGTTTTAAATATGTTTTGGAGTAATAGGTATATATCACAGAACATCCTACAATAAAGGAATCTCAACATGTAGACACATCTTGTAGCCACTATATGACCAACATTGTGAATGAACAAAATTTCATTCCCAGTTTAAGAGACTCATGGAAATTATTATAACCTACATGGAGCACAATATGGATGTGGTTGAAGATTGACATAACTCTGTTTATCCTAAAGCAATATTGAAAAATTCACATGAAGGGTGAATTTAGTAGAAAGAGCCCATTTTGGTTATCTTAAGTTTAATGTTTCTTAGATTAGAATATATATTATTTTATATAATACAATCTCCCTTGTTTTATATATATATATATATATATATATATATATATATATATATATATATATATGCACGCACGCGCACACACACACACACACACACATATGTAATAATAGGGTTGAGAAGTGGTATATATCGATTTAGATAATTATCAAATGTACTTTTGTCAAGCAACTGTTATTGTAATTTATTTTAACAATTCATTGTTCCATTTTGATTAATATGAAAAAATGTTTTTGAGTCCATTTTAGTGTTGTAAGAGGAAGGATTGAAGCTAGAGTTAGAAGGAAGAAGGTCCCCCTTCAGAATTCTTATATCAAAAATACAACCGATTAAATAACTAAGCATGTTATTTAGTTTCTGTATGTGTTGTGTGTTTTATTTTGTAATTATGTGATTTACATTCTTGCATAGAATTGTTTAAGGAAGATTCCAATAGTGTAAACATTTAATTCATAGTATTATGTTCATATTTAATTTTAGAATTGAATTTAATACTTGAATTTATAATCTTATATTATAATTATTATAATGTCAAATTATAAGATTGAGTGTGCACATATAGTGATATCATACTATCAATTCTATGTCCTCGGTTTGGCATTTAAATGAAGTGGAAGGTACAGGTCTATGGTAACTTTCCTTATTCATTTTGATTAAGAGAAGTATATTTGATTATGAATAAACTACTAGTCAAGATCCAATCCCCTAGGTAACCTAGAAAAAACGAAGTCACCTCTAATATATTATCACCTTATAACACCTTTTGATAACTTAACTAGAGATAATAACCTTATTTTGCACTCTTTACCCTTTAATCTCACTCAAATGACCTTTTTTAACACATATAAAATAATAATTAAATATTAATGACACATTTATAATACCTCTGTAATTATATTCGATACTTTCACTTTGTTTCCAAACACCTATCTCATTCGCATATTTGCTCAATATCTCAACTAGTCAATTTAGACCTATTAAGCCTTCTTAAGTACTTGACCCTTACTCTCACCAATATTAAATGGATATTAACCTTTAAATACATGAAATAAATTTTTAATATATCACCATAAATTTTTTAAATGTGAAAAAAATATTACATAACTCGTTCATAGTCCATAAGGACCAAATCCACAATTAGGCCTAATGGAGACCTAATGTAATTAGGTCTTTGTTATCCATATATTACCACTCTAACCCTAAAAAAAATTATTGTCTTAAAAAATGGATGAAAAAGTTCATAAATACCTCTAATATGCCCCTAATAAATTCACCTTGAGTCCTTAACTCCATTTGGCCCATTTCACTACTTGGACCCACCAATTAGGTTTCCTTGCCAATAGGCCTTCTCATTGCTAGAAAGTATGTATTGTAACTTTGAACCAAATAAAAAACTTTTAAACATAACCCACATATAAAATAATATCAATATTATTTTAAATAATTTTAAAAATTCCCAAAATTATTTTATATTAACCACATAAGCTAAAATGCCTCAGAACACCTCTACAAAAGGCTTACTCAAAAACATGAAACACTAGAAATACACAGTCAAAATCATTTGAATTTCCAAGATTGAATAATGACTTAAAATGAATAAAAATAAATTAAAATTATATTATGAGTCCTTTATAAAACACTAAAAATCATTGTATCATTTAAATTAGTGAAATATTACTTAGAAACAACATTTTCACACATACATAGAAAGTTTCATATAGCACCAAAAACACAATCAAGAAAATCAAGTCATAGAACACCCATGGAAACACTTATGAGATATTAAAATGAGTTTTTATTAAAATTTGACATCCTTATATCATCTATGAAAATATATATTTCATGTTTATATATCAATATTGGTCTTGTTTACCAATCTCAATACTTCACTCTACACAAGTTTCATTATGTTAGGCAACCAGTTTGATGACAACTTTTTGCTTGAGTATATGCATTGTAAAAACTTATACACCAAGGAGATATGATGGATAAGTCTTTAATAATGACCCAATACCTTAGGATCCACCCCTATTCCTCTAAAATTGATCCCTGATCTCATTCTCATTCTCACTTAGTTTTTTCATTGTTCTACTCATTAGGTCAGTTAAGCGATAAGCTAACTTCCATGACTAGTTTATCTTATTTTCGGTTAGTAACCTACTAAAAAATTTAATGGCCATAAAATATAAGTCTTACACATCATCCTTAATCTATTTTCATGTTTTGACCTGGTCAACCTTTCCTATAGCATCAAAAACCATGAAAATAAGGTTTTTTTATAGCTTATACTCATTATCAAGACAAAAAATAACCACCAAAGGAAACCTTGAAGAGTCCTTTACATGTTACAAACATCAAACTAGGTCAAATAAAACATTCTAAGTTATAAATGATTAGATATTTCTTATTATGTTATTATAAAGGTTTTGAGAGAGCTTTGACTGGTTTCACTTCTTAACAATCATTCATAAAGGATTTCCCCTCATCTCCAAAACCAATGCTATGGAATTCAAGCTAGGGACCTATTCACCAATTTTGGTCCACAAATGGAAATTTTCCAAGATGGATCAGTTTATAGAGATCATGGTGTGGAGTGATTAATTTATCATACTTCCTAGTTGAGAAGGAGATCAAATGTCACTTGCAAAGCTTTTGAAACACTTTAAGCAAGCTTAAAGTGTGTTTTATTGATCTTTGAGAAGCAAGTCTTGAAATAGGTCTAGATATGCAAAGTAAATAAGACCAATAGTTTTTCATATTATTTCAAGCATTCAAGAGCATGAATCAAGTTGTAAAAAGTCTTATAAATTTATTAAAACCTTTTAAAGGGATAATATTTTCTTATACAAGTCCAGAAGAACTAGACTGTCATGAGCACATCATGTCAAAATAGATTGGTCAGATCAATTATGTATTTTGTAAGTATTATTAGGAAGCCTCTCAAGCCTAAAGGATCATTTGGACATAATGTATTTCATGCCTAGATCATCCTCTAAAATTTTTATAACTTGATGAGTTGTCTATCTCAATTTATAATGCTTCAAAGTAAGGCTTATAGAGTGAAACATACATGAGGACCTCAAGTTCAAGCTTTGTTAAGTAACCATTTGAAATAAAATATCCCAAGGTTTAATATAAGAGTGACAAGTGTCTAAATATTGAAATCTAAAATCAAATATAATGGTGGGTAGTGATCTGATAGATGTTGGTGGGTCCCAAAGATCTAATAGAGCACATTTTATCATACAAAGTAAATCAATGGTGAGTATAAAGTAAAATGCTCAACATGAATACATTGATGATAAGTGTTAATATCTTAATTACCTAATCAAAAATATAATATTACACATCAACTAATAGATTCAGTGGGTCTAGGTAGATCAATGGTATGTATTTGATCATACAAAGTAGATCAATGGTAAGTAATGGGTCAAAAAGTCAAGGGATCTCTAGGGTGAATGCATAGATGATAAGTGTCTCAACTACATTATACTAGCATAAGATATATGGCTCATATTCATTCATATAAAGGGAGATTTATGGTTTATGTGAGGTCAAGAAGTCAAAGGGATGACAGTAGGATCCTAAGAAACAAATCTAGAGTTGATAGTTGGCATAATATGAGAATCCTAGATCAAGATCAATGGCCAATAATGAAGGTCAAAGGTATCATAATTTCAAATCCCAGATTGAGATTAATAGTCAATATCAAATGTCAAAGTAATGATACTTTGATTCAAGGTTGAAACATGATCCAAGTTGAACCAAACTAGGATTTTTGGGATCAAACATTGCCATTAAAGATCAGTGGAAGTAGAATAGGTCTTTTGGGGCCTGATACAAAGATCAAAGATGGACTAGTAGTTGTTGAAGACTAAATATCTATGGATCTCATTGGTATATTGACTATATGAAAACTAATAATTTGGATTGGTTTCCAAATCTATAGTAAAGATATATATTTATATTGGAGTAGGGGTGGATGTGTAATCATGGAAAAGTGTCAAGTCCATAGATATAAGGACCTTACCAACATAATGAAAAAAGTAGAGATGGTGTAGAGTCCCAAGATGGAGATCTAGTGGTTTGAAAAAGTATTTATATTATTTAATATAATTTTAGGGTGCCTAAGGGTTTTAATTCATAATCAAGATCATGACTCACCACCTTTGGTAACTATTATCTTTTAGTGAATTTTTCTTAGCCAATGAGAAGATTTGGAGGCTATTGGGATAAATAAAACATTAACTTGTCAATAGATAATTGGAGTTTGATTTGATCAAAATGTGGCAGTTCAATTAATGCTTTTTGTACCCATGTTCCCTCTTCTCTCTCCTTTTTCTCATATATTTCCCATTATTTCCATTTATAAGCTTTCTTTTAGATTTCAAAATAAAGACTCTCTCACTTTTGATATTAATTCTCTCTTAATTTTAGAGGAGTAGAGACTTTCATTTGATAAGGCTAAATCCTATTAAAACTTGTATGAAATACCTCTTGAAGCTAATAAATATTTGATTTACCTATCTCTTCCTTTTGAACTATGTTTAGTAATCTTTTGCATGATGGCATTGTGAAAGATAATCTTTCATACCCATTGTCCTTATTTCTTGACTATTTTAGGGTGGTTTTTAGTTGATTCTAGGTCTACATTTATGTTATTTTTTCCATTAATATAAGCTTGGTGTGAGTCTTATAATTCCTCTTAGCTTTGATCATTGCTTCTTGAACCTAGTGTATGAAATACTTATGAAATCAGATGGATTTTAAGATTGTGTGAGATATTACTACCTTATGCTTCTTCATTGTATATTTCATGCTTATGTGAGTTCTCATTTAATTTGGTGAATCACCATTTTAGTCTTCTTAGGATCTCTTTACCCCTTCTCTAACCCTTTTCTTAGTGTAAACATTAGTATAAATTATCCATAAAGAGGAAGTTGTCTTTTTTCAAAGGTTTAACCCCACCATAGGTGACCCAAAGCCTAAGGTTATTCCCATAGTGTATCTCAATTGGAGAGAGCCTAAAGAACCCTCTCCAAGGGTGAAAATTGATGATACAATAGTTTTTGGCATGTTCAATGGGAAATTTAGTTCAAAGAATATTGGTCAAAGTTTTATTCTAGTTTGATCAATTTGTAGTAATTATAACTTCCAAGAAACAACATCTGGGGCTCCAATATAAGATTCAACATTATGGTAGTATAGTAGTGATTACATCTCATGCCAAAGGTGACTACAAGGTCAACTTCTATAGGTATTCCTTTTGAATTCATTTAATTTCCTTTAAACTCAGTTGAGAGATTAATATTTGCTAATACACACCCATATAAAGGCAACTTTATCCCTAAATCAATTTCAAAGCCTACCCATGCAAGGTCTTTATTAAACCCTTTCATAACCATGGTAGACCCTAGAGTACTCCTCTTTGTTGCCTTTAATGGTTAAAGTCCTCTATACCTCCCTCAATATGATCCTATTCCAATATCAACTCTTAAAAGTGTCCCTTATTTTACTAGAGACTAAGATACAACCCCTTGAAAACACCTAATAGATATAGCCAACTTTTCAAACATTCATGATATCAATGAGGAAAATGTAGCAATTAGGTCATTAACCATCTCTTTCAAATGTAAAACCCTAGATTGATATATAATCCTTTTTTCTAACTCTATTACATCATGATATCAATTAGGGGATGCATTGTGTAAGAGAGTTGAAAACAAAAGTAACTATTTGTCACTTACAGAGTAGTTGGTCATAATTAAAATATCCCCTCATGAAGTCAAGTAAGACTTCAACATAAAGTTTCAAAAGACTTTGGATAGAATCCTAGTCTTAATTAGGCCTACCCCTAACTTTGCCTTCTTATACTATTTAAAGGCCCTAAATAGTAACATTGCAGTAATGATCTAGTCTATGGGAGGAAATACATTACCAAATACATATGAGGTGGCAATCAGGGTAGAAAATTATCTGGTGCAGGCTGGCAAGCTTACACCTAGACCACTAATGCCTTTTTTCTTGATATTAGACCACCCCATGTTTCTATCCCTCCCCTTTATTTCATTCCTCTCATACCTAATATTGCTTCCATACCTTCACCTAGGCAAGAAAAGGGTTCCACTAGTCAATTTAGTGATTCCAAATAATAAAAGAACTTTTAAGAGCTTAAGAGCATGTTTTAATCCTTGGGAAATGAATTAGTAAATGTTAAGAGGTAGTAATCTTTCAATAGGCATTACCAAACCTCATATCGACCTCAAAAACAATATTATCAAGTAAATAATCCACCCTACAAAGGAATATTCCAACACTAAATCCAAGGTCAAAACCAAGGACAAGGGCAACCTAACTATGTTAGGCAAAAAAACTATAATCCAAAAGATGCAAGCACTTCCAACACCTTGATTCCTATTCAAAATAATGTTACTCAAGAAGATAAAAGTACCATGCCTTGCAATCAGTCTTTTAGGCAATAAATTGTAATAAACACTAATTTCAACCAAGATTTCAATTATCAATGGCAATAAACTACTAATTATGGGTACAATCAAGCTATTATGGCTTAGAACATAGAATTACTCAGGATGAAAATACTAGAAGATATTTAATAAGGTAAAAACCATGATAAAATACCAAGCCATTCGGGTGATAAAATGGTTAATTATAAGCAAGAATATTTTTATGCACTCAATCAGTAGTAACAAATACAAAGGTTCAAAAAAAGGAACATGGATGGTAATCATGAACTAGTTAAAGAGCTTCTTACCATTACTCCTTCAACATCAAAGCCACATGAACTTCCTATTATTCCAAAGTTTCTAATAGCTCCAAGGAATCAAAGTCATGGGAATTTCTTTGTCCCTCAAAAATCACAAACTCAAGGTGTAATTGTGGCTTACAAAGCACAACTAAAGTTTGGTGGTTCACCTAAAAACACTATGGAACAAATGAAAAGGTCCAATGTGAGTGTGCTAATGTGGGATATACTTTCTAGACCTAGACAAGTAGACATCTTATAAGAAGGGTTGTCAATAATTAATGTTTTTGAGAAACCACTTGTCAAGGAAAATGTGGTTCTCACTAATGAAACCAAGGGACCTAGTGAAGGGCAATCGAGTATGGTGGTCAAACATCATCCCTTTTACATTTAAATAATCATTAATGACTTTTTAGTGAATAATTTATTGGTAGATAGAGGGGTTAATACCTCAATAATTCCAAAGTCTATAGTAGACCAACTTTGTCTAATGTATGAGCCCTAATCTAAAGGAATGTTGAAGCTAGATGGATCTTCAAACAAACCATTTGGTATCATCAAATATCTCAACTTGAGCCTCCATTCTTGTCTTAGTATCTCAATGGTTCAAGATGTGTTGATCTTAGATATACCTCCTTGTTTTGCCTTATGCCTATCTAGAGAATTCACTAAAAATATTGGATGTTATCTTATAGCATATTGGTCATACATGGCATTTAGAACAAGATATGAGACCAAAGTGTTAATTAACGCTGAGCCCATTTCATAATTTCACATAAATACAAATGGACCAGACAACATAAACCTTAATTTCACCATTCTTGATGAGGATGAACATATAGTTGTTCAATAATTAAACACTCACCCTAAAGAGATACAAAATATGTTATTGGATGAAATATAAAATGACAATCATTTTGTTGATCCCTTATAAGGATTTGAAGAGAGACATGGGTGTCTACTTCTTGAATGAAGAGAATCAATCCATGCCATCCCTCATTGGACCTCAATAAGATCCTAGTGGATTATGGAAATTATTATTTGATGGGTCAAAGAATAAACATGAAGTGGGTTCAGGTACAATGTTGGTATCCCCCTCAAATGATAAGTATTTATCTTCATACAGGTTCTAATTCAGTTGCTCTTGTAATGTACAAGAATATGAGGGTTTTATCCATGGAATTTAATAGGATAATAAGAGAGGAATCAAATAGTTATAACTTTATGGAGATAATGAGCTGATAATGCACATGTTAAAGGCTATAATATCACCAAAAAGTCCTTGAGGAAGTCCTAAAAGCATAGAGGGTGGGACCTAACTAAGGATTTTGAGGCTTTTAACATCTCAGTAGTACCAAGGAACCAAAATGGGAATGATGATAGGTTGGTAGCTATGGGAGCTGAATTTGATATCCCAAATGAGTTTTAAAAGATCAAGGTACAACCACATGTCTAAGTAGTGGTGAGACCATTAGTGTCAGACAATGAGGCTTATTGGTAGGTCTTTGAAAATGATAAAAAAAATTACCTATTTCTTACAGTAGGAAGCTGTGTTCTCTTTAATGAACCAAGAAAAATTTTAACATCAATATCAAGAGCAAATTGTTCAATTGAGATCTAATAATCTTCCTAAAGTGAGTTTCACCCTTGAAGGTCTTTTCCATGAGGGAGATCATATGATAAAATACAAGGTAGTGATGTTAAAAAATGAAGATAAGTATGAAAGAGTCCTTATCTTCAAGGAAAATCTCCTCAATCTTGGAAAGGTAAGCACTAATGTTGAGAGGCATGCTTTCATTGAATTTTGTAAAGAATATGTAGACATCTTTGCTTGGTAATATAGTGACCTGAGAGGATTTTATCCCAAGTTGGCCTAACACACTATAGAATTAGAGTCTAATGCCAAGCCTATTAGGTATAAGTATAGTCCTATAACCCCCAAAATTGGAGAGATTATGAGGAAAGAATTTACCAAATTAATTTAGTCTAATATCATCTTTCCCATTAAGAACTCCTCATGGGTAACAAATTTGGTACCTATGAGTAACAAGAGTGGGTAAATAAGATTGTGTGTTGACTTTAAGGATCTGAATAGGGTCTCTTTCAAATGTCACTTCCCTTTACCATTCATGGAGTAAATCCTTTAAATAGTTGCTAGTTCAAAACATTTTTTCCTTTTGGATAGATATTTAGGTTACAACTAGGTATTGGGGAGAGAATTAGTACAAAAATACCTTCACTATAAAGTGAGGCACATATGCTTACCAAAGCATGCCTTTCATATTGTTAAATACTAGGGCCACTTTTCAAAGATCCATCGACATGGATTTCCAAGGGTTGCTAAATGAGACTGTACTAGTTTACTTGGATGAAATTATAGTTTTCTCCAAGAAGGATAGTGAGTGCATGAACCATATAAGGTTGATCCTAAAAATATGTAGAGAGTATGGGATCTCTTTAAATTCCAACAAATGTGTGTTTATTGTTTATTAAGGCAAACATTTGGGTCACATTATTTCAAATAAATGATTGTCCACTAACCCTGATATAATAAGTGTTATCTTAGCACTATCTCTACCCAATCACAAGAAAGGAATCCATAGCTTCCTTGGGAAAATAAACTTGGTGAAAATTTTTATACCTTTTTTTGAAAACCTAGTCAAACCCATCACTATCATGTTGAAGAAGATCCAAATGTTTTCTTGGTCAAGTGAAGGTAGAGAAGCATTTGAGGCCATCAAGCAAGCCATTTCCCAAGCACCCTCACTCATGAAGCCTATTTCTCAATGGATTTCATATTATACACCTTTGCCAATGTTGACAACATATCAACTATGTTAATGCAGAAGAATGGTGAAAGACTTGAGTAGCCAATTACCTTCTTAGTTAAGGGCTAGAGGGATATGAGATAAGGAATACTTTCATATAAAAGTGGATTCTTGTAGATTTAATGAGCCTAATATATTTTATACCAATGTTCTCTAATAAGAAGGTTCATCATATGGTATCTCATCCTAAAGTGAGAGACTTTCTCCTTAACAAGGATTTGAATGAGAATAGAGTGGGCTAGATTACCAAGGTCATGGAGTATGATGTGGAGATCAAAGTCACCAAGATAATAAGAGGCAAAGTCTTGTGTGATAATATGTTGGATGACCTTTAAGAAGATAAATAATCTATTTTGGTGACACAAGACAACTCACAAATAAATGCACATCCACTTTATATTATTTGGCTCCAAGATATGATACATTTCTTGATGATAGGAGAATTCCCCCAAGGTTTGGATAGAGCAAAAATAAGGTATTTCAAGATTTATTCCATACCCTATGCATTAATTCATGGTGTTATTTATAGAAAGGTCCTCAATGGGGTACTTATTAGGTGCATTAATGATAATCAAGCAACAAATATCTTGGAGTAGTGTCATGATGGACCTACAAAAGGCCATTTTGATCCAAGAACAATAATAGTAAAGGTAATGAGATCTCATTATTATTAGCCTATCCTTTTTAAAGATGCCTATTCATGGTTTAGAAAATTCCAAAAGTGTCCTCTATTTGTAGGAAAGTAGAGATTATAAACTCTTCCACTCAAACCAATTCAAGTGTAGCAACCCTTCATGCAATGGGGGTTGTATTTCATAGGGATGATAAATCCACCTTCATGTATAGGTTATAAATGGGTGATCACTGCAACTAACTACTTCACCAAGTGGGTAGAAGTAATTACCTTAAAATAAGCCAATGAAATATTAGTATTGGACTTCTTTGATAGTATAGTGACTAAGTTTGGTGTCCTAACTACTATAATTTTAGATAATGCCTTAGCATTTGTGGGCATGAAGACAAGTGAAAGGGCACTCAAGCTAGGTATCTATCTCAACACATCCTCTAATTAATAACCCCAAAGAAATATATTGGTTAAGTCCATAACCAAGAAATTTTAAAGGATTATCAAGATAACTATGGAGGAAAATTAGAGGACATGGCATACAAAGCTAAGAATAGCCTTATGGGCTAACAGAGTGACTCCTAAAGCTACCATTAGCAATTCTTCATATGTCCTTATTTATGAAAGGGAGTCCAAATTTCCCATTTATCTTAAAATTCCTACCTTGGAGTTAGCTCATAAATTTGAGTTGATGGAAAGTGAGCCTATGATCATGAGGATGGCAGAGCTCATGGAGTTTGAAAAAAACAAGGACCTTGCAATGAAGACATTAGAGTCACACTAAGCTCAGGTCAAGAAAGCCTTTGAAAAGACTACCATAGTGAAGGACTTAAAGGAAGGGCACCTAGTCCTCAAATTGGACTCAAATAAGGTAAATCCAGTCAACCATACCAAGTTTGATAACTTACGGAGTGGTCTTTATTTAATCCATGGATGCAAACAACATAATGTTTTTAGCTTATCTAACTAAATGGAGACATACTATTCATCCCAATAAATGGAATTAATTTACATCCTTATTTTTAAAAGATTTTATTGATATTATAACATATTAGAGAAGTTTTATATGTTTTCCTCTAAGCGCCTTGAGCACATTTCCTTTTAGTTGTGTGTTTGCCTTTCAAGAAGTGCCTTAGGAATAATTATTTATTTTTATCTTTTGTTAATTTTTTCTTCATGAAGAAGTTTAAAAAATGGTCAGCATTGAGTTAGTCTCAAATTATTAGAGATAAAAGACTATGAATCCATGTACCTAATGGATCAATTTAAGGTCATTAAGTCTTTGCATAATAGGCATGCAACCCCAAGATGTTACTAGAAATATTGGATAATTTTGGCCCATATATGGAAATTTTCCTAGATGGATCAATTTCTAGAGGTCCTAGCATGGATTGATTAGCTGATAAGAGTTCCTAGATGAAGAGGAGATCAAATGTCATTTATAAATATTTTGAAACACTATAAGTAAGCTTAAAGTGTGTTTTATTGATCTTTGAGAAGCAAGTCTTGAAACAAGTCTAGATCTACAAATTAAAAAAGACCATTAAGTTTTCATAGTGTTTCAAGCATTCAAGAACATGTACTAGGTTACACAATGTCTTAGAAATTAATTGGAGCCTTCGAAAGGGACAACAGTTTCTCACACAAGTCTAGAAGAACTAGATAGTTACAAGCATGTCATGAAAAAATGGACTGGTTAGCTTGATTATACATTTTATAAGTATGATGAGGAATACTATTAATCCTAAATGATCACATGGATATAATTTATTTCATTCCTAGATCATCCTCTACAAATTATATAACTTGATGGGTTGTCTATCTTAAGTTATAAAGCTTCAAATTTAGACTTTTAGAGTGAAAGGTACATGGGGAAGTCAATTTTAAGGTTCATGAAGTAGATTATTGAATTCAAATATCCCAAGGTTTAACATGTGAGTGATAAGTGCCCAAATTTTAGGAGTTAAGATCAAATACAATGATGAGTAGTCATTTGATAGATGTTAGTGGGTCCTAAAGATCTAACTAAGCACATTTAATCATATAAAGTAGATAAATGGTGAGCATCAATCAAAAATGTCAAAATTAATGTGTTGATGACAAGTGTTAATATCTAAGGTACCTGATAAGATATATAATGGTACACATCAATTAATAGAGTTAGTGGATCTAGGTAGATCAATAATATGCATTTAATCATACAAAGTAGATCAATAATAAGTAATGGGTCAAAAAGTCAAGGGATATCCAAGGTGAACATGTAGGTGATAAGTGTCTCAACCACATTAGATTGGTATAATATTTATTACTCATGTTCATTCATATAAAGGGAGATTAACAGTGCACATGAGGTCAAGAAGTTAAAGGGTTGATATCAAGATCCTAAAGAATGAATGTGGAGCTAACAATTATCACAATATGAGAATCCTAGATCAAGATAAATGACTAATAATGAAGGTCAAATGTGTCATAATTTCAAATTCTAGATTGAGATTGAAATTTGATATCAAAGGTCAAAGTTATGAGACATTTATTGGAGGTTAAAACATGACCAAACTAGACTAGAGTGGATTTTTCAAGATCAAATGTTGTCAATAAATCTCAATAGAGGTAGAATAGGTCTTTTAGGGCCTAATATATAAATAGAATATCGAGTATAAATTTTTGAAGTAGGACTAAACATCTATTGATCTCATCAATATATTGAATATATAAAAGCCAATAATTTGGATTATTTTTCAAATTTATTGTAAAGATATATATTTAGGTTGGAGTAGGGATAGATGTGTAATCATGAAGAAGTGTCTCATCTATCAACATGGTTATATCCTTGACAAATTAAGTACTTACCACCACTAAAATTAGACTTAGGCATGGCTCTATCGAGTCCATGGATATATGGACCTTGCCCTCATAATGAAGATAGTGGAGATGGCATAGAGTCCCAAGATGGAGATCTATTGGTTTGAGAAAGTAGTGGTATCATTTAAAATATTTTCAAGGTGCATAAGGGTTTTCCTTCATAAACAATATCATGACTCACCAACTTTGGTAACTATTGTCTTCTAGTGCATTTTTCTCAGTCAATGAGAAGATTTAGATGTTATTAGGATAAATAAAAAGCTAAAGTATCAATAGAGAATTGGGGGCTGATTTTATCAAAAAGTGGTAGCTCAATTAATCATTTTTTCACCCATGTTCCCTTTTCTCTCTCTTTTTTCTCATATATTACCCATTATTTCCATTTGTAAGCTCTCTCTCCATTTTTAGAAGAAAGACTCTCACTTTTGATAGGAAATCTTTCTTAAATTTGGAGGAGTAGAAAATCTCATTTGATAAGGATACACCCTATCAAGAATTGTATGAAATACCTCTTAAATGCAATAAATAGTTTCTTTACCTATCTATACTTTTGATCTATGTTTAGTAAGCTTGTGCATGATGGCATTGTGAAGGAGAATCTTCCATAACCATTGTCCTTCTTTCTTGATTATTTTAGGGTGTTTTATAGTTGATTGTAGGTCTATATTTGTGTTCTTTCTACCATTAATATAAGCTTGGTGTGAGTCTTAATTCCTCTTAGCTTCTTTTATTACATCCCAAACCTAGTGTATGCAATACTAATGCTATTAGATAGATTTTGAGATTATGTGATATAGTATTATCTTATGCTTCTTCAGTGTATATTTCATGCTTGTGTGAATTCTCATTTAATTTGGTACATCACCCTTCTATAATTATTAGGATCCCCTTACCCCTTATGTAACACTTTTCATAGTGAAAAAATTATTATAGGTGATCCATCAAGAGGAATCCAACCTTCTCTAGAGGTTTAGTCCCACCATAGGTGACCCACAACCTAAGGTTTTTCCCATAGTGAAGCTCAATTAGAGAGATATTGAATAACCCTATCCAAGGGTGAAAATTGATGATAAAGAAAGACCTTACCCAACTTCCATGAAGTGCTTAGGATATCATGTAAAGGTTTCACATGCCAATGAGCATGAGAAATTTTTTATTTGGTCTGTAACACCCCATTCTCTACACACAAGGAACCTTATCATAGGTTTTCATTATTTATCCTTTAAGTGTTGACTTAAAAATTTGTACACAAAATTAACATGACCTTGATACCTATATTAACTATTTCAAGATATATGACATGTTTTTAAATGATCTTGACCCCTACTTAGGCCATTATAGTTCACTTTATACACTAGACCTTATACTGCCAGTCATGCTTAGAATATGATCATGACTTAAAACCTATTAAACTATATTTAATTATATATATTAGTGTCATATTACCTAATAATAGGATTATACACTACTAAAATTTCTCACATAGGTCTCCAAATGCTAAACTCACATGTTACCAAGCCTATGTCATTTCACTAGGTTTTCCAAGCAAAGATTAGGCCTCACCGTTAGACCTTGAAACTTATCAATAAGATTAATTGTATATTTATTAATTGTTAATAGAGATTAGGAAACTTTATAATTCCTTTAATAACCTAAATTATAAATATTTACCATGCATCGTGCATACATCTTCTTCACATAGCTAGACTAGGCTACTCAAGATACCTAGTACTCAGAGTTTGGACACAAACAAACTAGCTCTCAATGATATCATTATTCAAAAATGATTCTCTAAAGACAAATATATTATCAATAGATATATGAGATTTATCTCATCACAACCTTGTACCAAGATGTCATATAGAATACAAGGACTTGGTTATCTATGTGCATACCTTGTATTCTCCTAAGTACTTAAAACTCAAAGAGGATTCTTCCCTTGTATGTTGTAACTGATATTTGACATGTCATAAAAACTCAAAAATAATACTAGGTTACCTTGAAATTTTATCTCAATAGAGAGACCAAGCTTCTTTGTAACACACCATGTTACTAAGCAATATATCAATTTTGTCTATTGACATGAAGGATATTTAACTTAACTTTGACATCAATGACAACATTAATTCATTAATACCAAAATTAGGAACAAACCTCAACATGATGTGGGTCATTATCATGAAACATGTCATAATATTGTCAAATTTTCCATTTATTTCATGTTATGGGACACATTTGACCATGATACTATGATCAAATTATGCCATCATGATTATATTAAAGCCTTTTGAAAGAAACAAGTTAATAAAAACATAGTTTCAAAACCTCAAAAATCCTCCTATACAAAATCTCAATATGTGAATGCATAATAAGTCAACTATATATGAAAAATTGATCACAAAGACCCTATCACAAAACCTAAAAAAACCTCCATTGAGGGGAAACTAATTAAATATACTATAACTATGACACCTAATTCTTCTAAATCAAATGAAGAAACATTTCCAAAAATAAAACCCCAACCTAGTTCTCTTATTCCTACAAAAAAATATCACAGCTCATAAACCTCGTGTTGGTTCTTCATCTTCTAAATCACATTGAATTTTTTAGAACAAATTAATTTAATGTCATGAAAAATCCCCCTTATGGAATTATTTCACACTTATCCATATCCTCATAAACTCCTTATGCAATAATTACAAAATTTAAAAAAAAATCACTATATTTTGATTCAAAAATATCTTTTAATGATCCTTTACTTATAGAAGTACATACAATTGAAATAATTTCCACAACATCCACAAAACTATCCATAAAATTTATTGTAGAGGATATTGTTGACGCTGGAGATTGCACTCGGTGGTAGGAAAATAGGTTCCTGCCCTCTTCCCGCAAAATGGAAACTCTTCTCTCGCCTATGGGATAGCGAAGCAGGAGAGGAGAGTCTCTAGGTAGATATATATATATATATATATATATATATATATATATATATATATATATATATACACACGGCTATAAACTGGGGGGGATGAAAAGGGAAGAAAGTGTAAGAAAGCAAACAACCTATTCTAAAGAGGTGATACACCAAAATAAAGGTCGATCCTCCCACATCCACACTCAAAATCAGGCCAAACAATATGACATGCACTTTAGGCTTGGCAAAGAGACCAGTTTACAATAAAAGATAGGGAAAGGTCCTCAGAAAATAGAAATAGAGACTCACCAAGGTGTTGTACTACACACACTGTAAGTGATTTCCCTTGTCTTACTTCTCAAAAGAACTCTTCTCCTATGAACTATGAATTGGAGCCCTATAGATGGTTGGTCTGTTGGCATTGACCTGTGAAAGCATCAAAGATAATGACTAAACACAAATAATACTCATGACATACATAGAAAATCTATCCAAGATGGAAGCAAAAAACTATATTTTATTGATTCAAGTGGAAAATTTGCAGAGCTATGCTCTTTACAAAAATGGAGAGAGATCCTTTAAAATGATCAAGTCTGCCAATTTATATGGAAAACCCAAGAGGAGACTCATAGGCACTTTACTTGCAAGTGGTTGCTCAGGTCTTCATTGGGAAAGGGAAAAACATTGTAGTTGACGTCAAAAATTCTGTCGGGACCATGCTTGTTGTCTTGTCCTTTCTCCATTTTGTCTTATCTGGTCGCTTCATGGACTGTGCTTATTTTGGCCTGGCTTGGTTTCATGGGCTATTTAAAGTCCTGTAGGCTTTTTCCCCGATCAATGTTATATGCGGTAAGTTTACCGCTCAATGTTCTGTGCGGTAGTTTTACCGCTCACAGGCTTTCTTCCCTTTAACTTGCCACTCCTTGTATAGTCTCTCGGGCATTCTTAACTATATTAGCTTAACTGCCGATGTGGACTATCTTTATCCCTTTGTGGCCTGCTGACATGGTCTGTGGCCTACTTGATAATCCTTGATGGTTTCTTGCTTTTCATTAGATAGGTCGGGCCTTTATAAGTCCCCACGGACTTGTTAAATGTTTCCACGAACTTGTATGTCCTATGGCCTTGAAAGTTTTGCGGGCCTTTTTTGCTGCTCACTTGTTATTTGCAATCATTTTGCCACTGACTGCTTTGCTTGCAGTCTCTTTCTCCCTGCTCCATGTTGTTCACGGCAATTTTACTGCTCAGTGTTGCTTAACCTTACCGCAGCCTGCTGGCACTTGAAAACTTTAACAGGTCCTTCGAATGGTCTATAGACCTCTCAGGCACTCCCTCTCTACTTTGTTTCATGGACTGTCTTAGTCCCTTTACGGCCTTCTTAGATGGCTGTCAGGCTTTGAAAGTTTTGCGGCTCTTTTTTGCTACTCACTACTGTGGGCGGCCATTTTACCACTCACTACTGTGCACGACCATTTTGCCGCTCACTGCTGTGTGCAGCCATTTTGCCTTGTTCTAAGCCACAGGCCTTAAACATTAAGTTTTTTAATGTGCCTGACCCCTTTTTGCTTTTGTAAACATTTTCCCTCCTTTTTGCCTTTTCTTTTCCTCTGATGAATGCTTAAAAACTCTACCTTATGCTATCGTAAACACCAATGAACGAGGCCGATGAGCCAATGACCCAAGCTCGTCTAGAGTTGGGGAAGAATGAACCAAGTGTGGATAAATCAAGGGGCCAAACCAATGAACTAGGATGATGAACCAAAGCATTGAACTGAAATGGAACAAGGCCACTAGACCTTGAAGAAGATAAAGCAAATAAAGCGAATGATGATAAATTGACCAATTGGACCAAATGACTGAACCAATCATGTTGAAACAAGCAAAGAAATGTTGGTATTGAACTTAATTATTGAACTGAACCCATTAAACCAAAAATGGTTCAACGATTCGATGAACCAAAAATGGATGAACCAAGTGCTGAAGAACCATGCCCTTTGAAATTAAACTCACTGAACTTGCCAACTGATGAATTAGGCTAAGCCAATGCTTGATATGAAACTGTCAAACCCTAAAGATGGACCTTGTAACCTGAAATTAACTAAGCATGTAAACTAAGTTTAGAAGGTGACCGAGATTTCACCTGTGGGCAAAATTGGTCAACAAATTGGTGACTCACAGGGGAAGCATGCCTGCTATGCTGAGGACCCATTTGCCTTTGAATATCCATTGGGTGCAGAGTCAGATGGTAACTTTGAAGAGAGTTCACAACAGCCTTTGAGATCCCAAAATCACACCTGAAACTTTCACCCCCATACGTAAAAGGAAACACACAAGGCTAAAAACAACTAACTATGCAAACTACACTTAGGGAAAACAAGAAAGAAAACAAGGGAAACTATGTACAATTGAACCAAAAAAATTAGTGGCAATGCTTCAAATGTATCCTGTTAACTAGGATACACAATTTTTTGCCATCTAACCTAGAAAGTTGGAACGCATTATGTTGCTTGCATTGAGTGATTATGTAAGGACCACTCCACAAGGCATCAAATTTTCCATGCTTTCTAGGTTTAGCTCTGTCTTCATCCCATTTCAAAACAATATCTCCTTCAGAGAAATCTTTTGATGAAGATTTCTTGTTGAAGTGTCTTTTTATTTGCTGCTAGTGACTAGACATAGCAGCCATGGCATGGTCCCTTATCTCTTGGAGCTCCATTAGCTCACACAGTCTAACTTCCATGTTGGTTCCTTCTTCTAACTATAGCTGATGAGTGAGGTCCAGTGCTGGTAATTCAAGTGAGATGGGAAGCCTTGCTTCCCTTCCATACACAAGCGTATATGGAGAATTTTTGATTGCTCTCTTCAGAGTGATTCGATCAGCCCATAGAGCTGTCTTCAACTTGGCATGCCAATTTTTTTGATTTTCCTCCATGGTCCTCTTTATAATTTTGATTAAATTTTTATTAGTGGACTCGACTAGTCCATTTCCTTATGGGTAATAATTTGATGAAGTGCTGAGGTATATACCATACTTCAGCACCCATTCACTAGTTTTGGTTCCCAGAAAAGCCAAGGCATTATTTGAGGTTATGGTGGTTGGGACCCTAAACCTTGTCACTAGGTCTTCATAGAACTCCAGGACTGCACTTTCATTTGCCTCTTTTAAAGCAATGGCTTCCACCCACCTGGTGAAATAATCCATAGTAGTCAGGACCCATTTGTGTCCAGCACTAGAGGGAGGATTGATCATTCCTATGAAATCCAGGCCCCACTGCATGAATGGTTGTTCAACTTGAATGGGTTGTAGGGGCATGGCAGCCAATTGTTGTTTTCCATCAAAAAGTGCACACTTTTGGCACTTCTTTACCCAGGCATAGGTATCCTTGAAAAGAGTGGGCTAGAAATAGCCAGCTCTCATTATTTTTGCTGCTGTGGTCTTAGGGGCAAAATGGCCGCCTACTGGCCCATCGTGCAACTCAACCAATACCTTATCAGCCTGACTAGGGTCAATGCATCTTAGGAGAACTCTGAAGAGATCCTTCTTAAATAATACTCCATCAATCAAAACATAAGGAAGGGACTAAAGTTTAAAATACCTTCTTCTGGCCCTACCGAGACCTTGTGGACATTCATCCATAAAAAGGAAGCACCTCATGTCTAGCATGTAATCTCTTATGATAGTTGGTTCTTTTGCAGTGGCTACGTCATGGATCAGCAAGTTGTCTTCTCCCTTTTGTCTCAAATCTATAGCTAGTTGTTCACACAGGCCTCTTCCTCTCACCAACTTGGTGATTTTGATGTCTATGTCATACTCCATCACTTTGGTGATCCATCCCGCTCTTTTCTCATTTAAGTCTCGATTGGTCAAGAAATCCTTGACATTGGGATGTAGAACCATGAGATGGATCCTGCTATTTGACAACATATATCTGAATTTCTTTAGGCTATGCACTACTGCTAGGACCTGCTTCTCTACGTAGGTGTACCTAATTTTGAAGTCCTTTAACCCTTGGCTGAAGAAGGTGAGTGGTTGCTCGAGGTCATCACTATTTTCTTGAGTAAGCATAGTAAATATCACTTTTCCATTGTTGAAGGTATAGAGATTGAGGTCTTTATTTAAGTTGGGGCCGATTAGAGTGGGAGCCTGGGTCAAAGCCTATTTGATGGCTTCAAAGCTGTCTTTTCTTGGCATTGTCCATTTGAATTCTTCACCCTTCCTCAGCATAGAGGTTAGGGGTTTAACTATCTCAACAAAATTCAAAATGAACCTCCAAATGAAATTTATCCAACCAAAGAAACTTTGCAGGCCTTTCTTGTGCTTTGGTAGGGACATCTCCAGAATGGAACAGACTCTCTCGGGGTCAATAGACAAACCTTCCTTAGACACAATGTGGCCAAGAAGTTTCCCCTCATGAATAGCAAATACACATTTCTTTAGATTTAGAGAGATGCCAAATTCCCTGCACCTCTCAAAAATTTCCTGAGGTGCTCCATGTGTTGTCCCACCTCCTTAGAGAAAATTGTTATATCATCAAGGTACACAAGCACGTTCTTATTTATCAAACCACTAAAAGCCATATCCATGGCTTGCTGGAAGGTAACACCAGCATTGGATAGCTTGAAAGGCATCTTTTGGTAGGCAAACATTCCCCATTTAGTGGTGAAGGCTGTTTTGTATTGGTCACAGCCTCGCACCAGAATCTGATTATATCTCAAATAACCATCCAGGAGGGAGAAACACTTGGAACTAGTTACCTTTTGGAGGATCTGCTCCATGTTTAGAAGGGGATAATCATCCTTTAAAGAGACTTTATTAAGGTCTCTGAAGTTGATGCATAGCCTGATCTCCCCATTTTTCTTTCTAACTAGAACCAAATTGGCCAACCATGAGGAATGTTTGATCAGAAATATAATGCCAAACTCAATCAACTTAACCAATTCTTTCTACATAAGGAGTTTGATCATCGGATTAATAGGCCTCTATTTTTGTGTGACTGGTTTTGCACCTTCCTCTAATTCAATGGTGTGCTGGGCAAGTCTTAGATCAAAGCCTTTCAAGTCACTATAATTCTAGGCAAAGATGTTAGTGAACTCCTGACATAGCAGAATGAAAGCTTGCCTTTTTTGAAATGTGTAGACCTCACCAAGTGCTATCAGCTTGTCCTTGAAGATTTCAACTTTTTCAAAATTCTCCTCTCTGGTAGTGATGCATGCTTTATCATCTCTTAGTTGGTCATCTCTATTGAAAATACTTTCAGGTGTGACCAAACCCTTAGGGAGTTTATTATTCTTCAATTGAACAATCTAATTTCCATATTGCTGCTACAATTTCACTTGATTATGGATTACAAACTGAGCTTCTTCTTGTAGGAAGAGAGCTATCTACTAGTCACTTTTGAAGACCTACCAATTTGTAATATTGTCTATAATTGAAGGCCAAACCATCACTTTTAAATGGCGCAAACCACAATCCCCACTTATCTCTTTTGAAACATTAAATTGGGCACCAACAGCAGCCAACCTATCAGCCTGCTTATTCTGTTCCCTAGGAATCGAGGTAATGTTAAGAGTAAGGAAATCCTCCATCAAGTCCCAGAACCTGTGCTTGTAAGACTTCAGCAAGGAGTTCTTGGTCAGGTTTAGGCCTCTTATTTGGTTCACAATTAGTTCACTATCCCCTAGGATTTGCAACTTCCTGATCCCTCTCTTTCTTGCCCACTCAAGTCCATGAATCAAAGACTCATATTCTGCAACATTACATGTGCAAGAGAACTAGAAACAGAAAGCTAAAAAGTACCTTTCTTTAGAAGGGGAAACTAACATTGCCCCACCACCAGTGCCTAGTTTACTTCTAGAACTGTCAAAGTATAGCTGCCATAGGCCAAGGTCTTCTTTGTTTTCCTTCATTATACTGGGTATGACGGTGCCTTCTTCATGCAAGCAATATACGCCAAGGTCTGCTTCCTCAATAAACTTATAAGGATCATGCTCAAAGTTATCACTTCCCCACTCATCCAAGAGTAGATCTACGACTCCTTCAAGAGCAAAAGATGAAGATTGGTCTATTTGAGACTCTCTTAGATCGATGATAGTGTAACTAACATTCACTGCCTTGGGTGAATAGGGCTCTAGGTGGTCCTTTTAGAGTGGCTCGGATTCAATTTTCACTTTGGTCTTGTACTTGGTTCTAAAAAACAAATATGACCAATTCACTACTAGATAGCCACCTATCTTAGACGTAAAGTCCCTAGACAAACAGATTGTGAAATATGGAGGAACGTCCACTACCACTATATCATGGGGGATTGGGAATGTCAGGTAGGCATGCAATGTTAAACTCAATCCTTTTAGGATTTTGACTATCTTTTCAGGCATCCCATCTAGTTGTAATACTCCTTTGTTCATTGCTTCATACTTTAATCCCATCTTATCAGCAATGCACTTGGGCATCACTGAAGTACTGGCCCTGCTGTCAATTATATAATTATGTACTAAGAAATCCCCTATGATCAAATATACATAAAAAGGGGGAGTCTTTTCTTCTTTCTTTACTTGACTTGAAGCAGAAGGCTACCCATTCATCATTAGGATGTTATTAGTGTCTGTTGGGATGGCTTGTCGATCTAGCTCATGCAATTATTTCTTCAATACATCCCTTTGTCCTGGAAGAGACAACAAATACCATAAAGAAATGCTCACATGCAATTTCTTCATTTGATCAACTATATTAACTTGGGGGCTAATTCCCTTTGTGCTTTCCTTTGGGATGATCCCGGTTGAAGATGTAGACTAAGGAGCTAGAGGTGTAGATGGTTGTCTAGAAATTGGGGCCCTTTAAAATGGGTGTGATGGGGGATTTGTTATTGCCTGAGGGGAAGCCTACACTTCTCCAACTGCTCTTCTTTTAAATCTCGTGTTGGCTGTAACGTAATCAACCTAATTGTCTGCAACACCCCCATGATTAAATACATAGAGCTCACCCTCTTCATGATTTATCAGGGTAGAATCTGGCTGAGTTTGATTGTTACTCGTGCTGGACTGAGCTAGAAACTCAAAAAACTAAGAATGATCAGCAGCCTGGTTTTCTAAATTCTAGAAAAAATTCATCATATCATTCATATGGATAGCTTGCTCTTGACCATGTCCCATGGTCAAATAGCTAGGTTATTCATGTACAAGGTTATTCTAAATTGGCACCATGGCTTTAGATGACGAAGAGGGGCCTACGTTATAATTTTGATAAGGCCTGGTCTGAGTAAGCTAACCCTATCCTTGATTATAGCCTTGAAAAGGGTTTTTAGGTGCTTGACCATAATGTTGATAACCTATATTCGGCTTATTATTTTGATCTTATTGCCTTTTAAGAGCTACAAGCTCATTTGACATGTTTTGTAACAGGCTTTTAACCTCATGTAGTTCATTTGATAGAACAACAGCTGGCTTCTCAATGCTAGGGATAGGGGCTAATGTGGGTGCAACGGTTTGTATAGGGGGTAACATCTCTAGGAAAAGTGGCATGTGGGGCCTAGGGGCAATTTTCCTAGCTTGAATCAAGCAATTTTTGGCTATTATGGCAATGTCATAAGCAGCTGGCAGTATATGTCCTCCCATAGATTGGATCATCACTACAATGTCACTATTTAATGCTTTTAAATAGTACAAGAAAGTGTAGTTGGGAGTCGACCTTACCAGAATGGGAATCCTATCCCAAGTCTTTTGAAACCACATGTTGAAGTCCTACATATACTCATGTGGAGCTCTCTTTATAGTCGTCAGTTGCTTAGCAAGAGAGAGGCCATCACTTTTTTCCCCAAAATGATCAGTTAAATGGGTGCCCAATTCATTCCAAGAATGTATGGAATTCACAGGCAAGGTTCCATACCAATCAAGAGCCTTGTCTTTAAGGGACAGTGCCAACAATCTGATGGCAATGTTTTCCTCTGTTATATTGTGAATATTGCAAAGGTTGGCAATATTCTTGATATGCTCAACAACTGTAATTGGCCCCACTCCATCAAAAGAAAGCACATTTTTTAGAGCTATTCTAGGAATCAGATCATAGCGTGGGAGGTTTAAGGGGCTCTCACCGTGAAAAGATGTAAAAGGCAATGCCATGGCTAGAACGGGCTGTAACAGTGGCTGAGTTGGGTTGGTGCTCCTAGTAACAAGTCTAGGAGGATTTACTAATGGATAAGGGCAAGTTCTTTCAAACCTAAGCCTTTTAGTAGAGTTTAAAGGCAGCTCAATGAAAACAAAAGGGACCCCCCTTGAAGCTGACCTTGTGGTGACTTTTGGCATAGAAGTTTAATTGACTAGTCAGTGGAGTCACCAGATGCTAAAAATATTTGAAATGACTATAGCAAGACTAGCATCAATCTTGAAATACTACTACATTAGAAACTGATAAAATTACGGTCCCACTAGGTGTGCCAAAACTGCTGACACTGGAGATTGCACCCGGTGGCAGGAAAATAGGTTCATGCCCTCTCCCCGCAACATGGAAACTCCACTCTCACCTGTGGGACAGTGAAGTAGGAGAGGAGAGTCTCTAGGTATGGGCTAGTTCCCTATGATGTATCTCATTTGTTTTAGAAAGCAAAATTTACGTACAGGCAGATATATATATATATATATATATATATATATATATATATATATATATATATATATATACAACTATAAATCGGGGGATGAAAAGGGAAGAAAGTGCAAGAAAGCAAACAACCTATTTTAAAGAGGTGATACACCAAAATAAAGGTCGATCCTCCCACATCCACACTCAAAATTAGGCCAAACAATATGACATGCACTTTAGGCTTGGCAAAGAGACCAGTTTACAATAAAAGATAGGGAAAGGTCCTCAAAAAATAGAAATAGAGACTCACCAAGGTGTTGTACTACACACACTGTAAGTGATTTCCCTTGTCTTACTTCTCAAAAGAACTCTTCTCCTGTGAACTACGAACTGGAGCCCTATAGATGGCTGGTCTATTGGCATTAACCTGTGAAAGCATTGAAGATAATGACTAAACACATAATACTCATGACATACACAAAAAACTTATCCAAGATGGAGGCAAAAAACTATATTTTATTGATTTAGGTGGAAAATTTGTAGAGCTATGCTCTTTACAAAAATGGAGAGAGATCCTTTAAAATGATCAAGTCGACCAATTTATATGGAAAAGCCAAGAGGAGACTCATTAGCACTTTACTTGCAAGTGGCTGCTCGGGTATTCATTGGGAAAGGGAAAAACACTATAGTTGACGTCAAAAATTCTGCCAAGACCATGCTTGTTGTCTTGTCCTTTCTCCATTTTGTCTTATCTGGTCACTTTGTGGACTATGCTTGTTTTGGCCTGGCTTGGTTTTGCGGGCTATTTAATGTCCTACAAGCTTTTTCCCCACTCAATGTTCTATGTAGTAACTTTACCGCTCAATGTTTTGTGCAGTAGTTTTACCGCTCATGGGCACTCTTCCCTTTAACTTGCCACTCCTTGTATAGTCTCTCGATCTTTCTTAACTATATCAACTTGACTACCAAAGTGGACTGTCTTTATCCCTTTATGGCCTACCGGCATGGTCTGTGGCCTGCTTGATAATCCTCGATGGTTGCTTACTTTGCATTAGATAGGTTGGGCCTTTATAAGTCCCCGTGGACTTGTTAAATGTTTCCATGGACTTGTATGTCCCATGGCCTTGAAAGTTCTATGGGCCTTTTTTGCTACTCACTTGCTGTTTACAGTCATTTTACCACTAACTACTTTGTTTGCAGTCTCTTTCTCCCCGCTCCATGTTGTTCACGACAATTTAATCGCTCAGTGTTGCTTAACCTAACCACGGCCTGCTGGCACTTGAAAACTTTAGCGAGTCCTTTGAATGGTCTACGAACTTCTCAGGCACTCCCTCTCTGCTTTGTTTCATGGACTGTCTTAGTCCCTTTATAGCCTTCTTGGATGGCTGCCAAGGTTTGAAAGTTTCGTGGCTCTTTTTTGCCACTCACTGCTGTGCGCAGCCATTTTTCTACTCATTACTATGCAAGGCCATTTTGCCACTCACTGCTGTGCGTGGCCATTTTGCCACTCATTTTTGTGCACATCCATTTTGCCTTGTTCTAAGTTGCAGGCCTTAAATGTTAAGTTTTTTAATGCACCTAACCCCTTTTTGCTTTTGTAAATGTTTGCCCTCCTTTTTGCCTTTTCTTTTCCTTTGGTGAACACTTGAAAACTCTACCTTATGCTACTATGAATGCCAATGAATGAGGCTGATGAGCTAATGACCCAGGCCCGTCTGGAGTTGGGGAAGAATGAACCAAGTGTGGATAAATCAAGGGGCTAAACCAATGAACCAGGATGATGAACCTAAGCATTGAACTAAACTGGAATAAGGCCATTAGACCTTGAAGAAGATAAAGCAAATAAAGTGAATGCTGATAAACCGACCAATTGGACCAAATGATTGAACCAATCATGTTGAAATAAGTAAAGAAATATTGGTATTGAATTGAATCATTGAACTGAACCCATTGAACCAAAAATGGTTCAATGATTCAACGAACTAAAAATGGATGAACCAAGTGCTGAAGAACCATGCCCTTTGAAATTAAACTCACTAAACTCACCAACTGATGAATTAGGCTAAGCCAATGCCTAATATGAAACTATCAAACCCTAAAGATGGACCTTACAACCTGAAATTAACTGGCCATGCAAAGCAAGTGTAGAAGGTGATCGAGATTTCACCTGCGGGCAAAATTGGTCAATAGATATGATTAATGAAAAAATTATTTTTTGAGTAGATGATACGCCACTCTTTATTCAAATTATTATCAATAATACCCTTATTCAAAAATTTCTAGTAGATGAAGGATCAAGAAAGAGTGTCACCTCTCTTTTGTTAATATAAAATATTGGATACACCAAAGAAAATCTTAAAAAAAACATGTCTTATGTGCAGAAGAATTGATAAAAGCACTAAAAAACCACTTGGTTGAACTTCTCTCCCACTTACTATTGTAACCAAGATAATTCACACTAATCTCATGGTTCTTTATCTTCCCTTATCTTACAACATTCTTTATCATCACCCATGGACACATCGTATGTGTGTCATTTCATCTTCAAGTATTCAATTTATCAAATCCATACATAATGGCAAACACAACAAATATGAAGTTGATCCTAATCCATGGAGTATACAACTATCGATTCATAAATCTCAATATCTCATTTTAATCATCCCCCATATCAATCATTCACCTTTCCTTGAATTTGTTAACATGAATCCTAATTTACATGTTACTTTCACCAATTCAGATGATGAACCTAATACATTTAAAAACACTTGGAATACCACTTGAATACCTCCTTATATTGCATAATGGCTTCCTTCATATTTATTCCCATGTTATTTTATCATTCCTCTAATTTATGATACTATTTCTAATCCTATAGCATAAAATGCATACAAAGCCTCTTACATACAATGTGATTTGACATGTAATGACTATGGAGTGGCCAAACCATTTAAATATACTTTAACCATGTCTCCTCAAAAATTTGGCAACCTAGGTGTCTCAACCACTTATTATATTATTCAAAAAAAGGCATGTGTTATTTCTCACACTTAGTATTATAATTATATCATGGATTAAGCCCAATCATGAGATTTAGATGTACAACATTACCAAAAGACATTAGGAAAAATACATGCATTAAATCCTAGCATCCACATCATTCATATATATTCAATATTGAATAAGAACCTGAAGTTTATGTTCATCCTATTAATCTACCATTATAGACAACCTATGGGTAATTGATGAAATCCCAACTAAGGCATTTTCTGAACCTTCTACACAACTAATTCTAATACAATCAACTTTACCAATTACAACTAATATTTCCCATTCTTACGATTACATTTTTTAAACCAAATTACTATGATCTAAATCTAACCAACTCAAGTCAACTAAAGCTTCATCTATTTCAAAAACCAATACAATGACTACCTATATGGTTGGTTCAACTCAGCCCGATATCCCCAACACAAAATCTATATCCACTACTACACCATAAATTACTTTAGATGTTAAATTCACTAACATGAGACAAATACATTATGAATATGATATCAAATGTAATAGAATCATTGATATATAATTTCATGTTAAATATTATGTAACTTTACCCATGATTCTTAGTGATGAAGTTATACTAGAGTTACTCCATGTAGAGAACCTCGACTTACATGCCAACATCATAAGTTTGGAAACTTTAAGAAAAAGGTCCCTTGTTTAAAAAATTTCCTTTCTAATGTGGATCTCAAAACACATCATTTATTCCCTTTCTCATACTCCTTACCATTTTCAATATGTAAATGTTATGCTCATTGAATAAATTATGAAACTATAATATGGTACACTGTTATTTCCTTGACCTATTACTATTTATAAAGATCTCACTCCTAAAGAACATGATAATTTCAATATATTTATTGACAAATATCATGAATAATTTTATTTGTCATATGAAGATATGCAATTAATTTATCCTATCATCATTTTTCATAACATCATCACCTATAAGGATGCTTAACCCATTAGACAAAATCAACAAAAACTATTACCTGATATTTTTACCTTGTCATAAAGCAATCATAAAAAAATTAGATGATAAATTCAAAGTCACCATGTTTATTTCTATAGGAATTACCTTTCATAATATGAATTTAGAATTTACAAAATATAATTTTCCTTTATGTTCAATATATGCTATCTTTTAATCTACCTCTAGGTATGAAATGTTATCACTCATGGATAGTTTCGTAGAATATATTCAAATTAACATAGCTCCCAAAGATCAACATAAAATAAATATTATCATAGAATGGGTCACCTATTATTATGTTGAAATGTCTTTTAGCCTAAAAAGTGTTAGATCCACCTATCAATGTGAAATTAACCATATTTTTCATGATCTTATTAACAAAATAATTGAAACTTATGTGGATGACCTAATTGCCAAATCTAAAAGTCATAAATCTCACCTTCATGATTTATCTATAATTTTTATTCAACTCATTAAATATAAATTAGACTTAACCCATTTAAATGTGTATTTTTAATCACCTAAAAATTACACTTGAGTGCTAAGAGTGATACTTTAAACCAGCTATCCCTAGATTAGCCCTAGACCTATATTAGGGCCTATTTTCACACCTATCTAACCTTCATATTGGCAATAGGGATCCTTAGTCATCCCTAAAGTAGTTACAGGCCCTCATTCTTACATCATATCCCTTCATGCCTTAGGTTTTACCACCTGCACACTAGTGCCATAATATTAACAATAGTGCCATATGGTGCTAGTGTCCTAATTTTGGCACTATGATCATTTCCTTTTCTTTCCATAAATGGATATATTTTCAAATATTAAAACTCCTAGGGTCAGACTAGACCTCTTTTAGGACACACATGAGTACTAAAATAGTATATATATTCATGGATTTTATCCCTCTTACCATTAGATTTAAATAAGATGAAAATCACATATACAAACTTAGAACAAATTGTGCACAATTAAGATGATCAATCCCTATTCTACCCTACTTATGCATACAACCATATATAACATTCCTAAGATCATATTACTCATATTATAATATCAAACATATTCAAAGTAATCATGTCTAAAATCATACTGGCTTTACTTACACTTCCACCAACACTTAGGTGGGGATAAATACATCGATCTTGATCCCTCTTTGAAGTATTGGTATGTAAGCAACTATCATCATAGCAGGGTGTTGAGGATGTCCAATCTACCCCACTAACAAATACTTTTTGTTATTATATCAACTAGATGCCCTCAAAACATGGAGGATTAGAGTTTTATTACAAAATCAATCAAAATAGTCCATCTACAACATTTTAAAACTCATGCACATAGGAACATGATTGATAGACCCAAACATAAGTGCACCTAAAAGCTCAAAATAGTCCTACACAAAGGACACTACCACCAAATAAGGACACTAGCACCACATGGCAGTACTATAAAATTAGGGAACTACTATCTGGCAGGGTTTTTGACATTGTATCTTATTTGTGACTCTCAAACTAGCCTTTTCTTTAGTTTCTAGCCTCTAGATCATCTATCTCAGTCATTTTCTAGATAAGTCATTTACATTATTTATTATAATTTTTAGAAAGGTTATAATTAGTCAATTATGTAACAAATTAGTGGATATATTTATTACATTTTTATACCTTGATTTATTATACTTATCCCTTTAACAACATAAAATTTTCATTCATTTTATTCTTAAAAGGTTAAAACATTTGGTGAACCTGACTTACTTTGAATACTAATCAAACCCTAACCCTAAACAACCCTAGGGTTTATGTTTCTAGCCTTCTAAGACCCTAAACTAGAGTTATATTTCACATAATGATGATAATAATGATAGATGAAGTTAATTAAGTTTTAATGCAAAGCTTTCTATCTTCTCTTATACGTTTGTTTCCTTTCATTTGGAACGATTCAAAAATAACATAAAAATATATGTACATGATGACTTAAATTAGTGAAAATATGTGTCATATATCATAACATGTTATCTTTATCTTATGAATAATTTCATTAACAAATAGACCTTTACATACATAGAGGATCTAACACATAATCTAATAACTATGTTTCAAGTTTCAATGTCATATATTTTGCATAGGAAATATTATCCTTTTGCTCATCTCCATGAGGGTGATAACTAATTTTAATCTAAGAAAGTATTTTCTATCACTCCTCCATAATATGAATCAAACTATACTATTGTTTCTAATTCCCATATTTAGCCTATCCACACATATCCCCTATAGGGCATGTGCCTACAAGTTCAATCAAAAGTAGCCAAGGTTTTCAATTGTGAGACTCTAAGGGATAAAATATGAGTATCAACAATCTAATATCATAATTAAATAATCAAAATAAATTATTAAGTGAGTAGGTCACATTATTGGTATACACATTACATGTACATGGTCTTCAAAATATGCTAGTGTAAACCATGTATATGCATCTACACCTAGTAAAGTTGTGCCTAACACTATTTCATATCCAAATCATAAAGTAAAACACATTGCATCTATTTTAAGTCATTAAAAAATACTGTAAGGATCCAATAAGAGTTCAAGTGAGATATTAAGGGAAATGATTAAAGCTAATTTGATCAACCTAGCTCCTCTACACCTATTGAGGAGATCCAAATATTCTTTTGCATATCATAGAATACATGGGCACCACACTGATTCATTTTTAGCATTAAAAATTAAAATACAAAAGATAATGGACACAAATGATTCACATAATTAAACATCATCCAAACAACATATAATGGCACATGTACACATTCATATACGATCAAATTCAAAAATAATACAAAAATGGTTTCCAAAGAATAATTTAAAATAACAAAAGGTTCATAAAGCACAATCATAACAAGAAATAATACAAGCATAAGTAAAGAAAGTAAAATAATAAAATATACCTCTCTAAAATAAGGCCCAAATTTCATAGAAGTATGTCTTTTGTCAAAAATATATACAATTGTTCAATTATCGTGGTCAAGGTTTGGGCAAGTAGGCCCAATGCATCACTTCTCCTATTCTAGTAATTTATAATTTTGATCAACAAGGTTTGGGATTTATTGAACATCCTAAGCAAAATCATTCATAGATATAGTTTATCAAGGTAGAAATTTAAGATACATAGGAAATGTTATAGAAGTAATAAGAACTTTGGTTGCAAAGTCAAATTAATGATAAGCTAACAATCATTCTCACAAGAGGATTTATATCAAAAGAGCCACAAAATCACCATATGCCCACAATAAACACATTTTAAAAGGTTAAATTCAAAATCAATATTCCAAAGCATGATTTAGAAAATTCAACTCCATTGTATTAAGCAATTCCCTATGCTCATCCATATACAACAGAAGTCAACACTAGAATTCTAGGTTAATATGATTATTATGATTTCTAAGATGAATAATACTCATATTGAAACTACAACACCATTAAACTATAAAATATAAATCACATTGCATGAGAGCTTACCATTCCCATTTTTAACACATGTTACATTGATAATGAGTCTCCTATGAGACTCATTAGTTACTATTATTCCTCCCTTCTTGTATATACTTTCTCTATTTCTTTCTCCTTGTATATATTTTCATTTTCATGTTGCTTATACATACCTTATATCCAAAAAACACAAAAATAATATAATATTTAAAAAACACAAAAACATTCAAATATTTACTCGAAAAGGAAGAAATTATATATTGTATGATTGCCTTGTTTACATCTCTTATATTTTCTAGACACTGCATATGCTAACCATCTTAGTATAGTCAATTTTATCATACATACATGCTTCACTTGTTATTTTTGAATGCTTATTACCTAGAACACTTAGGTCTGCTACATTGATCTAGCTTTTCTATTATCTACCCATTGGGGGCTTATACATAGATACACATGCTCATCATTAGACACATTAACCCATTTGGGGTCACCCTATACACAATTTAAATTACCAGGTTATATCTTTCTATACTCTATGTGGTATCTTTAACATTTTTATAGCTTGATATTAATCATGTTACACTTATATTTTTTAATAACTACTACTACTCTAGACTTATCCTACATACATCTTAGCTCTTAGAAAAAAAATTATTACGTGTTCATACATATTTTTATTTATAGATTTCTTAGTTTAGACTTTATTATGTCTTTATGCTTCTTCTATTCGAGTGAATTTGAATATTCCATTGCTCTATGGATCTACACCACTTATTTTCACTATATGTATACTTTGGACATGCTTGCATGTCCTTGTGTGTGCATTCTTGGTTGTGTATGCATATATTTGAACATGTCCTTCTATGTGGCTCTAAGCCAACTTGATTGTTGTTTTCATATGTGGATATTTGAACATGTCCTTGTATGTCTTGATTTCTCATATTTAGTGACATGTACCCATGTCCCTTATATTGTGTCGACTTGTCCTAATTTGCATACCACATGTGTGTTGTATGTATGCATGATGGCTATTACACTTATCTCTTACTTGTTACACACTCAATTTTTAGATGCCATGAGGGACTTCATGCATCTCCCCTTCATACTTGGGTGTCATGATGGATATCATTCCATATCCAACTAAGTAGTTACTTAGTTATTACTTAGATTTGTTATTACATACATTATTATATCTATCTTTATAGCCTTGCAAATGATATACATAGCATACATCATACATTAAAATCTTATGATTAGATTATGTTATATTTTGATGTTATGTATTTTCATTATATTGGATTATTACATTGATATTATATATGCTATGGATAAATCATATATTACATATATTTTTATTTTGAGGACAGTTTTTGCATAGGTTCAACAAGTCCCCTTAAAATATGGGGAATTCATAGGGACTTGTCATAGATATAAAGTTTTAATATTTTACTCATAATACATTTTTCATCACATAGGCTCAAATTACAGAAAGTAGACTCAAGTAAACATAGAGGAAAATAGTCAAACATAGATCATTATAATTATATAGATATTAGAATAGTCAGACATTAACATCCAAATTGGGATACTAGTACCATATGGTAATAATTTCCAAGATATGGAACTACTTCATAGTAGCCTCAGCTCCAAAAAAATCCATATTATCTATAAAAGTACAATAAGCAAATTCTAGGTTTACATAGGTTCAATTATATATTTACCATTTTAGCTCAGGTTCATACTAGTTTGGCTCAGATTCATACTAGTTTGCTTAGATTGGGGGATCATGCATGACATGACCATTCTCATTTTTAATTTAGATACTTAGATATAGATTATGAAAACTCAGTCTAGAATCCATATGATCAGATATCAAATATGGGGGCATGTGTTCAACACATTATTTTCATTTTATCACTTACACACTAGCTGATTAAATGGAATGAAAAATTACATGTCATTCTCTATGTTGTATACATTAAACATCATACTCTAGGTTTTACATTAATTTTATGCCTTACTTCATCTATAGTGATCAAAATTCTTAAGTGGCCTAGAGTTTCCTAATACACTAGAGTGGTCACAAAACCAATATCATTTTCTTACCCCTCTACTTATCAAAAATGAGAATTATGAATGTGTGTTTGGTTTATTGAGCATGTACCTTAGATCATTAGTACCCCCCTTAGGAGAGTTGATAAAAGGGTTGGTGTGTTGAGTGACTTATTGATGATGGTTGTGTAAGATGTTTGGTGGGTATGTACATATCTTAGTTCATGAGTTGTGAACATGAATTTCCTACCATATTTTTTATTTTTTAGATCAAACACCCTAAGCATGATTTTGTCTTTCTTTAATCACCTTCATTATTTATTTTTGTGCCTTAAAAATCATGGAATTCTACCCACTTATGTTTATATATTTTATATTTGTGTACTTATACCCAAATATTATGAATGGGAACTCTTTAAAGTCATTCTATTTTGGTACCACCTAGTATGATGGGATTTTTTTTATAATTGTGTGTAGATGTCATGATTCTAATTTCTTTTGTATTAGGAGGTTTTTATGTGGATTTCCATCCTTGTATTGTTTAGAATTGAGAATAGGTTTCTTATCTCTTAGTTAGCTTATAGATTATTTTTTATTTTCTCACTCTTCTCCTACATCATTTTAAGTTACCAAGAAGATTTATACTCTCAAGATGTTGATTTAGAGTTTCCCTTTACAAAAAAAAATTGTTGCATTTTATTAAGTATAACTTGAGGTTATGTCACATTTGGTATCAGAGTTTTGGATTTAAATCTAGGACCTAATGAGTTTATTATAATTTTTATACCCCTCTACTTATCATAAATGATAATTGTAAATGTGTGTTTGGTTCATTGAGTGTGTACCTTAGAGTATTGGTACCCCTTTAGGAGAGTTTTTAAAAGGGTTAGTGTGTTGAGCAACTCATTGGTGATGGATGTGTAAGGTGTTTGGTGGGTATGTACATATATAGTTCATGAGTTGTGAACATTAATTTCCTACCATATTCTTGATCTTTTAGATCAAACACCCTAAGCATGATTTTGTCTTTCTTGAATCACCTTCACTATTTTTATTTTTTCTTTATGAGAATTTTAAAAAGGATGGAGTGCTACCCACTTATGTTTATATGTTTTATCCTTGTGTATTTTATACACAAATATTATGAGTGGGAACTCCTTAAAGTCATTCTAGTTTGGTACCACCTGGTGTGGTGGGAATTTTCATATAATTGAGTGTAGATGTCATGATTGTGGTTTCTTTTGTATTAGGAGTTTTTTATGTGGATTAGAATCCTTATATTTATTTAAATTGAGAAGATGTGTATTCTCTCTTAGTTATATTAGAGACGAGTTATTATTATCTCACTCTTCTCCTACATCATTTTAAGCTACTAATAAGATTCATACTATCAGGATGTTTTATAGTTTCCTTTAGTGGGAAAAAAATTAATCCATTTTCTTAAGTAACTAGTGAATTATTATTTTTGGAGACTATAAACTTACATTAACCAAGTAACTAGTGAATTCTAGGCTCGTGATGATAAGTTAATCCCTTAAAAGTGGATGGTGGATAGTTTAAAGTTATCTTTTGTATTCATCTAATTTAAACAAGTACCAAAAATCAATAACAAGGTAGTAGATGCCATGGTTACCATTGGTTCACTATTTGATTTAAGAAAAAAACATAAGTTCCTAGTTGAATATTTGATGATACCAACTTATGATATGCTTGATTCAAAAAAGGTTTGCAAGGTGCTTGGTCTTACTTCTTCTTGGTACTCTTACATATATACCTATCTTCATAATAGCACCTTACCACATAACATACATATAATCAATGAAATTCATTTATCCAACATACCTCTCACTACACCATCATTTCTAATAACTTATATCATAGAGGCTATGATGGAACTCTTTTACACTATTTAAATTCTAAGTAATCTACTTTGGCAATTAGGGAAGTCCATGAGGGAATATGTGGGGCACATTAAAGTGGCATGGTAATATTAAATAAACATTTACAATTAGCTTATTATTAATATCCTACCATGGAATCTAATTCATGCACCTATGTTAAGAAATGCATACCTTGTCAAAAACATGGGGACCTTGTACATGGAATATCACAATCTCTACAACCCATTACCACACCTTGGCCATTTTTCACATGAGGGCTCGACACCATTGGAAACATAAATCCTAGTTCTTTTGATGGTCATAATCATATTATTGTGGTAAAAAAGTACTTTACTAAGTGGGTTAAGGCATTGCCCCTTACTTATGTAACTAGAAAGCAAATTTTAAAATTCATATTAAACCACATTGTCTACCACTTTGGTATCCTTTCCACTATCATTTTTGATAATGGAAAATCATTCAAGAATAAGGGTGTTAAAGCTATTTGTCAAACTTACCACATCAAGCATAAGTGGTCCACTCCCTACTACCCATAAGGTAATGACCAAGTTGAGGCAACCAATAAAAACATTTTTTTTCATCCTTAAATGAGTTGTCAATGAAGTTGGTCATGATTAACATACATAATTATATCCCACATTCTAGGCATACTACACAAGAATTTGTACACCCATTGGGTCAACCCCTTATTCCCTTATATATGTTAGTGAGTCTATTATAATAATAGAATTAGAGGTTCCATCTTTGGGTATATTTCAATAACAAATCATTGATGAAGAATCATATCATACTTCATGCCTCAGTGAACTCAACCTTATAAAAGAGAAAAGACTTAATAATTTAAACCATTTGCAAGTATACCAAAATCACCTTCATCTTAGCTATAATAGTCATATAAAATCCAATGAGTTTGAAATCAAAGATATTATTATTAATGAAAACCAATGAAATAAAAATGTTAAGCAAGAGAAGGAAAGTTTAAAACAAATTGGTTGGGCCCATATATTATCATTGCCAAATATGGATTTGGAGCCTATAGATTGGGTATTGAAAATGGAGAAGATATTGATGAAATGATGAACATCATGCACCTCAAAATATTATATTCCTAAATGATTCTAATTCTATTGTGTATATCCCAGTTGTCAAAACTCCAAAAAAAATCACAAAAAAAATACATCACAAAAAATCAAAATTATGCATCTCGCAACTCTACATTGGGTTTAGATTCTAATAAAGCCAAAAAAGTATAAAATAGAAAGTAAAAAACCAAATAACTTATTATCTACAAGTAACTTGATAGTTAGGGGAATCCCATTTACAATTACATTTCACATTGCCCTCATTTCATTGCATTTTCCATCATTTACATTTTATCTTACATATCTGATGTCATGTTTAGTGATTATTTAGTTATCAATTCACATAACACAAAATTTTAGAATGTAACTTATTATATAATTTAACTTTTCATATCACCCTATTATCCCATGGAAAATATTCTCAAAATTAAAATTACATTGGTTCTTTCCTTAGTTCTTACGAGTAGAGTAAATCTTTTTTTTCTACATCTCCTTGCAAGACTTACAAAATACTAACCCCTAGCCTATTCTAAAATATTTCCCATGATAGAGTATAATATTAAAATTCCATTTATGTATAAAAAATTATCATGCTAAAAACAAAAATGGTAACTTTACTCGCTTATATTGGTATTTGGTGATGAGCCCTTGCTTATTACTAGTTACATGGGGTCAAGACTTGTGAGTAAAATACTTACAATTAAATAAGCACCCTTATCCAAAGTTTATGCAACATAAAATTTAAATTACACATCTCTAACCCTTCACTAATATTTGGAGTTGAGCCCTTACATATCACTAATTGGTGGGATTAACATTGGGGAGAAATGCCCTTACTCACTTATGTATAGCCTTTGGTGATGATCCCATGCATCTTCCTAATCACATGATATTGCATGTAGTGGATCAAAAATAAAATTATTAAATATTAATTTTAAATGTGTAAAAATAAAAAGTTATTCAAAATTAATATCTATATGTCTATGCTGAAAAAGGCAACTTTATCCCATTTACTGATTCTATCAGGGCTAGTTCTCTCTAGATGTAACCAATAGAATTAGTATTTTTTGATTTTATCAAAAAGTAATTTTTTCCCCTTTGTTCATAACAATTATTTCACCTTCTTTTTTTTGTGTGAAATTCTATTTTTTGGTTTTCATCTTCACCATTTCATTCCTTTGATGCAAATTGAAAGTCATATGTTATGTGAACAAAAAACTAGGCCATCACTTGCAAAATAATTGTTAGTGCATTCACAAAGCTTCATGCATATACGTCATGTTACATAATTTTCATACACTTTTTTTATCACACATATATAATAATTTTCCAAAACATTATTATAAAAACATAAAAATATATGGTATATCCCCAATGCCTAGTCATCTAAAGTTCATGTACTAAAAAATATACTAGGAAATTAATCCCATGACACAAGAATGACAAGTCATTAAAATAAATTAGTGTCTCTATATATCATAATTAATGTCACATATTTACTTTTATTCACTAGATCAATCCACCTCTATATATGGAATGTGAGTCAAACATCTCACCAAAAAAAGAATAAAGAAAAAACAAAGAAAAATCATGAAACATCAAGGTGAAACATCACATACTTCACCTATCCACATCTACCAATGTCACTACCTTTCCAACCACTATAAATAATTAAACTCACTCATATTTTTTGGGTGGGAAATTTTTGAAATATTCATCAAACACCTAACACTTCAACTAAATTTTTCATCACTTCTCATATGTATTGATCTACATTGGCCCAATGTCTATTGACTATGTAAGTGCTACTTAAAATCTAAGGGTAGATCAACCACTAATAAATAATTACCATCCCCATTATTCATCTTTTCTTATCACTAATTATCCATTTCTAACCCTTTCCTCTTTCTTATGACATCCTACATCAATGAAGCTTTGAATTTTTATTAGCATCCTTATATTTTAACATTGTTTAATACTTCTTTATTTTTCCTCCCATTTTTTGGAGAACTAAATTGGCCTAAGGTTTTTTTTAGACTATTTATCTAGTGCTCAGTTATTGAGGTTAGCTTGGCCACACTCCCTTATTTTATCTTCCTTTGTCACCTAACTCCTCTTCCTCCATTTATCTACCTATCTCTTCACCACCTCTTCCCCTTTATATTGTCAATATTTTTAAACTGCTTTTATAGCTTGTCAATCTTTTTAATAAGAGTATTGACTTCTTTCTTCATTAACCTCTCTTATCTCCTCAAAATCTACCATCCATTTCACTTCCTTGGTCACCTTGTCACCTTTTAGTGCTTATTTTTCACTCTTTTTTTATCACTCCACCATCAAATTATTCATATTTTTATCCCTCTCTCTACTTATTCCCAACTTTGCCCTTGATTTCCTTCATATTATGTCACCATATTCATCATTTCCCCTTATCCTTGGTATTTTTTCATACCCTCTTTATCACTTTATTTTCCTCACCAATTCCACATCATCCTATTCCACTACACAATGGTGGACATTTTTTCATCCTTTTCTTCTTATATATCACCTAATTAATTCTCTTATACTTCTTCTAATCCATTTTCATTCCAATTCTTGGTTATTTTTTTTCATCTTTCATATTTTACATCATTTATAATTATTATGTTTCTTCTATCCCCCATATATATACATCTTCTTATTCTTCTTATCTTGTATTCCCCCTTGTCTTCTGCATCCCTTTTTTTCTTCTTTTGTGTACCACATTTTTTTGATATGCCATTACTCACACCTTTTCCATTTTTCATTATTTTTTATATTCATCCTTTCCACCTTTTCCATCTTTTTTTCCCTCCACAACCAGCTTCCCATTGGGTCTTTCTCATTTGAGAATCCTTCCATAATTTCCCTTTTATTTTTTATCTATGTAAGAATCTATGATTCACTTCCCCTTTTCCTCTTTCCATCTTTGTACACACTTGTATTTTACATCTATGTGAGAATCCATGTTTTGTATCCTTGTCAACCCTCTTACTTAGTCCTTCCTATTTCTTGTTATCATCCCTTATCTTCATCTCTTATTTTAATTTATATCCCCTTACTTGTGTTTATATGTAGCTTAACTTATTCACTCTCTTGTTATCCATTTTCTCTCCTCTATTTCTTCACCACCTCACCACTTTTTATCTTGTCAATCTCTTCTAATCACCCATTCAACCTATGAATATCTTATAATAAGATTATTGACACCCACCCTATCTCTTCACCTTTTTACCCAACCATCCTCTCCTTCCCACCATTTTTATTAACCCATTTCACATCTTCCATCCCATTCTCATCTCCAACACAACATCTGATTTGATCCACTATTCATCTCCTTCCTTATCATCATTTCTCCTATCCACACTTACTTGTTCATGATACCAACTACTTATTACCTATCCTATCATCCTTTTTATTTACTTTTTCCACTCCTATTTGCTTTAATTACACTTTTCTTCAAGTGTTTCCTTATTTTTCATTTTCATCACCAAACTATTTTCTCCTTGGTCACTTTTAGAGCTATTTTCACTCCTTTCATTACCTACCATATTTTTCATCATTCCCTTCCCCTTCATGTTTGCTAACCTTATCTCATATTCCTTTTCAATTCCTTAATCTGATATTTTTTATAACATTCCACTCACCCCTATATTATACATTTTATTTTTCTTATCATTCTTTCATTTCATGTCATTTCATTTTTCTTGTCCTCCTTGATTTCACTTGGTGACATTACTTGTACATCACATTACAATTATTACACCATTATACATATTCATCTTCCTCTTTCTTTTTGAACTCATTATCTTATCAATCCTCTTTCATCCATATCCTTGTCAGCCTTTACCTTAGCATTCACTATTGGATCTCCCTCACATTCATACCTTAGAACTCAAGTTCCTCACCAATTAGGGCATGGTCACCAATTTTTACTATGCTTACATACATATCCATGCATGTTTCCTCATGCCTTACACTCTTTTGATTAAATTCATGAAATATTTTTATGTTCACTACATAAAGTACATATATTTATTCTTTTAATGTATCTATCTATTGTGCATGGGTACCTTTATATGCCTTATCCCTCTCCAACTACTCCCTTCACCTCAAAGCCATTTTCCAACCCTTTTTCCATTATAAGACAAATTTTAAAACCTCATCCCAAGATTTCCTAGTCAAACTCTCTCTTGGCACATAATCTTTGCCATCCTATCTATCATGCTTTTCCTACCCATCAACCTAGTCTTTATTCATTATTGTATTCTTAAAGCTCCCTCACTCATGTTTTCCATTTCATCCTTAATTATTATATATCCAAAACATAATGCTTCTTATCTAATTTAGTACCATCTTTAGGTTAGACTTATCTCCCTTTAAACTACTAGTACACCCATATTCATTATTTTTTGTATTACATCTTGTTCTACCCCTAGATGAAGTGGACACCATGATTGTATCAATTACTATATGAGTTCCCACTTATATATTATCTCTCTCTTACCTTACATAAAGTAAACAGTATGATTATCTCATCACTAAATAGGTGAAAAATCATCTTTTGTACCACTCCTCTCCTATCTCTTCTTCACTCTCCATTAGGTTTTCATATTTTTATTGTCTATGCTCTCATAATTTTGTGAGTTAATTTCCATCTTATGATCCCTCTAATTGTTTCTTCTTATCATTAGTTCATTAATTTTTATTCTCCCTCTTTCTAGGAGAACTACATGTGGCTTGATGGATATCCCTATTTTAATGGCCATTCACACCATTTTTAATAGTAAGAGCCTTTAGACTATGTAGGTAACACTCAGGGGCATGGAGACCCTAGAGTCAGTTCAGCCATTTCTCCAACTCCATTCATCCAAAATGAGATTTTATTTATTCTCATTTACATCTAAAATTACATGATTATCTCAAGGCTTCCTCTTCTATCATTCATTTTTGTCATTAATATTGGATACCTAAAGTCTCAACCCTTGATTAGGATGTTAGTCATGTCATTCACTTCCTTTTTAGGTGTTGATTATTTTAGTTTTTCTTGTCACCTATGTTTTATTGTGATTATGTTCAAATTATCTTCATTATGATTGCTTAATCTTGATTTTCTTATCATGGGTCTTTTTAGTTTAGTAATTTACTTATTTTATCTTACACTCATCATTTTTGTTTGTGTAAAAAAAAATTAATTCTTTTTATTTGCATTCATCTTCTTTCCACTTTTTTTTCTTTATTTTTATCATTTTTTAAGTCAATATTATTTTATGTATTACACTGTAGTGTGATTATTATTTTTCCATATCATGATAAACTTTTTTTCACGAGTCAAAATCTTTTCAATCCTTATCCATAAAACACAAATGTTTATCATGATTATTTCATATCATTGGTGATTATTATTTTATGATAATTTAAAAACTAGGTTGATCAAATTTTACTTAGCTATTCATGTTCAAATTCCAAAGTGACGCAAAAAAACACAAAGCAGCTATTTAAGCCTCCATACAATATCCATCCATGCCATCAATTTACACTTTTTAATTAATCTTCCCTATATATCCTATCCCCCTCCCATTCTAATATTTTTTTGTCCAACCCATCATTTTCATATTTTATAACTATTTTTCTCCACAATTTTAGTCCCCCCTTAATCAACATGCTATAAATCTTTATCACATAATTGCAACTATCAATTTTGTAAAATCTTCCTCTCAAATTGGAAAAACCAATTTTTTTTATTTTCATGTCTTTATCTTACTAGGATATATCATTCCCACCTCTGATCATGTGACCCCTTAGTCCTGATCACCATCCAAGCGTGTCTCTTTCAAGCAATAAATAATCTTTTTCCTATCTATTCTATAATTTTTGGCTAAGGGAAAATAATTTTACACAAAATTTAATCTTGTAAGTATGATATAAATTTATAGTCCTTCACTTTCTTGATGACCTTTATTATCACCACCTCATCATTTTTCATCCTACATCATTTTGAGCATTCAATTTCTTACATGAACACTCGAGGGGGCATCATGGTTCCCTAATTTCATTAAAATACTTATGGCTCCATCCAAACTCTTATACCTATTGGTTAGGAATGACCAAATCATAACATCCATTATTTCTTCATCTATTTTTTTATTCCACCTTTTTAATGACTTTTTCATTCTTTCAAAAGTCAATACTTCATCAATGTATTGTAATGACTTCTTAAAGAGGGGGAAAATGTAGACACCTAAAATCAAACACTTTATGTTGATTTTAACCTTATTTTCACTAAATCCATTATCATCTCTAATAATCCTTAGTTTTATCTAATCACTATTCATCATCACTCTTCACTATTTACTATTCACTATTTACCATTCACTATTCACTATTTATTATCCATAAACTAATCCAAATTTAGTTATATAATATTTATAAAATTAAAAATTCCATGGATTTTGGAAATTCATAATTTTCATAAATCCAAAAAGTCAAAATTATCCTCACATTCCCTAAGGCTCCACCTATCCCCCACTATTTAAATTAAATAATCCCAATGTCCTCCATGATCTAGTTTAATAATCCACCTTTATTTCCATTATATTTCATTATCTAATTTTCTCTAATTTAATCATCTACCTTTATTCTCATTTCCTTCCATGATTTTATTTTTTCTAATTTAATAATCTACCTCACATCTACTTACTAATTTTATATCATATCTTCCTCCCAAACATATTTTATATTCATTTTTGGGTCTTTCATGTTATCCACTCCAATTTTTAATTCAATTACCATTATGAATTAAAAACTATCTTTTATTCTTATCCATTAATCTTCATCTCGAGATGGATGTTTCACATCCATTTACATATTCTATAAACTGGAAGTTCTTCTTCCAATTTAGCCAATCTTATTCATTACAGGTTTATCATGTTGAGTTTATAAGAGAGTTACACACTTTAACATCCAAGAAAATCAAAGCCATTAAAGAGAAATTTTAATACCACAACATTAACCATTTTCCATTTTATTACAAGAGTGATCAATCAAATTCAAAGAGAGCAAATTGAATTCACATTGCAATGAAGGGAGCTTTTCTTTGTACTAAAGTATAATTTTGTGTTATTTTCTTCATTTGTAGCTCTATTAAAGGTTGAGTTAATTTAGATTATATTTCATTATTAGTTGATTTCATATCTTAATTAGCATTTCTATATTTAATACACACACTCAACAAAGCCAAATCCCTCTTTATCTATTTTTCATATACCCACTTCACCTTTACCTAATAAAGTTGTTTTTACTAGTAATAAATTTGTTGGTAACCTTATGGGTTAGATTATAGTAACAAACATGATCGAGAATGTCAAAATTGAGATTGATTATGACTATGGAGGAAAAAAATTAGTTAAATTACATGTTGTATTGTTATAATATAAATAAAATAAGACAGATAAGGGATCCCATGTTATTGATCTTATCTTTAATGATGATTCTATCAAACTTTTTATTGGTTGTTGTTTTTGTTTGACTCAAGTATTCATATTTTTTGTTTATAAAATAATTATGGTATTGATCATGCATGTATTTATCTTTTAATTTCTATATATGGATGCATTTTTATAGTACTTTAGCTTTGATGGTATATCAATGTTGAATTTGATTAGTTTCAGTTTTGATAGTGAAGTTCAGTATGTTTATGAAATATTATTTGATTAAATGGTTTATATGCTTTAAATTTGATCATATGATTCTTTTGGATAAATTTATTATTTATGGATTATAATCTTAAGTTTCTTTAGATCATTTAACATTGTAATTTATTGATTATTTATTATATACATAGTTTGATGGTCATCTAAATAATATTTAACAAATAAAAGGGTCCCCAGCTATTAGAGATTTTAAATATGATATATATTTTTTTATTTAATATATTTTAATAATTTTAATTTAAAAATATAAATTTAATTTATAAACTTTATACCTAATAAATTAATTTCATTTTAAAAGTTAGTTTAACTTTATAATAATAAATAACTAAAGCTAGTTGTAACTTAAATCATAAATATCTCAAGGAGAAGTGATTTATAAATATATTGAAGACATATAATTAATATATAACAAAACTATAGTAATATATCTTAAATTTTTTATAAGTTTTCCATCTCTCTCTTCTTTTGTTAAAACATCTCTGATATCAAACAATCATTTACAAATAGACCAAACAATGTTTTCTCTAACATTGAAGTAATTTTATTGAATAACATAAGTATATACAAGTTTTTTGATTTATTCATATATTATTATATAAATATTATCAATTATTAATGTCATTTATGATTATAGATATGCATTAATATAGGAAAAATTTGTGTACTTTACCTAAATAATGATGAAAACCACACATTTTGTGACAGATTATTAATATGTCAATTGTGCATTCATTTTTTTTAATATTTTGTTTGAAATTATACTTATTATATTTATTTTATAAATAATGTTAATATTTTCAAATCCACAATATGATTATTTTTTAAAGTCTTGGACTTATTTTTAAGTTTAGATTTATATTTTCTTCTTAGTTCTTAGTTGTTGATTATGATAGTATTTATTAATGTCTATTTATTTTGATTTTTATTTCATTTATTTTATTAATTTTTAGGTTTTTTACATTATATTTATTTTATTTTATTTTATTTTTTATGGCATTAAAGTTGATAAGAAATATATCATTTATATTAATGGATCAAAGAGTTTTCCTCTTTGACAGGCTTTACTCTATTGGATAAGTTAGATTGTATCTAATTATAATTTTACATTGAAAGAAGTCTTTAATTTTTTAAAATATAATTATGCTTATTTCACTTTTTATTTTTTTATTTTTATTAAGGGTAAAGATGTTTTTTTTAAAGCAGGGACCCAATCTTATACAAGAAACAAGTAGACCAAGACCCCAAGGCTAAGATAAATAATAGAGTCTACTAAAGACAAACAAATGAAAAGATTAAAAAAAAAGACCAAGTAGAACTATTAAAAAACCCCCTCTACACATCTTATGATCAACATTTTCTCCATAGATCCCCTATAATTAGCTTTATATAATTCCATATTAACCTTAGAGATAGGTGGAAGGTTTTATTTGTTGACATGCCATTTTTCACCATCAAAAAATTTGGTGACTCCTCTAGGAAGTTTTTATAATAATATTATCATTTTTTTCTTATTTATTCTTTATTTATTCTAGTCCTTCTTTCCCATGAACATTAAAGGTCCTCCTCTTATTGTCCAACCTAAATTTGGTATTGTTGAGGATCAAGAAGATATTGTTTCTAATAGTTTTTGTTTTTCTTGGTATAACATACCTTATGATTTGCATCACATTTTTTAGGTTATATCCAAGAAATAATATGGACTAATATTATAAATCAATTAGTACATTAACTTAATCCATAAAAATTAGTTTCATATTGGGGAAACAATCATGGCATTTAGTGAAAATAAAATAAACTCTGATTGATAATACTCAACCTATAACTTGATTTATTTATGAGGCTTTTCCTTTCAATAATTTTATTTCTCCTAATGACCTTAATAGATATAGAAAATCAAATCATCCTAGTCAAGTAGTAAATCCTATTGAATCTTCCAATGAAATAACAAGCATAATAAGAGTTTGTTACTTTATTCTTGGTCTATAGAACAATAGCGATCATGTTGAAATAAATGATAAAAGTAGATTTTGATGTATATAATAATCAACAAGATATAAACCCTTCGATTTGTGTGAATCTAAATAATATTGGCATCCATCTTGGTAAGTTAGCCTAACTTAAAGGACTTAATTTTTTGAAATTTTTAGTAAATATTAGTGAGTCTTGGGAATATCATTAGAGGCATTTAAGTTGATTTACATATCTCTTGGTATAATTAATGAAAAAGTTTCTCTTAGAGTGTTTTTTCAAACTTTATAAGGTAAAATATATCAAGCCTTTATTAGTTTACTGTCTAAGGTGATTATTACTTGGAAAGATATAAAATATTCATTACAGCTTTGTCTTGGAAAGCCTAAACAAGTTTTAGATCTATTAAATTAGCTTATAAATATTTATTATAATCTAACTAAGATGGTTTATCATTTTATTATTGTATTTATTAAGTTGCATCAGAAAATTCTTCATGATGTTAGACTATAATTTTTTATCTAGATTATTATATTTAGTTCATTGCTTTTGAAATATAAAATGGCTTGATAAGATAAGGACATATATAATATGATTCCACTATTAATTTATATATATATAATATGAAAATAAATTAAAACTTATTTTATTTAAAGATAGATATTTTCATGGTTTAACTTCTGATAATGCAAACATTTTAAAGGCCATCCATAATATTGGCAATGAGTTTCTTGCCACAAGTAGAAATTGAATGACAAACCTTATACATTAGGAAAAAAATAAAATAATTAGAAAGGTAAGAATGAATCAAAAGTTCATTATTTCCATATTTTTAAATTAGATCAAGACCCTAATACATGTATAATTGTTCAAAATTTAAAATTATTTATTCATAGGAAAGATAATATTACCATTGACTTAGCTGATAATATAAATGTGTGGTTCTAATGAGTATTCAAATAACTTCAATATTGATAATTATTATACCATTTAAATAAGAAAAATGGATTAAAATTCTATCCCAACATATAATTTAAATACATATAATTATCAAGCATCTTCTTCCAAACATTCAATGCAAGACAAAGGTAAAATTGGGCACATATTATTACTACAAATAATTGTTATGTAAATTTTCAACAACCTAACATTTTATCTATTGTATTCAATAATATACAATATCCTCATTATAATCCCAAAAAATATACTCATATTCATCATCAAGATGTTGGTGCTTATATAATTATTGATGATTTAACTACTATTAAATCTATTTTTTATTTAGTACATGTTGTTGGTTATCCAAAACAACTTGATAAGATAAATTATTCTATAAAAAAATATAAATCCCAAGAATGTGGTAGGATTTCAAGAATGATCTATTAATAATGGATCCAATTCTATTTTTCATAACTATAATGATCCTCTAGCTGATTACATTCCTCCATTTTATTTTTCTGTAAGATAGTTGATAAATTAATCCATAATTGTATTCTTGATATAAGATCCTCTTGAAATATTATGCCTAAATGTATTATTGACCAAATAGGCATATATTATGAAATTTATAATATAAAAATTAATGATTTTGATTTACATCAAACTAAGAGTTTTGGTGAGTTTTGTGACATTGTTATAAAAATTAACTCAAAATTAAATAATTAGGTACATTTCAAATGTACAAGTTCTAGATATCCATGGTAACTATGTTAAGTTATTGAATAGTTATTTTTTTTGTAAGGATACAACCTAGATTCTTATTGGAAATGAGATTAAATTTATGCATTAGGAGGAATTAAATAATAATCCTATTGAATCCATACCAACCATTATTCCTTATGTTGAAACTAAAATTGCTACTTATGATTCTATAGCATTGGATGAACTTGATCAATAATAAATATGTATTGTTCCTATAGAAACCATCTAGCCTTTATCTTTTGATTGAACTTATTTATATCATTTTAATTATGTTAGAATTTTATTGATTTATTTTACTAATAATTTTTTTTTACCATGATTGAAAATTATCATTTGAAAACACTAACAACATAACTAAATGTGAGGATTTTTGTTTAGGTCCTGAAAATTTCATAGAGTTAAATATCAAACATTTAATGGTTTTTGAAGATTCTAAATTATTATTAGACAAGTTAGGAAAATCTATAAAATGAGTTAGACTCATCTCCATAAATATAATCAAAATGTTTGATCACTTCTTGAGAGCTTTGAAGAATTTAATATGACACATATACTTAGATAATTTAATTCTCATGTTGATAAGTTTTTATTTTTCTTGCTTCTAATCCCACCTTAAGTGATAGTGAGCCAACTATAGATTATTATTTTTTAGATATTTTCATACCTAAAATATCTGATCTTAATGATAATTGGCATGTTTTTTTTACTATGATTAATTTATGAAAGCTAAACCTTTATCGTGATGATTATGTTCTAAATTATGGTGATTACTTATGGTTGTAAACTAACAAATTACTCATTAGTTTATATAGTTTGGAATCTATGCTTAAACCCCATGATTAACCTAAAAATTTATGGACCAAAGAACCATCTAGGAGAATTAGAGGTGAGACTATTCCTATTAAACTCAGCATTGAGGAGGATCCTTAATTTCTTTATTTAGATATATAGTGTACTACTGAGGAAAATTTTTCATTTGTTAAATTATTTAAATAATTTATAGATATTTTTTTCTTTATCATAGAAAAACTAAAATTTTATGATACTAAAATAATAAAACATTAAATACCTATTAATCTTGGTATAAAATAATAAGGTAGAACATTAGAATAATAAGACACTTACCAAAAGACACCATCAATAAGGAGCCTAATAAGATGCTAGATGGTGGTATCATTTTTCTTATATGATACTCAAATAGGGTTGTTAAATTATTACTTATTAGAAATAAGAATGAAAATATCCATCTGTGTGTAGACTTTAGATATTTAAATAGAGGAAGTGTTAAATATAACTCTCCTTTACCTAGTATAGATCATATTTTATAGCAAGTTGTAGGGTCTAAAATGATGTATCTTCTTAATAGATTTTCTAGTTATACTCATATTTTTGTTAATTTATAATATAGACACAAAACCAATTTTATTGTGTGAATATGAATGTTTAATTTAAATATAATGTATTTTAGTTTAATGAATGTAAGTACCTCTTTTTAGAGAGATATGCATATAGCCATTGATGAATTAATAAGCAGTATTATTCAATTCTACCTTGATGATCTTACCATGCATTATAAAAATAGGAAGAAGCATATTGATCATCTATGTGATATTTTCACTAGATGTATAAATTATGCTATCTCTCTTAATTAATATTAGGTCACATCATCTCTAAGAATGACATATCAATTGATATTGAATACATAAAAGCTAGAAAATATTTACCAACTTGTAAATAAAAAATTAATATTAGGTATTTTTTAGTAAAATAAATTTTATACATAAATTTATTTCATATTTTCCTGATAAATCTAATCCCTTAAAAATTTTAGTGAAGAAAAATCAGAGTTACCTATGGGATGTAGGTTCAGATTAAATATTTAATAGTACAAAATATATCATTTCAAGTGTTACTAAAAATTTTAAGCCATATTCAAACAAATCTTTCATTATATATGTTAATGGCACTAACAAATACATAGGTGCTGTTATTACTCAACATGAATCTAATCATGGGGAAAGACCTATTCTCTACTTGAATCAAGCCTTGAAATATGTTAGAACTAGGTATCATTCGATCTAAAAAATTATTCTTTCATTAATCTCTTCTCTAACTAAATTTATATAAATTTAAATAGGAAATAAATTTATTGTTAGTTCAAATGTGTATGTTATTTGTTATCTTTTAAAGTAGTAAACTATTCAAGGAAGATTAGAAAAGTGGATTTTTAAAATTCAAGAGTTTGAACCTTAATTTAAAACTTTCAAAACCATAAAGGGAAATGATTTAGCTAAAAACTTGATTGAAAATGTGACCTCTAGCATTAATGTTTTAGTTATTTCAATCAGTGATACTCTTCATGTTAAATATCATCTAAAAATAATGAAGGCTACAAATTTTTCAAAAATAATTTAATATTGACCTTGAAATGCATGACTGGGATTGTTTATTTTCATAAGATGATTAGTATCATAGCTTAATTTATTATTTTTAAAAACAATCTTGTATTTACACTTTACATCAAATAAAAAGAAGATAACTTATATTATAAGCTTTAAAGTTTGTTTTGATAGAAAATTTTATGTTTTATAGGAATAGGGATGGTGTATTATGGGATGGTGTATGATAATGTTTTTTAATTCACAATCAAACCCAAAAAGTTAATATGGGATGTCATAAGGCAATTACAATGGACATTATGTACTAAAAATTACACCATAAAAAATTATGCTTGTATAATATTATTGACCTACATTATTTCAAGATTTATACAAGTTAGTTCAATTATGTATGTCATGCCAAGTTTTTACTGGTAGCCCACTTTACCTTTAAACATTGTTATTCTTTAAAAAATCACTAAATGGGATATTTATTTCATTTTAGATATTCACCATCATTATTTATATGACCATAGCTACATATTAACTATTTAAAAATTATTTTTACTAATTAGTTTAAATCCATAACTTTGAAAATTTTTGTTATAGCTAAAGTCATTTTTTTAGACTCAAATTTTCTCAAGATTTGGTGTTTCTTATGAAATAATATCTGATAATGGTCCTTAGTTTATTTATAGTTTTTAGGATGTTATGATATTGTTTATATTCATTCCTTAAATTATTATCTTTAAGGGAATGGAAAATGTGAATCCACTAATAAAAATATGATCTCAATTATGAAAAAGTTAGTTTGTGAAAATAAACATGATTGGCACGTCAACATAGTTGAATAATTGTGGGTTGGTTTCACTATGGAAAAATATTCATTAGGTTATTCTCCATTATGTTTGGCCTATGGATTCAAATATACTCTACCTATAGAGATTCAAATTACTTTTGTTATAACTACTCTTCAATATCTAACAGAAGATACTACTATTGGTGAATAAATAGTTAATGATTTATTAACCCTTGATGAAAATAAAGCCATCAATATTTAGAAATTATGAAAATGCAAAGAAGAAAAATAATATTTTTTTGAAAAAATTATTTTCAAAGTTGGTGATTTAGTGTTATACTAGGATAAAGCTCATGAAGAGCTTGGAAAACATCACAAATTCGATTCACTTTGGCTTGGACCATATAAAATATTCATTGCTATTTGTAAAAATAAATTTAATTTATAGGATATTTATGGAAATTGATTTCATTATTTATTTAATGGTCATAATTTTAAACTTTTATTCAATTATCTTCCTTTTTTTAATTTTTGTTTATTATTTCTTTTCTTTTTTATTTCTTCATTTTCTTTATGTTTCCTTATTTTGTTTTGTTTTGAGTTTAGTTATTTGTTTAGATCTACATAATTTAATAATTATTTAAGGAAATAAGTATTTATCTACCATATCAACATCATTATGTTTTATCAAATATTTAAATAATTGGTTAACTTGGATTAATCTTTTATAAATAGAAATTACTAAATATTCTATTATTGTGAACATTATTTTACTTTTAGAATTGGTATTTCAAGGCTAATTCATTGATTTTTCATCCAACCCAAACTTTCCTATTTTATCTTACATTTATTCATGCTATGCTAGCTAAAAAATGCATCCTTTGATCCTAAAATTTTAAAATGGTTTTGTGTGTAGCTTCTTAGGAAATGATTTACCTAGATCACACTCTAAATTCTTTTCAAATTTGTAATTTTGATTTACATCCCAATTTCACATGTAAAACTATCTATCAAGGTTGCTAGTGTTATATATAATTTTAGTACCCCCTCCCTTCTTTTTTAAAAAAATGAATCATTTTATTCTCACATATGATGGTTTAAACCATGACAGTTAAAACTATTAGTGGGGGCCAACTTGTTTACAACCATTTAGCTAGTATTTTTTATGCATGTGATTAAATATGATATTTTATTATGCTGATTTATTGGAGTAATTTTTTCATTATTTAAAGAAAAATACATAGCATGATTTGATCAAATAGTCACAATGACATTCTTACGCATTAATAAATTTCAATGGTGTTTGATAGTTATCATAAATGTTATGATTAATATATATCTATAAATAATAATTATTAATTTCAAAAATGTTAATATATCTTATCTAAAAACATGATTGTATTTGATAACATGTTCCTATCTTGAAGATAGATTTTCATCTCTTTATATTTTATCAATCAAATTTCAATCTCGCAACTCAAATATTATATGCTTAAATTTATTGAAAGTATTGCTAACATGAAAGGACATTTCATAATAATTATCATATATGAAAATGTATGACATTACCCATTTCTTGTGGTTTGTAAGAAGTCTTTAACAGTTTGATTCAATTGATAAATGATAATGTTATTTTATGTCTTGGTAAGTTGGTAGCATTGCTCATAATTGATTAGTGAATAATATACATCATGGTTATTACCTAAGTTTTGATTATTACCTAAATGTAAAATTATATCATTACCATTTTTTATTGATTTATCATAGAAATTGAAGGTGAAATTTTGAAATTTTAATTGTTAATAATGTTAGACATCACTAAAATATTTTTAGTTGGGAATGAAGGTGGTAGTGGTCATTTTGCATGTGATTGATATAAAATGTGGTCACTTTGGTAGATTAAATGTTTAGATATTTCTATATTAAGGCACATGAGACACATTGCATTAGACACTTTGATGTTTTGAGATATGTTTTTTATGAGCTATTGAATTGAATGCTAAGGTGGTAAGATATTTCACTTGTGTACATGATAATCTAGGTATTTAATATTGTGTACCTACCTTACTTTTAGTTCTTTATGGTTTCATTGGTGATAATTTTTTTAGATCTATAAACGTATCTCTAAAATTTTAGTCTTAGAGTTTCTAATGTTTGATTTGGTAGATTAGTTTCATGGAATCAACCATCCACTAGTTTTTTGGATGCATCATCTAACCACACTAATGGTTGTTATTTATAAAAATCTCAACCATATAATGTTTGGTTTTCATAATTCAATCTAGATTCTATCAAGATCATTGTAGAATAGAAGCTTTGAAAATTTGTTCATTGAGTGGAATGAAGATATTTTCCATCAAAAAGGTAATTTCAATTATGTATAACAAAATATACAAACTTTTTCATGTGATCTATACATTAATTGAATATAAAATAATAACATATTTACAAAAATACTAGGTGTAAAAACCTCCAAGGGAGGTAAAAAACTCATAATAGCTGATATTCAATACATGAGAAACAATAATATTTACCAATACAAATTCTTCTACTTTTCACTTCTTCACTGGATAGCTTCACAAAAATCATAATTATTTGAGTAATTTTGAATGAATTAAGTTATTTTATAAATATTTGTAAACACTTTTTTATATTAAAACATGAAGAGAGGTGACCTTTTTAACCAATGGGTCCAACCATCCCGACAACATTTTTAAATCACCAATAATAAAATAAATAATTATGTTTTATTTTTACCTATAAGTAATAAAAATTTATATTTTATTATTTATTAATATGAGGTTGTTAGCATGTGTTTATAAATAATAGATCATTATTATTTAATTACCTATAATCTACTAAGAGTCTTATAATTGCATTACTTAGACATTAAATGTTCTAACACTCCCCCTTAATGCTAAGCAAGGATAAATGCCATAGTAACCATAAAGGAACTATACTATGTGAAATTTTAAAGGATTTAAAAACCTTTATCATTCCAAAAATCACTTTCTAAAATAAAATTAATTAATATCCATAAACTACTTGAAAATAAGGTTAGGTTAACATAATTGTGAGACTACATCTTATAGTTTCTCATGAAAATCAACCAAGAATATTTAGAGCTTTTTATAACATAAGAACCTACATTAAAAAGTATGATTTAATGTATTAGGGTAAAAATTAAAACTTCTACAAGAATTTTACTCAAATCATAAATTTCACATGAAGTTTACAATGCTTTACAATAACTATAGAGAGAAAGAAGAAACACATGGTCATTGGCATACACACTCCCCCTTAATAGAAACTTTGAGAGGCCAAAAATTATATAAAACTAATAAAATTTAGTAAAACCAAGTGGTTTTGTGAATATAGATACCACTTTTTCATCTATATGACAAAACTACAGATAAATATCACCATTGAGGACTTTTTCTTGGATAAAATGCACTTGAATTTCAATATGTTTAGTTCTTTGGTGATGCACACCTACAAAACATAAACACATATCCAAAAATATATTCATGATAGCATAGTATGGTTATCATCATAATATCTATATGCATAAAAATATGACATGTTTTTCTATGGTAAATCACATTTAAAACAATCAATTCATATTTTAGGTAAACAAGTTCACTACTTTGATTAAAAAGTTAGTGGAAAAAACATAAATTATTATATGCAATTAACCATTGGAGATATATAATATTTACAAGATGATCATACCCAAATACCTTGTGATGCACAAATAATAATTTACTAATAATATGATACTATGTTTAGACAAAATTAGATATCTTACTATTAGTAACTCATTTTATAATTTGAGTGTTATCAAAACATCACAAGCTTAATATGCTTCAACAAAAGAATGAGTTATAACCTATCATAAAAAAATATGGATAATTTTAGCATGATATCTAATCATTGATTCAAATAGATAGATGATTAAAAAAAATTAAAGATGCATGAATATAATGCATAGTAAAGTAAATGGTGAAAAGTCAATAATACAAACTCAATTTATACTTTGTACCTCATAATATATTTTATTATCAAATGAAACATATAAGTATGTTAGAATAAATAATAAAATGATAAAATAATTAAATGGGAGTATATAAACAATTGAAACACAAAATATCCAAAGTTACTGAGCACTATCTTCTTACCAAATGCAATAACTAAACATGATCATATTGTCAAATTAAACATGATGTTATGCATATAATGTATTTCAATACTAACTTGTATGCATTGGAAATAATCATAATAAATATATATTTTATTTATTTTCTAATCTAAAACAAATATATCATTTAAAATATAATTATAATAAATTTTTTTAAAAGAGTCAATCCAAATAATTTTAATAACAAATATAATGTAGATGAGACACTATAAATATAGTTAATATCTCTAAAGTAAAAAAAAAAACAAGTTTTATTGAAGAAAATGAAATTTCATGAGTATAAATTATTTTTATGTAAAATAAATTAAAATATTAATTACGGATTCTATTCATAACATTCACAACAATATTCATGTCTTTGGCCCATAATAACTAAGAGAAATGTTTACAAAATGCAACATTGTTCTAGCCATCTCAATAGTGGTACAATTTTTCCTTTCAATAATTCTATTTTATTGAGGATAATAGGTATTTATTAGTTACATTTGAATACTAAAACTAATGAAAAAATAATAATTTTTTTACTAACACATTCATCAACATTATTAGTTTTTAATCTCTTAAGATAAAAATTAGATACCTTTTTGACAAAAGATTTAAATTCTTTGAATTTAGAAAACACATCATATTTAATTTTAATGAAATATGACTAGATAATTATATTTTAATAATTAATAAAATTTAAAAAAAAATAAAAAGTAAGATAGAAAAATTTAATAGGTCATAAAACATCACTACAAATCAATTCTAAAGGATGTGAATAATTCGCATCATGATTCTTATGAAAGGGGTTATTATGTTTATTAACACATAAGAAACCCTCACAATTTTTATGATGAGAGGGGATATAAGGAAGTAAAATAAAAAGATTATTTGTATTTTACATAATTTATTTGTATACATATATTTCATGCCATAATTGAGATTCATTCTTACTATGTGATGAAAGAATACATGTAGAAGGAGAGATAATGTATAAACCATTATTTTGAACACATTCAACAATCAAAGATCTAGATAGATTTATAATGGACCAGATATATTTAAGAATTTTTACAATGAAATTATCATTAGTAAATTTTGATCAAGATAACAAGTTACTTTTAATCTTAGATACATATAAAACATCATTTATAACAACACTTAAAAATTAGCCTTTCCCTATTGAGTTAATTCTAATACATAATTATCTTCTAAAAACATATTTTTAGAGATATCTCTATAATAACACAAAATATTAGATAAGTAATTCATATGGTGTGATTCACCATTATCTAAAATACACTCATTTTCATTTGAAACAAATAAAACAACATATAAATCAATCACATCTTGATCCTGATTGTTATTTTGATTAAGGTTTTAATTATTCCACTTATTTTTATTATACTACTTCCCTTTTTTATTTTTATAATATTTATTGTTAACTCTATCATTGTTTTTGTAATAGGTTTCCCTTTTATGACCAAAGTTACCACATAGATTGAAATTTCTATTAAACCTAGGTTTATGATTCTTATTACCATATTTCTTGTTCCCAATTTTGATTATTATTAAAATTATTATTAAGGTGAAAATTATGTGATTGGAATTATCTTTAGATTCAAAATTGGTCATAACTTTCTCTTCTTGAATTAGGAGATCAAACAAGATGGTAAAGTCAGGGATATCTTGCTCATTTTGATATTTAGAATTCAAAATTGAAATTAAATTTATAAACTTATCATGAATATTGAATTGAATGATGAAATAAAATATTTTATATTTAATCAAATTATGATTATATCCATTTGAGATTTAATGTTCTTAATTTTATCAAGAAAATTCATAACCTTTTCATCACCTTTCATAGGTGTAGTTAGAAATTTAAGGATTAAATTAATTATTTTTAAGAGATTAGTGGCCTAATTCATGTTTTAAAGGATTTTATAAGTATATATATAGGATACTCCTTATTACTAATGTGGATACATAATTTATCCTTAACACTCTGGAAGATAATAGACATGTCTTTCTACTAATTTTTGTGAAATGTATTGGTAAACTTAGGGGTCACATGTCATTTAGAAGGGGGTTTTTTAGTGATAAAGACAATATTACATAAATTTAAAGCCATAAATTAAGATTTAACATGAATTTTATATATATTATAGTTATTTATACTAAGTATTTGTGATTTATCAAAAATAAAATTAGCGAAGTCATAACTTCCCTTTAAACAAGATAGTAACCAAATGCTTAAAATAAAAAATTCTTAGTGTGAATTTGAACTTGATTTTATTGTAAAACAAATTTAAAATGTAAAAACATAATAATATTTCAAATTAATGCTAAATACTTTATGAATTTTAAAAAATATAATGACAAAATAAGGTGTCACAAGTGTTACAAATAATACACTATTGTAAGAATAATTTAAAAATTAATATTTTTAATGAGTTTTTCAAACTATTTTACAAAATAAAGTGAATCACACATACAAATATAATTAATTTCATAATTTAAATGTCAAATAATGTAAAAAAATTTGAAATAGATTTGCACTAAACTAGGTATCATAAGAGTCACATTTAGAATAACCACCTAGACACTATTATTTAAAAAGTTATAAAATTAATAATAGAATATTTAAAAATACAAAATGGACCATGTATATGTGTTCAAAATGTGCCAAAACCTAGGGATTGATTGGTTACATAACTATGTTTGATAAAACATTCACTAGATTGAATGTAGGGTTTTGAATGCATGAGAAGCTAGAACACACAAAAAAATGAAATTAAAATTAAACTAAATTTGATAAAATACAAAAACAAAAAGTTGATTTTTGGGTTTTTGAACACTAGAATTTCCAAACTAAAAGTTCAAATAACTACCACTAATCCTTCTACCAACCTTATTTAATGTTTACATGCACTAATACATATTTGAACATTTTTTATCTAATTTTTATTTAAAAAATAGAAATAAGAATAAATATATAAAAATATTTACTTGTTCATGTAAAAAAAATTAAATGAAATATACTTTTTGGTTAAAACACTCTTCTAGGAATTTAAAGGTGGGGGCCACTAGACTTTGCATGGAAAATAGATTTTAAAAAAATAAAGTATTTTTTAATTATTTTTAAAAATTATAATAAAAAATATACTTACCTATAACATATCATGGCATAGGTATGCAGCACAAGGAGAGTTTTGAAAGCTCATAATGGTCAAACAAGACCACTAAACACCTTAAAATTTTGCCAATGCTCTTAAAATACCAAAACATAGCCAATAGGATCTTCAAAATTCAATATTTGGTGAATAATTCATATATTTTACTCACCCAAGACAACTATGGCAGCCCAAGCTACCTATAAAAAAAAGGAGTCACATAAACTTTGAGAAATGTGAAAAATATTTTCTGAGGAATAATAATTGAAAAAATAAGATTCAAACACAAAAACCCATCAATAGAATCCTATAGATTAAATTTTTATGTAATTTTGACTTGATCAAGCTATATATGCTTATACATGTGTGTTGGATCTTCTTGATCAAAATTTTATGGGCTAAATGAAAGATTTGTACTCTCTATTATTGCTTAGAATTGACAACAAACATGATGAAAGATTATTAGGACTTGAGATCAATTGTAAATAATTTTTAGAATTATTTTGACTTGTCCAAGCCATAACACTACACAAAAGAGGATTTCAATGTTTGTGTAGTCATGTAAAATACAAAAATTGGTAACTTGAGTATGGATAATGAAGCCCAACCCTTAGGTCCCTTTTTTTTCTCTCATGACCTTCATGGGCATCTTTTCACTGATTCCCAATCATCTATAGCCTTCCAAACTTGATCTTAGCTGAGCCAGACCCCTTTTTCCATGACTAATCCATCCCTTTAGGTTCCATCAACTGAGGACAATAGCACCAAACTTGGAATATAGTACTGGTACCCCTCTTGTCCACTTTCGGTGTTCTTGTCCAAGTCCATTTCTATCCCTAATGATCAATATATTTTAATTCCCCAACATTCTACTTGTTGGCCTAAAGTGAGTAGATTCAACCTATGACCAATAGATCTCTATAAAATTCCATTCAAAGATCATTTGGAAAGGGTTGGTAAATAACATTAAGCAAGAAAGAATACAAGCAAGACTACTCAAACAAACAATCTTCCCTATTTTCTACATACAACCATCAATATACTTACAAGCTTATTCAAATCCTTACACTAGTCCTTAGACATCTCACATACATCTAGTTTAGCATTTTACATATTCATACACTTAATTACATAAATCACATCAAGTGCGAGTAATACATATGTCTTGATCCATCTTTAGAGTATTGATATATAGGCAGTGTGCCCACACAAGGGGTGTGGATACACATTTAGTGAATCTTACACATACTGACCCCTCTCTTTCTAAAAATAGGTCAATTCATAATGGAATATAGGTTTTTAAGAGAGAATATACTCTACAGAGAGCTCTTTAAACTTATATCTATAAAAATTTCGCAAACAAGGTCACATAGACTTGGTAAACAAAACCCAAAAAGATCATATCCTTAAGACAAAAATAGCAGAGGTAGACTATAGTGCTAGTGCCACTCCTATCCACTTTCAACACTCCTATCCATGCATAAAATGAATTTCAAATCTTAGTTTTTGATAGTTTCCCAATTCTACATAGTGAATATTAGACTTTGTCTTAGTCATATCAATCAGTTTCTAGCTAAGTCTTCTTTTCCATCTCTTATTACTATTATTAAAAAGGTAAAAATTTAAATTTAATTTACATAAGTTAGTAGCTTAATTATTTCATATTTATTTACTAATTTTACTACTCAGACATTTTAACTAAATTATGAATAATACACTAATATTCCCAAAAGTGTTAAATCCTAGGGAAAAATTCCTACTGATTTATCCCTTTTTTATTTTTTTACTTTCATAATAGAATTAAAAATTAGCATTAGATTTTAAAATTTCATAGTAATTTTAAAATAATTTTCTTTCAAAGCCTAGTTGTTCATATTAGGTCTTAATATATTCCCACTAATTTTCTAATTTTTTACTAGCATATTAAGATAAAAATTTCACTTTAAAATTCAATAGTAATTTTACAAAACATTTATTTTTCAAAACCCTAGTTTCACCTAATAGCTCTATTTAAATCATAAATTTTCTAATAAAATTCTAGATTTATTACTTGCATATTTCCCTCAGAAATTCAATTTAAATTTCAAATTTTCATAGTAATTTATCAAAATATTTATCTTTCAATCCCTAAGTTGAATATACTAGGTCCCATTGCTTCTTGAGGTATAACCTTACATGTTTGTGAGCTTCATATCCTTTTTATGCATATTTCAATTCCTTATTTAAATTATATCCATTTAATCTTTTCTACTATTATCCAAATTATTTTCCTTATGACACCTAAGTTCCTTGAATATCCTCTTTCAAGATGAAGTGCAAGACTTAATGGTAATCCTCATTAATTCACCCATATTCTTGTAACTCAACCATATACCATGGATAAATAACCATATCAAGTTCCTTCTATGGATTCTACACATCTAGATTACACCAATTTCAATGAGGATAATTTCAACAAAGAGAAATATGAGAATAACAATGATGTTCATAATCCACGACATTAGAATCTTGATCAGCTTCCACCAATTATTACTAATGAAGTTTTCCTCAATAAATATTTTGATCCTAAAAAGTTTTCAAGAAAGACACTAGGACCAACCTTGAGATCTTACTCTTATTTTAAAATATATCATGGAAATCAAAAAGGCTAAACAAGTTGAGTCTTTAATTCCTTCAGAGAAACTAGTTATAAATGACACTATAGGTGAAACTATGTCTTAACAACCCCTTATAGCAGCCCAACCTACCTCTATACCACTAGATACAGCTAGTGCATCTTTGTCTCTTGATGTGGTAACCCTTGTGTAAGAGATTAAATATCCTTAATCTAAGGTGATGATTCTTGAGTAAGGTACCTCTAGACCTACACATGATTTGGATTCTTTTTATCTATTGAATATACCAATGGCATGTCATATTACTTCTACACCCTTGTCATAAGGTTTTGTTCAACCCAAGCTTATTCTATATGATGTCAAGGGTGATCCAGAGACACATTTGAAATATTTTCACATAGCATGCTTGGACTATGTGCCAAATGACAAGCTACTTACCAAGTTATTTCCATGCAACCTAAAATAGTATGCTTTAGAATGGTTCTATAGTCTACCAAATCAGTCGATCAAAGCATTCAATCCTTTAGTTGAAATGTTCCTATCTCATTTTAGCATCAACATTGGTGATAAGGTTTCATATACCCAAGTTTCACAATAGAAACAAAGGTCAAATGAACATCTCATAAATTATGTTCTTTAATATAAGACTATTTTGGCTAAGATGACTAGCCCCATGATTGATCAAGAGTTACAGGATTTCTTCAAACAGATTCTTCTACCATCCTTACATGAATGAATTATGTTCAAAAGATTCTCTTCCTTCACCGAATTGTATCACACACTAAAGGAAAGAGAAGTCAAACTAATTTCAATGGGAAAACTAAAGTACATAAGTATCTTAGAAAAAACAAACAAGAGTAGAAACAAAGACTCATACAAAGTCAAGTTCAATGGTAGCAAGATTTAGAATCAATAAATAGTTAATGTGGATTTTGAGCCCCCTCAGTGAGTGGTTTTATTAGCGCCTCCTCAGAGAACCTTTACCAATCTACTAGTTTTTCTAGCCAAAGTTTTATAATAGCTATTGGAATATAACATCATATCTCTCCCTCCTATTCAATAAGTTGATCAAACAAAGCCTCTTCCATAGAAATATGATCAACATGCATTTTTTGAGGTTAATAGGGCACCAAGCCATATAACAAACAAATGCACCATTTTGAGACATAATATATAGGATTCGATAGATGGCAATTATATTAATCTTAACACTTAAGTTGAGGTTCCTTAGGGAAAGAAAAAACATGATACAGCTTTGAAAATATTCATAAATACCTTTATGTGGCATTCTAAATAAGAGATAAGGGACACATCAGGGGTTCACCATGAATATCATGCACATCCACCATTAGATACATATATGGCACCTTCAATTAAGACACATCCTTTGAGTAACATGATTGGTGTATATAATTCAAAATTTACAAATAGACCTTCCATATCCTTATCAAAGTAAGAGATCATCGAGAATGATTCATATTATCATGCACTCTTTATCAAAGCTTACATTCATAATAATCCTATTCATAGTGTTCTCATAGATAATGGATCTAGTGTGAACATGTGAACTGACATTATTGCAGCATTTGGGATATTAAGAGAAATAAATTACACTAATGGACACACTTATCAATGGATTCAATGATCACATATAGATTTTATTGGGTGAGATAGTACTTCCTCTATAGGTTAGCACAACACATGTGGCCACAACATTCACTATAGTTCCTAGTGCAAGAGTTATCAATATGTTACTTGGTTGACCATAGATCCAAAACTTTTGAGTAATACCTTATAAAATTTATAGATACATGAAATTCATTCATTCTAATCAAGTTATTATAGTTTTTGGAGTTCTATATGTGTTACCAATCCCCACTTTAGAGCCATCTTCTACTTTCTAGTCACCAGTTTTAGTTCAACATCCAATTCTAGTTTCTCCACTAGTTATAGTTCCTCTTTTAGTTTTGACTCAAACACAATTGAGTCATCCATCACCACCATAAAGAGTTTATACACCTCCATATCTTCAAGATTATAAATAGCTTCTAGATACATTACTCATACCTAGTGTAGTATCATTAAGATCTCATGCATCTAATCACATACCACATGTTCAAAGAGCTTCTCCTACTACCAAATGGGTCCCTAAGAGCCCTAAAATTACATCCACTTATCATATTTATAGGGGGTCCCCAAACTTGGATTCCACTTTAGAGATTTTAAAACATTTATAGCATACATAACTTTCAAAGCCATAGTCTCAGCATTTCCATCATGCTTCACAATCACACACAATTCCCCTCTTTGATAAAATACACCATGATAGGGAGTCTCCCATGAGACTCATCGGTTAGTATCATCCTTTCCTAGTTTATGTTGGGGGATCAATCCAACAATAGATTACAATTGTGATAGCAATAAATGTAGAATTAAACTAGATTGACAAGTAATTAGAATGATAATAGCAAGAACAAGAGATACAAGAAAACACCCTGAAAACTTGTATTAACAAACTCTTTACAAAAAGAATATAATTGAAGAAATCTTCTTTCTTCCACACCTCTCCTAGATGTATAGATCTCTCAATAGATCTCAATTCCTCAAGAGCTCTCTCTCAAGAACAATCAACTCTAACAAGCCTAGATTGATTCAATTATGTACTGTTCTTCTCACACAATGAATTACAATAATTCACCCAACTACAATAATCCACTACAAAAAAACTACAATAAGCTAGGAAGATCTAATTCTACATATAGAATTAGGAGACTTGAGCATGTACACCCAACAAGCAGTTAAGCCACTTGAACAAGGGCTCTAAAAATAGTAATGCCAATAATAGAGACACGACCTTGAGTCTACAACTCAAACTTATCATGTAAACACTCACTTCTGTCCACAGAAATAGCTTTCTGGACACACAGGTAATCGATGTCGGTTCCTACTGCTTGTTTGTGACCATCGTCGACTGACCCTCTGTCGACGTCAACATCTCTGTAACTGCCTGTGACCGACGTCGATCACTCCTGACTGATGCTGGTGTCTGTGTAGACCTGAACCTGATAATGAATGCTCCTTGGTGAATTTTTTAGCTCCACACCCTAACAATCTCCCACTTGGAGATAAATAGCTGCACCAGTACCTGTACAGCAACATCTCTAGCTCCTCCATCTTTAACTCAATCATGAAGACCAATAGAAGTTGAATGAAGATTCAACTTCTCCTTTGTAACCGGCTTGGTTAACATATCAGCAGGATTCCTATCTGTATGGATCTTCTCCAGCTCCAACTCACCATCTTCCAATACCTGTCGTATGAAGTGATACCTTAGCTGTATGTGCTTTGTTCTTGAATGAAAAGCTGAATTCTTAGCCAAATGGATTGCACTCTAACTGTCACTATACAATCTGTAACTCTCATGCTCCCTACCAAGCTCATCCATGAACCGTGTCATCCATATCATCTCCTTGCTAGCTTCTGTGGCTGCAATATACTCTGCTTCTGTAGTTGACAAGGCAACAACCTTCTGCAACTTAGATATCCAGCTAACCGTTGTTCCACCTACAGTGAAAACATAACCTGTAGTGCTCCTCCTACCATCCAAATCACCTGCCATATCTAAATCTACATAGCCATGTAGAGAAGTATCTGAACCTCCATAGCACAAGTGCCTATTACTGGTTCCTCTCAGATATCTAAGGATTCACTGAACTGCTTTCCAATGTTCCTTACCTGGATTGGCCATATACTTACTTACAACTCCCACTGCTTGGGCAATATCCAGTCTAGTACACACCATTACATACATCAAACTCCCTACTGTGGAAGAATATGAAACCTTCCTCATGTACTCTACCTCATCATATGAATTAGGACATTGTTCTTTACTCAACTTAAAATGTCCAGCCAAAGGTGTGCTTACCAGTTTAGCATCCTGCATATTGAACCATTTCAACACCTTGTCCACATAATCTTCTTGAGACAATATCAACCTATGATTTTTCCTGTCTCTCTTAATGCTCATGCCAAGGATTTTCTTTGCTGCTCCCAAATCCTTCATAGCAAACATTTGAGCTAATTTTACCTTAAGCTCTGAGATATCCTACATGTGAGATCCTGTAACCAGCATATCATCTACATACAACAATAGAATAATGTATCTACCATTATCAAATCTCTTAAAATACACACAATGGTCTGATTGACACCTACTGTAGCCATGCTCAGTCATAAACCTATCAAATTTTAAGTACCATTGCCTAGGAGCTTGCTTGAGGCCATACAAGCTTTTCTTCAACTTGCGCACAAACTTCTCCTTACCCTTGACGTCAAATCCTTCTGGCTGGTCCATATAAATTTCCTCATCCAAATCTCCATGAAGAAACACTATCTTAACATCTAGCTGCTCAAGATGCAAATCCTCAAAAGCAACTAAAGACAATACAACCCTTATTGAAGTCATTTTAACAACAGGAGAAAAAATCTCACCAAAGTCAATACCTGGCTTTTGTGCAAATCCTTTTACCACTAATCTGACCTTGTATCTCATCTGTCCATTCTCACCTTCCTTCAACCTGTAGGTCCATCTGTTCTTAAGTGTTCTCTTACCAACTGGCAATTCAACCAAATCCCATGTTTGGTTCTCTCTTAAGGACTCCAACTCCTCAACCATGCCATGCTCCCACTCACTCTTGGACTCCACCTGTATTACTTCTTCAAAACTCTCTGGTTCTCCACCATCACTTAGAAATAGATAAAATAAAGAAGGAGAATATCTAATTGGAGGCTTACTCACCCTTTTTGACCTCCTGATGGGTGTCTGAGACTCATCCACAACACGCTGTCCACCCAAATCCTCTGACAGTGACTGACCTCGGTCACCTACAGACTTGTTACTGGCTGACGTTGGTTCTATCTGACCGACCTCAGTACCTGTACGGCCGATGTCAGTCTCTGTATGGCCGGCGCCAGTTTCTATCCAGCTGACGCCGGTTCCTACCCTGCCGACGTCGGTCTCTGTGTTTTCCTGTAAGTGATTATTTCTTCTTCTCGCGAGCTCATCTTGGACTTTCACCTCATCCAATTCACCATTGCTCTACTCAGATTGATTCAACTTTCTTAGCTGATCACAATACATCACTCTTTCATTGAAAACAACATCACGGCTCCTGATTACCTTGTTAGTTTCTAGATTCCACAATCTGTAACCAAAATCATCTGAGCCATAGCCAATAAACGTGCATCTCATAGACTTAGCATCAAGCTTCTTTCTATTTTCCTTATCTATATGCACAAAGGCTTCACAACCAAAAACTTTGAGATATGAGAGATCAACCTTTTTACCTATCCATGCCTCTTTTGGAATACCACCATCCAGAGCTATAGAGGGTCCTCTATTAATCAGGTATACTATAGTGTCAACAGTTTGTGCCCAAAATTGTAAGGGCAAACTGGCATGCAATCTCATACATCTTGCACGCTCCATTATTGTCCTATTCATCCTTTCAGCAATACCATTCTACTGAGGTGTCCTTGGAACCGTCCTTTGCCTATGGATTCCATGCATGTAACAATAATCTCTAAACTTATGACTGCAGAACTCACCGCCATTGTCTGATCTCAGGCACTTTAATCTTTTACCTATTTCATTCTCAACCATAGCTTTCCAAACTTTAAAAGTCTCAAATACATCAGATTTCTTTCTAATATAATAGATCCATACCTTCCTTGTAGCATCATCTATGAAAGATACATAGTACTGTGATCCTCTAATGGAAGCAACCTGAGCCGGTCCCCACACATCTGTGTGAACAAGCTCCAACTTGTGCCTCTTCTTAGTAGACCCAGTTTTGAGAAAACTAACCCTTTTCCATTTTCCAAATACACAATGCTCACAAAACTCTAGATCTATGCCTTTTAAATTTGAAAGGATACCTTTGGACTTAAAAATTGACATCCCCTTCTCACTCATGTGGCCAAGCCTTGAGTGCCACAATTTAGCGTCCACATCTGAAGTAGATAATATAGAAGGAGATTTTTTAGTAACACAATTACACAAATAGAGAGTACCTTCTCTCTTACCTCTAGCCATAACAAGTGCACCCTTGGTCACCTTCCAAGATTCTACTGTGAGAGTTACTGTACAACCCTCATCTCCTAACTTTCTTGCAGAAATCAAATTTCTCTTCAAGCTAGGAACATGCATCACATCTCTCAACACCCATGTGTTGTTATTCTGCATCTTCAGCTGCACTTTACCTTTGCCAATTATTTTACAGGGCTCATCATCCCCTAGATACACTATTCCAAAATCTCCATGGATATAGTCACTGAAATATTCCCTGTTAGGAGTAGCATGAAAAGATGCACCAGAATCTAATACCCAAGATTCTATATTATTATGTAGAGAAAAAATTAAAGCATCCTGTGTAATACCTGCAATCTTGGCTTCTTCCTTTCCTTCATGCTGGTTGTCCTCCTTAGGCTTTGACCAACAATCTCTGCTTATGTGCCCCATCTTTCCACAATTCTAGCATTGTGGCCTTCTGCCATTTCTGGATTTAGATCTGCCTTTCCCCTTTGACTTGGATCTTGATCTACCTTTCTTGCTCTTCTCTTTCTGCCTTCCCCTACTCTCAAAACTTAAAGAGTTCCCAGATGCCTCTTCTGTGCTTTTCCTGCGTATTTCCTCATTCAAGATAACACTAACAACATCCTCTACTTTCAAAATATTTGATGCAGATGCAGTGTTACTGCCATTACTAAGCCATGCCAGCTTTCAGGCAAAGAACATAATATTAAAAGAGCTTTTATCTCATCATCAAACACTATATTCACTGAACTTAACTGATTCACAATTCCATTGAAATCATTCAGATGAGTAGAAATAGATCCACCTTCATTCATATGTAAATTAAATAACTGCTTCATAAGATATACCTTATTGGAAGCTGAGGGTTTTTCATACAAATTTGCTAACGTGGTCATCAACTCTACCATAGACTTTGCCTATGATAAATTGGATATCACAGCGGATGCTAGACTCAGTCTTATAGACCCCAGAGCCTTTCTATCAAGAACTTCCCATTCTTCATCCTCCATGTCTTTGGGCTTCTTTGCAACACCTCCTAATGGTAAGTAGAGATCTTTCTGATACAGATAGTCCTCTATCTGCATTCTCTAGTGTTGGTAATTTTTGCCATTGAACTTTTCCATTCTCAATTTACTTTCATCTGCCATTGCTTCTCCCACTCAAATAGAAATCCCTACAGAAACTCCTGTGAGAACCTGTAATCAATACACACTACATAGATCTGAACCACCTGTTAGTGAACCTGAAATTTGATACCAATTATCAAGCTCTGAACCTGTAACCAAGGCTCTACAACAATAACTACTACAAAGCTAAGAAGATCTAATTCTACATATAGAATTAGGAGACTTGAGCATGTACACCCAACAAGCAGTTAAGCCACTTGAACAAGGGCTCTAAAAATAGTAATGCCAATAATAGAGACGTGAGCTTGAGTCTACAACTCAAACTTATCATGCAAACACTCACTTCTGTCCACAAAAATAGCTTTCTGGACACACAGGTAACCGACATCGGTTCCTACTGCTTGTCTGTGACCACCGTCGGCTGACCCTCTGCCGATGTCGGCATCTCTGTAACTACCTGTGACCGACGTCGGTCACTCCTGACCAATGCCGGTGTCTGTGTAGACCCGAACCTGATAATGAATGCTCCTTAGTGAAGTTTTTAGCTCCACACCCTAACAGTTTAATTTTACATATTAATTTTAAATTTCTTATACATATTCTCCTTATGATTTATTGTACATAGCTTCAAATAACTCAAAATCCAAAAACATTCAAATATGTCAAAACACCAAAAACATTTCAATTGTATGCATTATCCATGATTTACATTTCTACTATCATGTTAGACTTAAATTTATTGTTCTATACTAGTGTTTATCAATTTATCTACATTTCCATGATTCACTTGATCTTATTTGAGTGTGTTCAATGGAATTTAACTCTTTGATTGCTTTACTCTACGTATTGAGGGGCCATCCTACTTCTACATTCGAAACACACATTGATATGCATACCTACTGGGGGCATATTTTACATGACTACACCATCTAAGTTATGTAATTCATACACCACACACTATATTTATCATGTTGATGTACATTACTTACTAGCTTACATAGATTACTCTATCGACACTCAATAGTATATAGCACTTATGTATTTCTTAGCATATACCTAGTTGTGTACTAATATGTCTTGTATACTTTCCCTCTCACTTCGATTAGTTATATGTGATCATATTTCAATATATTACATTTTTTTCTTTATTTCTTAGTTTAGTCATATAAAATGCAAAATTAGATGACTTAGGCATGGCTAAAGCACCTAACCTATAGGTCCTCTCTCTTTATCACATAACCATTCTCAGCTAGCTGTTCACTAATTCCCAATCATCCATAGCTTCCCAAACTTAGATTTTTGAGACCCAAGCAACCTTCTCAGATCCATATCCATCCCTTGAGGTCTTATCTTTTTATGACATTAGAACTAAAGATGGACACTAACACTAAAACCCAAGGTGTCCTATTTCCAATGTTATTGTCCAAGTCCACTTTAGCCTCAAATGGTAATATTTTATTGAATCCTTATCATTTCCCCTATCATCTTAATACAATTTCATCTAACCCAAAAACATTAGTTTCCATATAAAAGGCCATTCATTATATATTTATAAGGGTTGTCACTCATTCATAGGAAAGAAGTAAGAATATAATTAGTTACACTTAAGCACTCTTCCCTATTCTCTACATACAACCTTTCAAGACTATTCCAAGCTCATTCAAGAGTTCAAACCAATCCCTAGTCATCCAAAGTACATCTAATTTCACATCTAGTTACATACATCATATAGTATTTACACCAAGCACTTTAATGGGAGAGGTACATTAGCTTGATCCCTCTTCAAAGTATTGGTATGTAGGTAGTGTGCCCACATAAGAGGTCTAAAGTGTGTCTAACATATCTTTTACACACTAAACCCCCCTCTCTTTTCCCAAGTTTGCATTTAAGTTCAAGTAACAAGGGCTCCTAAGAAGATCAAAGATTTAAATAGGTACACAATAACCTCCATGAGTTCCCAAACCCTAAAATTTTTGTGATAGGTTAACATAGACATTATGAATAGAACCCAGAAATATCTTACCCTCAGGACACTAGCCTTGGAGAAGGACTATAACACCAGATAGTAGGGCTTCCACTTTATGATGCTACTATCCAACTTAAAAATGAAGTTTACAAGCCTATTCTATCTTATTTTCCAATCCTTCTCTTCTAGTATCAAACTTTGTCTCAGTCCAAAATAGTAAAAAAAAAGCCAAGTTGAATATTCTCTTTCCTATTGCTATATTTAGAAAAAGGTAAAATACTATTTATTTCCACAAATTAGTAGGTTAATCAAATCATATTTATTTACTAATTTACTATACTCAGACCCTTTATTTAATTACTAATTAAACCAAATAATTTATTAAAAGGATAAACCATTTTGTGAACATAACTTTGAATTTCACACAAAACCCCTAGAAACCCTAGGGCTAATTATTTCTAATTTTTTGCATTATTTTCTTGATTTTTCCTAAATTTTAAAACTAATCAACTACAATTTAATTTAAATATTTTTCAAAATATTCATTCAAACCCTAATTTTTACATACTAAGTCCTTTCTGGACAAAACTAGTTTCAAATTGATAGGAAAAATATATTGCTAATTTTAGGAATATTTTTAGATTTTTCCTAAAATTTCAAAATTAAAACTATGAATTTTCTATAATTTTTTTTAATTGCTACACTAAATTTTAATAAATTTATTCAAATCCCATGTTTCATGTACTATCCCCTAATCTACTCTTTAAGGTATCACCTTACATCTATAACTAAATTGCAAACATGATGCTCAATTATTTACAAATTTTTCTTACATTTATTACAAATAATAAGGTAGCCATAATAGGCCCTATCATATATATGAATGATTAATTTTATTATATGTTAGTATAGATTTTCATTCTTTTCATAGTGAAGATTTGCCTTCTCAGATAGTTGATGATCAAAACTTGCCACTATTCATACAGATACAAGTAAAAACCAATGTAATCAATAGAGTTCTTATTGATAGTGGTTCTAGACTTAATATATGTAATATCACATTATTATAGGCCATGGGAATAAATATGGCATCCATGCAAAAATATTATAATAACATCCACATATTTTATGATATATCATGATGAACATTGGGAACTATTACTTTAGATATCATGGTGGGACCCAAAACCCTCTCTACATAGTTTTAGGTCATGCCTGGTCTTATTTATTATAATATCTTACTTAGATGACCCTAGATAAATGCTAAGGGGGTCATCCCTTCCACTCTTCATCAATTTATTAAGTTTCTTCATAAGGGATATCTATACACGTGTCTAATAGACAACTAGTCATTCAGATATTGCTAAGTTATAGAATCATCTTCAACTATTTCACCAGAGGGGACACCATAATCTCATAGTATATCCATAACCTCATATCATTTTTATATATCATATACATACATACGAGGTTGGAGAGATTAACACTTTTCATAGTACTCCATTTACTATCACACAGTCAACACCAACTCTTTTACTAGTTATAACAGCTTCAACCATTCTAGCTTTTTCATTAGTCATAGTTCTAACACTTGTTACACATCCACCATCATTGACAGTAATACCAATATTCCAATTGATCCCATAGTTACACCACTAGCTATATATACTTTCATAATAGTACCATGTTCTACTTCTATAGTTGATGAGACTCTTATATCATAATTACCCCTTGTGGTAAATTTTGAGTTACCATATATACATGATGTTGATATAGATTCATAAGCTTCTTCAGATGATGATACGACACCCACACTCATAGATGACTACTTGTATGGATTGACATTCACACTAGTCATCCCAAGAGAGTACCATGATGATTATAGAGATATCATTACACATCTTACACTCGTAAGACATACTCTACACTCACATCCATAGATAGATCACTTAGTACATATAGTTCACATGATTATCTCCATAGACAGAAAGCTAGTTATTCAGATTTAGGTAGGTAGCACACAACATCATCCTCACTTTATGTTACAAATATCTATTAATCATGGATTGATCACATTACCAACAGTATGACATAGATCCATCAATTGATTATCACATTAAGAAGCTCACCCATTCTATACTTTTCACAAGATTAAAATCCATGATACCAATTCATGCATAGATTTATAGTAGAGATTGAATAAAATACGTCAAAAGGTATTATTTATATTACAACACCACTAATAGCACCAATGCCATCAATTCAATAGTAGTTGTCTGCTCACATGATTAAACATCCCATAGCAGAGTTCACATCTCCACCACTAAAGCAACGTTTAGCTCACCTTCGATATCATGACACCATGTACATAACACCTGTAGCATATGATGATACTTATGATGATGATCTTGAGGCATTTTATGATGGTAGATACCTTTTCTTCCATTTCCTTCCCCAACAAGCCCCATCCTTGGACCTATCCCTCCCTCCAGCCCAGTCTTTTTTACCATGTACATATTACATAATCTTTCTTGATTTATTTTAAATAGATTTAAATATTTCAAAATATAAAAACATTCAAATATATTAAAAACACCAAAAATATTTCAATTGTATGCATCCTCCATGTTTTACATTACTACTATCGTGATAGGACTTACATTTATTGTTTCATGTTATTGTATTATTTCATCGTATTGTATGTATATCTTTGGAGTGTGTACAATGATATCTAGATACATGATTACTTCATTTTACCCATAGAGGGGGAATTATTACTTATACATTTCAAGACACACAATGATATATACACCCAATGGGGGCATATTCTACATGACTTCACCATCTAGGTTATTTCATTCTCACAGTACACACTCCATATTATCATGCTGATGTACATTATTTTACATCTTAAATAGATATCTATATTGACATTTTACTAGTATCTAACACATATGTATCTCTTAGCATATACCTAGTCTTATATTATACATGTTTTGCATACTTTCACATTTTCTTTGAGTAGTTAGATGTGTTTGTATTTATTCTCAATTATTTACATGCTTTCTCTGCTTGCTTAGCATATCTTGTGTGATTGTATTTCCAAATCTATCTTGTCTCCTGCTTGTCCCTTAGGAAATTTTCCAATGTATTTTGTTTATAATCTCCCATGTTTTGTGGCCCTTGTGTCAATATTATTTTCTTCACTTGTATGTGTATGTGGCATTTGAACATGCCTTTCATGCTTGTCTTCCACTTTAAGTGGCATACATCCATTTCCCTTGTTTTCTTGGCCCCTTAGACACTCTCTTATGTGATTCTTATTTCTTACTTCATGTGTTTATTTTATTATTTGCATATTTAAATGTGTGTAATGCCATGATCCATATCATGAATTTACCTTACTTAGATGCCATGATGGACATCATGCTCCATCCCTCTAACTAAAAACTAACATCTAACTTTTGAAAGTCTAGTTTAGTATCATGCACATTCTTATACATTTTTATATCTATCTAGGCATACCCCTATTGATCTAACAATCTATCAAATACAAACATTGCTATATCTAAAAAACATCTTGTCAAAATATCAATGCTATATCTATAAAAATTAACACACTTATAGGTCTCTTTTTCTTTTGAAAGTAGTCATTATAGGTTCATCATTCCTACCCTCAGAAGAGGGGGAATAAAATGGGGGTTTGTAATAGATACCAAAGCTCTTAACATTTAAAACACTTAGCATAGAATCCAGAGGTCAAATCGGTGAAACTAGAATAATAAAATAGTCATAGTTTTAGATCATTAGTTAGATTTCACATAAGAAATAACACTAAAAATGGATAGTAGAACCAAAAATAGATAGTAGTGCCAAAAATAGTGGTGTTCACATTTTGTCACTTCTATCTAGGTAAAAAAATGCTTGGGGTTTCAAGAAATAGGCAAAAGATTTAGTTTAGGGTGAGTTTTTGCACTTTTAGATCAGTCAAATTCAGTAGTTTTAAATACAATTTCTTAGATATAGGGGGTTATCATGCATGCAATGATAGTTCTTTCTTCCAATTCAGATTATCTAGTTGGCATAACTTTTAGATCAAAATCCATGTTTCAAACATCATTAATTGGAGGCAATGTGCATGGCACATTGATCTTATTTCTCATTTTTGAGTTCAATTTATGCCAGGCATTCTTAGTAGTTGCATGCCTTACGCCATCTCTAGGTGGTTGGCATCACATTCAAGTTAAAATTTATTATAAGTTTAGATTTTTAAATACCCAAGTTCCTAAGTTGGCTTTCATATAAGCCTAGTACATCAGTTTTAGAATGACTTTCATACAAGGTTAACCTCCATCTTTTGAAATTGCCAAGAGTGGCCTAATTTCTTGCATACATTCAGGCTATCCACACTACATTATTAGATCATATTTTATTCATGGTCTTCAAGATCCATCTCATATGATATATATTTTATATTGGTATTACTTTATGAGCTTCTTATCATGGGGTAATGATGGAGCCAAAGGTCTCACTAACCTTTATATTCTTGAGCCACCTAATCAGAGGGATTAAACACATATTCTAGACATTGATTATCACACCCAAGAGCATATATCTTCACTTAGTGGGAAAAATTGAGCCAAAGGGCTAGACTTTGCATTTTTTAGCCACTTTTTAGGGAATTGAGAACTCAACGCTATTTGTGATATAACTTGTGGTATAGTATCACTCAACACATCCAACATTACTTAGCATTACTCAATAATATAATAAGTTTGGTATTAGTTTATGTACCTAATGAGGTGTATTCAATCCTTTATCTATACTTACTTAGATTTTATACATTCTTATTTTAGATATAACATATCTAGTAAGAACTAATATAATATATGTTTTCATTTTTAGATTCACACTTCACACTATGCTCTCTCTTTATGCATATCCAACATCACACAAGCTTCATGAGCTTCTCCCTTAATAGGTAAGTTCAGGTATGCTTTTGTTTTTCCTTTATCCTAGTATTTTTCTTTGTTTCATCACTAGAATAAAGTGGGGGGGGGATGTATTCATATAAAATTTAAAATTAGATGACTTAGGCATGGCTAATAACACCTAACCTATAGGTCATCTTCATTGCTCACACAACCCTTCTCAGCTGGGTTTTCACTAATTTATAGTCATCTAAAGCTTTTTAGACTTAGATTTTTAAGACCTAGAACTATCCCCCTAGGTGTCATCCTTCTAGGACATTAGCACCAAATTTAGACACTAACACCAAAACCCAGGGTGTCATATTTTTGGTGTTATTATCCAAATCCACTTTAGCCTCAAATGGTTAGATTTTCTAAAATCCTTGTCTTTTCCCCTGTCAACCTAATACAATCTCATCTAACCCATGAACATCAATTTCCCTATAAAAGGACATTAATTATCCATTTATAAGGGTTGGTAATCATTCATAGGAAATAAGAAAGCATACAAGTAATTAAACTTAAACACTCTTCCCTATTATTTGCATATATCCTTCTAAGACTATTCCAAGCTCATTCAAGCATTCAAACCAGTCCTTATTCATCCAAAGTGCATCTAGTTGCATACATCACATAGTATTTTCACCAAGAACTTCAATGGGAGAACTACATTAACTTTATCTATCTTCAAAGTATTGGTATGTAAGTAGCATTTCCACAAATAGGGTGTGAAGTGCATCTAGTGTATATTTTACACACTAACCCCCCCTCTCTTTTCCCAAGTTTGCATTCAAGTTTAAGTACCAGGAGCTCTTAAGAGGACCAAAGATTGAAACAAGCATACAACAAGCTTGTGAGGTCACAAACCCTAAAATTTTAGTGATAGGGTAACATAAACATTCTAAACTGAACCCAAAAAGCTCTTACCCTCATGACACTAGCCAAAGGACTATAACACCAAATAATAGGGTGTCTACCTTATGACACTAATAGCCAACTCAGAAATAAAATTTACAAGCCTATTCTAGCCTATTTTGTAACTTTTCTCCTCTAGTATCAAACTTTGTCTCAGTTGAGAATAGTTGAAAATAAGATAAGTTGAATATTCTCGTTATTATTGCTATATTTAGAAATAGGTAAAATACTATCTATTTCTATAGATCATTAGGTTAATCAAAGCATATTTATTTATTGATTTACTATACTTAGACCCTTTATTTAATTATGAATTAAACTAGTTAATTCAATAAAAGGATAAAACACTTAGTGTAGCTAGATCATTTGCATTTCTTAGTTATTATTGTCTAGTATATGTTCCTTAGGACATTTGTCAATGTCCTTTGCTTTTATGTCTTATGTGTGCCTTAGGTTATTTTCCAATGTCCTTTACTTCTATTCATGTGTGGCCTTAGGACATTTACCAATGTTATTTACTTATACTCTTCTATGTGATTATGGATTTCATGTCAACCTTGTTTCAATTGTATATGTATGAAACATTTGAACATGCCTTATATGCTTAATTTATAGTTTGAGTGACATGTGCCCATGTCCCTTATTTTTTTAGCCCCTTGGCCACCCTTTTATGCTTCTTACTTCTTACCTTATGTCATTGATGTTTATTTACTTCTCATTGTTTTCAATGCCTTGATCCACATCATTCATTATATTACTTTCTTGGATATCATGATGGACATCATGCTCCATCCCTCATTTACAGCTAAAAACTAATAACTAACTGCACTTATTATTCTAGTTTAGTACATTGCAAATGTTATTACATTGTTATATCTATGTAGGTATACCCCTATTGATCTAACAATCTATCAATAAAAACCATTATATATCTTGAGATATCTTATCGATTATCATTTTTATATCATGCATCTTTGTAACATAACACACTTGTAGGGATATTTATTATGAGGGTAGTCATTACATGGTCTTCATTCCTATGCTTAGAAGATGGGTCAATAAATAAGGATTTTGTCATAAAGATCATATCTCCTAGTGATTAAAATAGTAGCATTTAAAACACCCAAAATAGCAACTAAACATCAAACTAGTCAAAATAGACTAGGTAGACAATGAAAATGTTAGAATAATCATCAAATTTGGCTTAGGATAATAGTGACAAGATTGGACTACAATGTCAGTGCCACTACAATCCATTTTTAGTGCTTCTATCCAAATAGTATAAAAACCAAAATTTCTATAAGTAGATATAAAATTAGGTTTAGCTATAGTTTTGCATAGCTAACCCAATTCAAAATTAGTAGTTTTCAACAAACTTATGCCTATAGAATATAGATATAGGGGTAATTATATGCAAAATGATGGCTCTCACTTCTAATTTTAGATATAGTAGTTAGTGTAACTTCTAGATTAGAATCCATGTTTTAGACACTAGTGATTTGGGGCAATGTGCATGGCACATTTATTTTATTTTCTTTTTGAGTTTAGCATTACATATGCATTATTAGTAGTTGTGTGCCTTATTCCATCTACAAGTGGCTGGAATAATTTTAGAGTGGCTTTCATACAGGCCTTACTTCCACATTTTGGAGTGGCTTTCATACACACCTAGTACACCAATTTTAGAGTGGATTTCATATAAGCCTAATCTCCATCTTTAGGAGTGGCCAAGAGTGGGCTAGTTTCTAGCATATATTTGGCTATCCACACCAAAATTTTTATATCATAGAGAATTCATGGTCTTTATGATCCATCTCATATGACACACATTTCATACTTGTATCAGTTAATAGATTCACTTCACAGGGCAATTATGGAGCCAAAATACTAGCTAGCCTTTATATTTTTGAGCCACCTATTCATAGGGATTGGTCACATATACCAGACATTGATTAACACATGCATGATCACCTAGATTTACTTAGTGGAAGATAATGGACCCAAAGGGCTAGCCTTTGCATTCTTGAGCCGCTATTGAATAATTGAGAACTTAGCTCCATTTGTGATATCACTTTTTTTACAACATACCCAACATATACAACATTACTCATTGTCACTCAACATCATAACAAGTTTTATATTGGTATGCATACCCAGTGAGGTGTATTTGTTCCTTTCTCTTTCTCTCTCTCTCTCTTACCCATATTTGTACATTCTTATTTTAGATATAGTGTATCTAATAAGAATTAATCTAATATTTTTTTGCATGTTCATAATTCAAGCATGTTATCTCTATGCACACCTAGCATTACATAGCTTCATGAGCTCCACCCTTGGAGGTAAGTTTAGGTATACTTTCTATTTTTATTTTATATTGGTATTTTTGCTTTTATACATCACTAGAATAAATTTGGGGGGGTGGGGGGGGAATATAGTCATATAATTAAAAATTTGGTAACTTGAGCATGGCTAATGAAATCCAACCCTTAGGTCCCTATTATTTTTTATCATAACCCTCATAGGCATATTTTCACTAATTCCCAATAATCTTCAACCTTTCAGTCTTGATATCAGTTGAGTTAAACCCCTTTTCCCATGACTAATCCACCCCCATAGGTCCCATCAATTGAGGACAATATTGCCACACATAGAATATAACACTAATGCCATTCTTGTCCACTTTTAGCACTCTTTTCAAAGTCCATTTTTGGCCCCAATAGTCAATTTATTTTAGTTCCCCATCCTTATCCTTATTAGCATAAAGTGAGTATATTCAACCCATGACCAATATATCCCTATAAAATCCCATTCAAAGATCATTTATAAAGGGTTGGCAAATATCACTAAGTAATCAAGAATATAAGACTACTCAAGAAATCTTCCTTATTCTCTGCATACAGCCAACCAGTCTACTTACAAGCTTATTCAAATCCTTACACAATTCTCTAGCCATCTTAAGTATATCTAGTTTGGCATTTTGCATATTCAAACACTCAATTAAGTAAATCACATTAAGTGGGATAACTACATATGGCTTGATCCCTCTTCACATTATTAGTATATAAGCAGTGTACTCACACAAGGGGTATAGATAAGCATTCAATAAATATTACACACACTAGCCCCCTATTTCTCAAAATTGGTCAAGCACAATAGAGTATAGGGTTTGAAGAGAGAATCTACTCTATAGGGAGCTCTACAAACTTCTAACTACTAAAACTTCATGGACAAGGTCATATAGACCTGGTGAACAAAACTCAAAAATATTAGATCTTTAGGAAAATAGTGGTAGAGGTGGACTATAGTGCCAGTGCCACTCCTATCCACTTGTGGTCCTCTTATCCAATCATAAAATGAATTTTAGATCTTAGTTTGTGATAGTGTCCTAGTTTTGCATAGTGAATATTAACGTCATCTTAGTTGTATCAGTTCGTTTCTAGCTAAGTCTTCTTTTCCATCTCTTATTAGTATTTTTATAAAGGTCAAAATTATAATCTAATTTAGACAATTCAATACATTAATTATTGCATATTTATTTAGTAATTTTACTACTTAGAACCTTTAACTAAACTAAGATTAATACATCAATATTTATAAAATTGTTAAATTAGTTTGAAACATATTTTTAGAGTATTTTAATGCTTGAAACACATTTCTAGTTTCTTCAATAGGGTCCAAGATGAAGATCCAATATAAATTTGAGATCAATTAGCCATTATATACATCTTCTAATAACTTGAATCTGATTTCCATGACAAAGGGCCATACAGAGCTTTGAATAATATATATTTTTTTTTAAATTAAAATATCAATTATTGATATTAAACTTAATATAATATACTTGCCAATCAAATCCTCTCCACTATCTCTAATAGCATGATAAAATATACAAAACAATTCACATGATATATAAAGTAATTAAATCATAAATCATAATACATTAATAAAAATATTAGGTGGGAAAACCTAGAAAGGATGTAAAAAAACCCCATAGTAGTTGATATTCAATAAATGAGAAATAATAATAACTCCCAAAATAAATTCTTTTGTCTTCTCACTTATTCACTAGATGGATTCACAAAAGTCTTAATCACTCAAGTAAGTTTTAAGGGAGGTGATTATTGTAACCAATGGGTCCAACAATCTTGATAAAATTTTAAAATCACAGATAATAAAATAAAAAATTATGTTTATTTTTATCGATAAGTAATAAATCATTTATGTTTTATTATTTATTTACACAAGGTTATTAAAAGATTAATAAATAATAATTTAGTATTATTTAATTATTTATAATGTACTAAGGGTCTTATAATTGCACTATTTAGACATTAAATGTTGTAATAGTTCACATAGTGGTGGCAGGAATGTAGATAAGTTCTCATTAGTTTTTTTGTTGATTTTAAAATATATTTTTAGTAAGTCAAGGTTGTGATTTGGCATATTTATGTGCATGAATACTTTTTTTTCTATATTTTATTTCTATTGGTTTAAGTTGTCAAGATTATTTAGATGTAAGCAATAAAATAATTACCTTTCATGTGAATAAGTTGATTATGTAAATAAATTTTATACATGCATACTATCTTGTGGTTGGTTTTCAGATAAAATGGATTTTTTTTGTATCTTTATTTACATTTGTGCATTTATTTTTTCAATTGGGTTTAATAAAAAATGTTTCTTGTAAACCACAAACATATAAAGTCACCATCTTATTTACATTCAATGAATTTAGACATTGTGATTGATGTTACTCTCTTGAGTTGTAATAGTTTCATTTAAATATTTATATTTCACTATTTTATCTCTACATATCTCATAAAATAATGTATATTAAACAAACATGTGCATATATGTGTATACTCCTAAAAATTGCATGATGTTTGTGCATGAAATAATTGGTTATTTCTTGTAACAATATCTTATTCATTTATATGTAATCTGTATGTTTGATTATTTTAAATAATCAAAGGTGGAATATATATATATATATATATATATATATATATATATATATATATATATATATATAGATATATATATATATAATGTCTCATGATTTTAAAAAACCCTATTGCATGAATTTTTATATAGAAACTAGAAAGGTTGTTTATTTTCACTTAGCATGAAATAATGGTTTTAAGTTTCAAAAGGTAGGCAAGATGTTGTCTTTAATTTAAATGATTTGGTATGAAATTTTGAAATGGCTCAACATAGTTTCCACTCTACATATAGTATATGAACATATTGTCTATTTTTCTTTGGTGATTTAGTGCATTCAGGGATTTTGAGTTTGTATAAAATATATCAAGATATGAGAAAGGCTTTTAAATTTTTTTGTGTTATTTCCTAGCTAAATGTCTACATAAAGTTCCATGAAAATCTTGGTAACACAAAATTAAGTTTCAATTGATCAAATGGTTCAGAATATTATTTTAAGTATGAAAATTTATATGATAATAGCTGAATTATTGATAATCTTCAAATTTTATAATTAGTTTATTTTTTGTTGTTTAATTCAGTATAAAATTAGGAATTGGTAATGCTTGGAATTATTTAAATTATTTATTTTGGCATTATTCTAAGATGTTTGGAAAGACACAAAACTTATGTTTATTAGTTTTAATAATATGAAATTGAAAAAAAAATTGATAAGTTGATCATTTGATTTTTATATAAACATGTAGTAATGTTTTCATTTGAAGATGATATTTATGACTACGATAAAGTTTTGACATTAATTTCTTATTTGAATTTATTAAAAATTATAAATGTAAAGGTGGACCCTATATTCTCATAATTATGGAATAAATATTTAGGGTAAATATAGTACATGAAATAATAATACACTCATTTATAGAGTATTCATCAAGAGATACCTTATTGTAGTCATAGGGCTATCAACATTTTACCTAGGCCCTTTCACTATGGAACTAATTTATCCATACATATTGAGGTGAATAAACTAAAATTTTGGAACTTATCTAAGAATATATCATTTTCTTCTATTAGATTTCATGGTAATGTCTCCCAAAGAGGTCTCAAGAGATTCACTTGGAGATCTCATCCTTTTGGACAAGGTACTCTAAGTGATCTTCTCAACATATGCATATTGTTATTAATTCGATACTCCTTTATTAAATCATGTTGAATTATTCACTAAGATTAACCCAAACCTTTCCAATCCAATTTGCTTTTTTTATATTACTCCTAGTCCTACTTTCCCTATACAAGACAAACCTATTTCTTCTAGTAAAAAAATTGTTAATAGGGCTATGAATTAGGCTATGGTAACACATGTGCTTAAGAAGGTCAAACATTAGATTGATGATGATTATGTAGGTTAATACTTCATTTAATTACCTATTATACCATTTTAATAAGTAAAATATTAGATAAATAAGGGAGCCCCTCTCATTGATGTTATCTCTGATAGTGATTCAGACTAAGTTGTTATTGGATGTTATTTATGTTTGAGTCAATTTTTCAGTCTTTTTGAGAAATTGATTATATTATTGATCAAGGATGTTTTTAGTTCTTAACTTATTTAAATGGATGTAGTTTTGGTATTAATTTACCTTTGATGATATGTTAGTTTTGACTTTGATTATTTTCAATTTTGATAATGAAATTCAATATGTTCATGTAATATTATTTGATTAGATAGTTTATATGATTTATATTTGATCATATGATGTTTTTATAGAAATGTTTTGTTTATGAATGATAATTTTAAGTTTGTTTAGATCATTTAATATTGGAATTTATTGATAATTTATTATATGCATAGTTAGATGATTGTCTAAATAATGTTTAACAAGTCAAAGGTTCCCCACCCATTAGACATTATAAAATTGGTTTATATTATTTGATTTAATCTTCGACTTATTTTAAGTAAAAAATATAAATTCAAGTTATAAAATTTATAACTTATAAATTAAACTAATTATAATGTAATTTAGTTTCAAAATTTAATTAAATTTTTAACTATAACTAACTAAAGTAAGTTATAACTTAAATCATAACTATCTCAAGGAGAATTATTTTATAAAGATATTGAAGACACATAACAAAGAGAAAAACATAAAGGTATTAATAAATCTTAAAATTTTCAATGTTTTCCATCTCTCTCTTCTTTTGTGTAATCATATCTAAGATCAAACAATCATTTGTAGATAGACTAAACTATGTTTTCTCTTATGGTGAAGTAATATGCTTGAATAACACAGGTAAATCTACGTTTCTTGAATTAATCATAGCCAATTCTCTAAATATTATATATTACTAATTTAATTTATATTTTAATATATATAAATATTCATAGGTGTAGAAATTCATAAACTTTACACAAATAATGATGAAAACCTCATATTTTGTGACATATTTTTAATCTATCAATTCTACATTGATTTTATTTTAAATATTTTTTATTTTCTCAATAAAATTAATCTTTTCATATCCATAAGACTATTATTTTTATGATTCTCTCACCTATTTTAATTATTTTTTAGTTTATATTATTAATTGTTATTTGGTGATTGTGTCATTATTTATTTTTGTCTCTTTATTTTGTTTTTGTTTTCATTTATTTTATTTATCTTTAGGTTTTCTACATTACTTTTATTTTAATTTATTTTAATTTTTGTGACCTTAAAGCTGATAAGAAAGATATATTATTGATATCAATGGATTAGAGATATTTACTTATAGATATTTCTTCTATCATATTTTCTAATTTATTGGATATGTTATATTATATATATTATATCTAATTCTGATTTTATATTGAAATAAGTCTTTAATTTCTGAAATATAATGATGGTTCATTCAATTTGTATTTTTTTAACTTGTCCCCAAAACTATTAAAAAACCTTCTGCATATCTTAATATCAACATTTTCTCCATAGCTCCCCTATGATTAATATAGTCTAATTTCATATTGACCTTCAAAATAGGTTAAATGGTTGATTTGTTGATATGGAACTTTTTCTTGTCAATATAAGTGAAGCATATGAATATTCATGTTTTTGTGGAATAATACTTTGATAAAAAAGAGAAGGATAATGAGAGTGAATTTATTATTGGTATGAATATTTCAAATGGGATTAGATAAGTGAAGTTGGGAAAATTTTTCATAAAAGGGTGGATAAATTCAAAGCTTGGGAGAGTAGAATGGTTAATAGGTTGTAAACCCCATGAGATAGAGTCAATATTTCAAAGATAATATAAGATTAAAGAAGGTTAAAAGAAGAGAACTCATGGTATTAAAAGAAGATAATTCATGGTACACATGAGTGACAATTAAAACGTATTTACCCAATATTGGTTTTTAATGCAGGATCATCCTTCATTTGAAGTGTCTATCAAACATCAACCAAATATATATATTTTTTTAAATAAATGACAAGTTATCTTGTTTAATATAAGGGTTATAACTATATACACATAATATTTTCCTCTTTATCATTTACTGACACTTCATCTTATAGCGACTATCAAACATCAGTCTACTCAAGTGCATGCTTTAAAAGGTGCACTAAGAAAGGGGTGGGAATGCCTTTGGTGCTTTGTCATATTTTTATATCTATCACGATCATATCATTTCTATTTCCATTTTAGCTTGCTCATATTTATCTTTCTACTTACCTCCCTCTATTTTGTCTCATTTAACCATGCCAATTCCCTCATTTCCTATGCCATCTGGCCAACCTGATACCATTTGTTTCATACTTTTTCCTTTCATGCAATATATCAACCTAGTCAATGCCATATGATCTTGTCTTTTATAATTTATATTGGCTAACACATGTCATTATTATACAACTCATCTTAGCTACATTGAAATTGATTGATACCATTGGATTAGTCTTTAGGATTAGTTTTGGGTATTAGATCAATGTATATATAAGTCATATTTCATTCCAAAAAAATCATATACACTCTATTTTTAATGATTTCACTCACACTTCTACCCTAAATCAGATTTATAGGAGCTATATGTGTAATATTGTATTGAAGGAAGTTTGTCTTGTGAAAATACTAGATATATAATAGAAGTCATTCAAAGTATTATTAAGTATTATACCAATAATTTGATATCTTCACAACCAAAATAATTTTTTGAAAAACACCATTATCCAAGAGGGGATTAAGGATTGAATGGTTCACCCCAAGGTAAGCATTTATAACCTTGTGACCTTTCTTTTATTTACTTAGTAGATATATGTTAATTATTGATCAATAAATGAATGTTTGTATCCTTATATAAGTTATCTCTATAATTATAATAGTGTCGATATAAGATTTCTTAGACTTTACATATCCCATTTTAGGTTTCATGAACCCACATTTGCCAGCCATTACACCTTACCATTTGTTATCATTATAACCCTTCCCATTTAGTTTATTTAATTTACTTACATTTCTTCATTTTAATATTTTACTTACATAGATATCTAGTTATACCTATTTCATTGTATCAAATTCCTAAAGCATTTGCACCCCTTTACTTTGATATTAGTGACTTAGTCACCCCTATTTTTAGGTTTATGAATCCATTGATAACTACCCAAACATTAGGTATCATGGGATATATTTGATTGACCATATCTGAGTATAAAAATCATGAGATAGGATAATTTTACACTAATCCTAGACTATGAATACATTTGATGAACCTAATGTAAAAATCACCATTTCTTTTAATCTTTAACTGAACTGTATTAATCATCTTGATAGAGTTTTGTCTCAATTTTATTTTCATAAAATTATATCAACTAGCTTAATACAATTTTATTTCTATTTGAAAATAGTATCAACCAACCTGATAACATTCTATGTTTATCTAATTACATTGTTAAATCCAATAAAATTAATTTTTATTAGTAGCCACTAGCACCATATTTTTTCTAAACTATATCAATCAACCTAATACATTTTTTTTATTTAGTTGACTGCATCACCTTGTCTACTACAATATTTTTCATAAAATCATTACCTAACTATATTTGACTACTTTATACCATATGTTTTCACCAAATAACCTAATAATTTCATCATGATGTCATCTTTTAATATTATAATTAGTCAATATAAGTGCATAATCAAATATCTAGATATGAATCACACTTATATCCTTACTTTAGATGGGTGTATTGAAATAATTCCTCTAAACCTTGACACTTATACCTTGATATAATCTCCCTTAGTGTATCTTCCCAATCCTAAACCAATTATTGAATCATGTAACGTAAATTTTACATCATCAATGAAAATATAATATAACGGTCGCTCACACTAGTTCTCCTCCAACCAAAAATCTTAGTACTTCTAATGAAAATCTACCTCTAGATGAAACTAAATTCCTTGCACAAATAATCTAACAAATTTCCCTCATTAAGGCTTATACTAAAAATCAAATGTTACAAATACAATAGCAAATTTTGTAACTAAATAGTCAACTTCAAGTCATAGTGACTCGACTCAACCAAATCAACATTTTACTCCTCCTCATAGATATGCCAATATATATATATATATATCATCCTTCAACATTATATACATTATAAAATGATTAAACATCTTCAAAATGAGCCATAATATCCCTTTATTATGTCGATAAAAATTGGAAACATCTCTCCAACTATCACATATGATCATACTAAGGATCCTATATTCTTTCTTAGATATTTTGGAAATCTCTATAAGGAATGAGTAAAAACTAATATTTTTTCTACCACAAAGATCCTGAATATAAACTTTGTTGATGATGAGATGGAATGGTATAAGCAAATTATTATAAATTCCATCACACAAGTAAAGGATTTAATGAATGCTCTAGTTAAGTAATTCCAACATAATGATCTTCCTAAAAATAGGCTTAGCTATTTCATCAATGATAAGAAAATTCATAATGAATATGTTCACATTTTTATCAAATGATGGAATTATTTATCTCATAGATCATATCATAACATGAGTAGTGATAATATTTCAAACTCTTTGTTACCACTCTTAATTCTTTTATTTAATACAAAGTTATGATGTTTCCCCTATAACTTTAGAAGAGGCCTTAGATTAAGAAAAAAGTCAAGACTTATTTATGATCCAAGTTGAATAATCTCATGTAGAATCATCAACCAATGCAATTTATACCATTTCATATCAAATAAAGCCTCCCTGACAACCTAATTATGGAGTCTCCAAACCAAGAAATATAATCCCATCCTACCCTCCCTCAAGTCTCCAGAACTCAAGGAAAATATGACACCTCATAAAATAATGAGATTTTAATCTTCAAAACCTCCTCTAAAATTGTAAAAACTCAGTAAGTTTTGTTGGTAGCATGATATGATAGGTCATTATAATGAGATTTATTACAATATTAAATGATTCCTTCTTGCCTCCTTCCTTGGTCTACATTTCAATATTAACACTCTCACCCAATAATGTATCAAGTATATATTTAAAGCCTCTCAAGCCTAATATAACAATCAAATCAACATAAACTATCTAATTCTAGCTCATCAACCAACTTGTCCAAACCTATTTAATCCTCAAAATATAAGGTTGGGATATTTAAGGTTAATAATATAAAAATGAAGAAACATAAGGGTGATAAAACATATTTATAGTACACTAATTATTTGAGAAATTATTTTACAACTATTTTTCTCCATAATTTTAGGCCCCACTTAATCTACACACTATAAATATTTATCACATAATTGAAACTATCATTTTTTTAAAATCTTCCTCTCAAATTAGAAAATCCATATTTTTGTTTTTAGGCACGTAGATTATTGGGATATATCCTTCCCACATTTAATCATGTGACCCCTTAGTCCTAAACATCATCCAAACATGTAACTTTGAAGTAATAAATATTCTTTTTCCTATATATTCTCTAGTTTTTGGCTAGAGACAAATCATTTTAAAAAAACTTTAATATTTTAAGTATGATATCGATTTATAGTGCTTCACTTTCTTGATGACCTTCATTATCACCACTTTTTTTCCCTCCTACATCATTATGAGAAATCATTCAAATTAATACATGAACACTCAAGGGGGCATCATGGATCCCTAATTTCATTTTAATCCTTTTATTATCCTTCCATCCAAACTCTTTCTCCTATTGGTTAGGAATGACCAAATCATAACATCCATTATTTATTCATCTAATTTTTTATTCCAACTTTTCAATGCTTTTTTTATTATTTGAAATGTCACTACTTTATCAATGTCTTGTGATGAATATTGATATTTTTTTCCAAAAATATCAAAAAATCAAGTACCCTAAGGGAGACCCACTAATTTTTTTGAAAAAATCCCTTGAATTGGCCCAAAACCCACTTTTCCTTTATATTGAGAAATCTAGAACATTAGATGTAATTCAAAATTGAAAAATTAAAAATTTCTTCTTGATATCTAGGTCTCATAATACATTAAATGGTATAATCTATAGTTCTAATTATAATTTTCAATTTGAAAAATTAGAAATTGTAGCCTAAACTCTAGATCCAATAATGCACTAAATGATGGAATCTAGAAATCTATTTGTAATTTGCAATTTTGCAAAATTGTAAATTACAAGTAGATTTATGAATCCCATAAACTAAACACCCCTATAGGATCCAAAACTTAAACTATATTTTATAATTTTACAAATTTCATTTGGAATACTATTTCCCATGAAACACTTCACCTAGAATTCATAACTAGAGAGCAATTTTCAATTTGCAAAATTACAACTTGTAATCCAAGTTCTGGATCCCACTAACAACTTGAGCCATGGAATCTAAAACTCCAAATGTAATTTTAAATTTTAAAAAAATTTAATTACACTTAGGGTTCCACCATCCCATTCCTAAACAAGTCAACCTTCCACTTCCCATGGAATCCAGAGGTCAACATGAAATTTGTAAAATTGTAAAATTACATGAGAACTCTAAATTTTTTCCACCAACTAACTCAATAGTTGCATTAATTTCAAGGTTTTTTATAAATAATTTAGTTTGGATATTTTTAATTCATTTTTTTATATGATAATTATGATTTATTATCTATGATAGTGACTCGAAGCCATGACCATTCCTTTGACCTTGATTCATGTGCCAAAAAATGACCTTAAACCTCAATCCACAACACTATTTTCAACCTTACACAATATTATTTGGTGTTCCTTATGTTTTTTACCATTATTTATTACATTTTAAATCTTTTATGTTTTTCCCATTCTCAATAAATTATATTCAAATTATCTAGGATTTCATTGTATCATCTCATTAGGGTTTTCTTATTATCAATGTTTGAGAGGCTATTTAGTTTGAGATTTTGTTATTCCCCCAAGGTTTCCAATTAGTTTAGATATAAATTTTTTTTATACAATAATTAATTTCCATATTTTATTTTGAAAACCTAAGCACTCTCTCCTAAAGGATTCATATTCAAATCTAGGGTTTGTAAAAAATCTCAACCAAATGAATATACTCACTTATATTCACACAATCAAAGAATATTTCCTAAGAGATACCTCCAAGTCCTTATAGAATTTTGACCTATTCATAACACCTATAATTTATACTAGAGATACAACCTTCAAAAATCACCTCTAATCTCTACCAGAGATTTAAACCTATTTTTATAGCACTATTACCACATGGAATTTTTACCTACTTAGAGCACATCTAATATCTACTAGATATTCTACTTGCTTCGAGCAATTACAAATCCCACCAACTCTTGTAGTTAGTTTTCACCAAGAATCCTCTCTAGATTTATGTCTCAAAAGGAGATGAATTTTAAATTAAAATTTCTTAGGGTGACTCTTAGCTTAGAATCTTACACTGCTAAGATCATTGATACAAACCTAGGTTATATTGACCTAGGGGACTTATGGACCCAAATAAATGTAGAGTTAAATAATGATTGGATCCAAAGTATTTATGACTATATATTTCCACAAGAAAAAACCTATCCATTGATAGTATAGATCCCTAAGTTGGTGTTAACACTATCCCAACATTATGATGCTGAAAAAAGAGAGGCCTTAAATGATAAAGGGGAAAAGATTTTGATTTTGGACCCAGATTTTATAGATTTAGTGTTTCTGATCCTAGAGTTTGAGAGTTATCTTGAAATAACTATAGAAACATCCTAATAATTATTCCAAGAGAATAGATAGGGATGTCACATAATGATAAACAAATAATGGCTTAAGACCCCCAAGGCTACCTCTATCAAGCTGCATAAGACATTGACAAGAATTAACTTCAAAGATGAGGTGGGAGATATAATAATTTTTATAAATAGGATTATTGGTAGTATTGATGCTAATAGCTTCGAGGAGTGGATATACCAATACCTTTGGGTCATTCATTAGAATTCACAATACATCCATTGGGCCCCTATCATTAGTGACTTTCTCTATAAGCATTTGATGGAGGTGTAAACCATAGGAAAGTTTTATATGCAATCAAAAATGCATCATGTTTATGAATTAATACTATATCAAATAAGATAGATCACACCTACACTTACTATTGGGATACACTTGTTAAGTAGGAACATAACCAATATGGGGATCCTATAAACCCAATTAGGGGATCACTTGTATCATTTATCACAACACATCATGATAGGAAGGGTTTCAAAGCCTATAGTCTAACACAATCGTATAACAACCCTAATAAACTAATAATTTTTTAAAACATTCACTTTATTCTAATATAAATAAAGTAAAATACAATCTAGTGCACACCAAAGCTTGTGACACAAAGTGGGGGTTAGAAATAATAAAACAAACAACTAAACTAAACATGTATTAGAAAACATATACTCACATCAATATATATGGAATACTAAATACATGAAGAGAAGAATACAAATGAATTATCTATCTACTCTTACAAAGGAGAAATAAAGTTAGGAATACTTACCTTTGAAGACAAACCCATTGATCCTTAATCTCTCCCTTGGCCAAAGTTTTTCATAAGAGATTATTATGTTATATAAGGGTAACCAAGATAAATCAGATCTAAGCTACACAACCTACCTAAACATCCAAAATAATTATCCAAAAGACAAAATCGGTATCTCCAAAGAAACTATGGAACCCTAATCTTTATTCATCAAGTAGAATAGTCAATAATTAGATGTTCACTTTCACTTCTTCGCTAATAGTTATTATCTTATGAAATGGTGGGAAATGACCTTATATATATGTGGATCTTTCCCTAAATCCTCCTAACAATGTTATCTTTATAGGGTCAACCCATTTGACCTAATGTGTTTTTTAGGACAATTTACCAAGTCTGAGTTAAGTCATCTAAAGGGATAACAAGCTAAGAAAGTAAATAATACCATTAAAATATACTAGGTTAACCTAGTATAATTGATAGCCAAAAGGGATTTTAAGGAAAGAAAATGAGGAATGGAAGGAATAAAATATAGGAGGAGGTAGGAATGATAAAAATAATCATAGGGTTAATGGTTTTATGTGACAAGTGCTTAGATGGCAAGTGGAAAAAGGAACAATAATATTATGAAGCACCAATGGTTTGCCCACCCCTTTCCCAGTGCACCCCTTAAGGAATGCACTTAGAGAGATTGAGACTCAATAGGTTCCTATAATATACAAAGTGTCAGTAATCAATAGAAGTTTTAGAATATTATGTGTATACATATGACCCACTCGAAGATCATCACATGTCACGTAAGTGTAACACAATATGGTGTTTCAAGATAAAACATGATAACATATAATGTTGATGCTAAGTAAAGTGCAGTAAGTGGAAAAAAAGATAAATGAAAGGACTAAATTAAAAAACACATACCTTTAATTTACATAGTTCATAGATAGAGAAGTAGGTTGCAAGAGATGTGAAGGTCTATAATGTAGATAATACCATATAAACTTGTAGAAGTTAGTGCAAAAAATAGACAAAAATCAATTTTTTAAGGAAATAGACATATGATAGTGGAAAATAATCTCTACCTCATCATAAATCTAATGCATTTTATGGTTTCAAAAATGGATGAGTATAAATAAAGATAGAAGCAAAATAATAAATTTGAAGGATAATAATTACAAGATTTGCATTTTGAAAAGTGTTTTTAAAATATGGGGAAAAACAAGTCATTTGTTATTTTGACTTGTGAGAGAGGAGAAGAAATATTTGTGGAGATAAAACAATATATGATGGTGAGGATATGACATTTTAGATAAGGATAGGCTCAAGAGGTGGTATCAGGTGCACTACAGGTATGCAACTAAGAATCTCAAACCAATTTTTGAAATCTATATGGAATTAAGTGAATTTTTTAGTAATTTTGAATTTTAAGCATTTATAGATGTCAAACTAAAGTAAAATCATATTATAAGGGTAGAATATAAGAAGGTGGGAAATGGGTTTGAAGGATTTATGAAAAAAGAAAGAGATTTGCACTTTTTTTGGAAAATACACGGGGTCAGCAGGCAAAAATCACTAGGTCAACCTAGTCAACCCAACAGGCTAGAAAATAGGTAGAATACATAGTGCCAACCTAGTAGGTATGGGTTGACCCTATAAATTCTATAGGCTAAAGACCTATTTTGGAGTTTTTAGGTGGTCTGAAATGTCCAAAATAGAATCTCAACTCTAGGGAGGGGAAAATAATGGGGTTGACTTAGATGTTTGAGTTAACTAGGCCAAAATATATAAAAAATTTGGTAGACTAGTTTGACCAAAGAGTTAGAAAGATACAAAAAAGCATGAAAAAGGCTGAAAGAGGGCTAGAATGGCCTGAAATGACCATGTAAGGTCAAGAAAGACCAAAAATGATAAAAATGAGTAAAATAGGGTAATGTAGGCTTATTTTTTATTTAAAATTTAAAAATCATATATAATGAATCTTTAATGACTATATATGACATAAAGGAACTGATACATCCTTTGTTGTTTCTTGGGTGTAGGGTTGATAGAGATTTTGGTGACTTGTAGATGCAACATAGTTACTATATTTTCTAGATAGGCTATTAGATGGAGATAGGGCTAGACTAGGGTCTATAGGTCTAGGTAGGTAGTAGATATTTGTCACATCCCTTTTAATGTTGACCTATTAGTCATGTTCCCTAGTTGTTGACAATGATTGACTAACACCTTTAGATGGGAGGTGGATGGGGATATAGTAGAGGTGGATATCACACTAGAGGATGCCCATGCCATCCTAGGGTTACCTATAATAAGAGCAAAAGTGACCATAGGGATATCGGATAGTCTAGAGGAGAGGACCTTAGTCATGTGGGCTATAGGCTTAGAGATGATTCTACTAGGTAGGAGAGTGAGTATGTTTAATGTCTATACATCATAGATTTTAGATATCTAGAATGCTATGATAGGAATTATGATATATTGGGTGATATGTCATAAGTAAAAAAAAGGTACCATTATTCATGGTAGCCTTGAGTATGATAATATTGGATGAGAAAGTGTTATACAACCTAACTAAATCATCTAGGTCCATTTGGTACATGATATTTATGAGATACTAGTCATAGGGTAGAGGATAATAAGACCAATCATATTATTGATAGCTAAGATCTATGAGAGTTTTCTTATGTGTTAACCAACTCAGTTACCCCATATGGTTAATGATAGGTTACCTTGGGTGAAGAGATGGAGGGATGACATGGTAGCATAGGTCATGCCCCATGTGCTAGCACTATAGTCCATGAGATGTGAAAAAATCATGTGGTAGCCATAAAAGCACATAATAGCTACATGGGTGAGTTGATACATAGTTGTATCAGTAATAGAGAGGATAGAGGTGATTAGACACTACTTTACTAGAGAGAGACACATTTGATGGCATGAGTTCCAAGGTAGATGGGCCTAACTCATCCAATGACACCAATACTAATTTCCCAAGTAGTGAGCTCAAAATGTGAGGGATCCATGGGGAAGGAGAGGATTGGGGAAACTAGTAGTGAGGCTAACATTGAGGCTACATTGAGAGTGGCTATGGACTAGTTGAGCATGATGAGAAGCTGAGTAGGAGGATAGGGATGTGGAGGTAGAGATACTAGATGTACCATGACTAGATCTACATTACGATGAGTATTTTCCATTAAGGACATGACATTAATAGTGTCAAGAGGAAAAGGAGAGAATGAAGACTATTACCATCCTAAATGACCCCATAAGTAAGCCAAAGGAAATGATAAAGAGACCACTCAGATGTAGATTGAGATTGACACAAACTATGACAACTGAGTTTGAACAAAGGAGGTAGCCTACATAGGAGGTGATATGAGGCCACATAGATGGGGAGACTATGTTAGGTGGTCACATGGATGGAGAGACCATAGTAGCTGAGACATAAATAGGTAAAAAGAGATGGTTAATTTGTTACTTATGTTTTTGTTTAGATAAATCTTATTAGATATGATAGTCATCTAATATCCATCTTTTGGGATTTTATAGGTGTAGGTGATGATGATGATGAGAAGAGATGGGGGTCCCTAGTGAGGGAAGCACTCCATGACATCCTAGATGACACTCTATAACCATACACCCCCATGACATTAGAGGATCCAAGTGTACCATCTAACCCAACTTAGGTGAGCTAGTTCAGATTAGTTGGAGAGGTAGTGACGTAGATACATGCACAAAGAGAGAGGATGCATCCACCAACACTGATGGGTGTATGGGAGATATAGGCATGACAAACCTTAGTAGATGAGAGAGTTTCATATTTAACTATAGTAGCATATATGATAGAGATATGAACCCAGTTGATGGAGTCACAAATGTGGGAATCACACCTATACAAATAGGTAGAGGAATTGAGATCTTGGATGGCCTCATTATAGTGTACCATTTAGAGGAGTTAGACTGAGGCCTTGGTAGGTTGTGTGGCTAGGCCATGAGATAGATAGGGTGGGACCCAACCATAGAACTAGAGCATTGTATATGGTTGTATTTGTTGTATTAAAACTCATGATATATATATAGATCATTTTTTCATATTGTTGTTGGAGGATGTAGAGCACGAACAAAGAAAACATTCTTAATGTTGGATTCTCACTCACTTCCTTTGACAAAGGAAACTTAGTTCAATTTATCATGTAATGGTTTACATATTCATCTAGTCATTTTATACATTCATATGTGTTGATATTGATTTACAAAGTATCTTCAGTCTTCCCTATTCACTCTTCATCTCTCAAACACCTTACAGTTCTCAAACTCCTCTCTTTACACAACTCTATCTTGTTTTACAATAGTCCTTGTAGCCCTTCTTTATGAGTTTTATTTCAAGTTCATACATGTACACAAACATATAAAAAAACTAATCACCAATTTGGGTACCCTCTATCAATCTCTACCTATTCTCAAGTTTATATACCTTAACTCTTGCCTTTGATCCATTTTTAGACTTATTTTATGCTTTTGTTTACCCTAATTAGGTCTCTAAGGGTTCTTTTCATAAATAGTCTCTCTTTTCCATACATATAGGTATGTCCTCACTAAATAAACCTTAAAATATCCTTAATCACCTTACAAAGTACAAGTCTACAAAATTTTGTGAAATTTGAATAGTTAAACAGGGAGTTATGCTAGTAACCCTAGTTTACGGTTTCTAATGGCATGTCTCAGGCTGAGAGCTATCCAAATCCATTTTATAACACTTGGATTAGTTTCAAAATACAAAAATGTTTTTATAAGGATTGTATATAAATTATCCAATCTTCCAAATCTTTGAATTCATACTTGAAATCCATTGTTAAACATTTCAAGACACATTTGTATTTGACTATGTCAAACCAATGACTATCTATAGGTCTAAAATCTATTTAGATGAATAATAACCTTTTCAAGGCCCCAAGAGTCTCATATGGGTTTTAAAATCATACCAAAACTTTCCTCAATATACCAAATTCTTAAAAATCAATTTATTGATGCTTGTTGATTAGAACAATCACTCTAAGTTACATACAGTCTACTTTAGGAAACATGGGAATGTCTTAAAGGATCTTGTGATTCAAGATTTTACTTATTCTATTTGAATATATTAAACCTTTAAAAATAATCCATCACTTTTAATACTATGTATTATGGTCTACCAATGTACTTTAAAGACTATAAAAATAAACTCAATTAAAATCAAAGACATGTAACATTAAAGAGGAAGTTATTCTATAAATCTTTCTACAAGGTCTGAGTTCACCATCTACTAAATAAAGGTTCACTGTCATGTCTATCTATTCATAACATTTTTCCTATTAAAATTCTTGAAACCCTTTACCATCCTTTGAACACATTAAAGCACAATTATCATAGTCTTTCTTTCAACATGAACAAAATGCAAATAACAACCTTGATCAGTCCCCAATATGGACTTGTATTAGCATTCTTCAATAACTATGAGTATTTGATTGAATTTACTCAAGTATCTTCAAACACATATTAATTAACCTAAAAATCCACTTATAAACAAATTAAACTTCATTCTCTTAACAATCACAACACTTATAGTCAATAACATTTTTCAATGACCTCGATAGGGTCTTATTTCATTCCTTCAACAAGGTTAACAAAAATATTAACCATATAATTTTACATATCTTTCCAATACATTTACACCTACAATTGAATATAATCAACCACATAATTCACATAAATGACTCCTAAAATCCTAAAGCAAGGCATAACTACTTCTTAAACCTTTCCCTCTGAATGGTCTCCTTGATTACATTGCACATTTATGATTTCACATAATATGAATACATAAATACCATAATATTTGACTCATTAATATGTTATAAGACTTATATAGGGTATACATACCCTTGAAATGTTTTTGACATCTTGCCACCCGCTCAAAATGCATAAAACTCGTACGATAAGACTTTAACAAATTTCAATTTTCAAATGCTGGTTTTGGTGGGAAAATGAACGATTCAAATTCTATGCCTCTTTAGACTTACTATAATCCTCATATATAATTTAAATGACCTCTATAAACTGAAATAAAAAATAAACCATCTTAAGACAAAATTTGAACAACTTTGGGGTCCATATAGGATGTCACTGCATCATACTACTAAGCTAGAAGAATCTTTGCCACAGGGATTAAGTCATTCACTTGGTATATACTATTGCTTGAATGCATTGAAACTTCCTCATTGAAGTTGTTTTCCTCCAATTACCTCTCATATATCTATACATTCTCTTGGGCCCCACATTTAGGCCTTCTGTACTTCATCTTCATAACTACACATGAAACAACAATGTTAAGTAAAACATATCTATTATCTTCTTCTTCTTCTTTCCATGCACCTATATACTAATCTTCCTTTTATTCAAACTAATCCATCTTATTATTATCTACATATTCAACCATTTATGAAATTATTAACTCTTCCTCCTTCACCAATGCACCTTGCATTACCCATTCCTTCTCATGCACCACTTCTTTTTCTTTACATGCCTCATACTTATGTAATCTCATACTTTACTATTGTATAACATCCTCTGGGATACCGTCAATCTCTTTCATATCCAAGGGATTCATATTATATTTAATTATCTCATCTCCTTTATTTATATCATATACCTATTACACATAGCTCAATTCTTTGACCTTCTCTTCTTGTTCAAACCTCTTTTCCAAACATTCAACCATACCTTCTTTAGTTTCGTACTCTATACCTACAATTTTATCACAAATAAATTCATTAGATATTAAATTTGAAGCCTTCAGGGATTTCTCATGAGCTTCCTCTTTCTTATATAATTTATCCTCCATCTTTACTTTTTTGGTGTTCATCCCAAACCATCTCCTTTCCATCTCATCTACAATGTCAAACTCTATCTTATTGTCTTCTCTTTCATGGACTTGGTTACCATGCTTGCCTTAACTACCTTCTTCCTTGAACACTCTCATTGGTGTTATGTTTTTTTTTTTTTTTATTTGACAACTATTTTTTGACACCTTACATTATTCATTCCTCACTTTCTTTTGTTCCTTTGGTACCTTGACCAATCCCAAACCTTCCATAGTTTTACTCCAGCATTGAATCATCATCATGATTCTTTCATCCTTTCTTCCCTCTTCATCTTTTAATGGATTAAGTACGTACGTTTGTCCATGATATCTTATGTTTTATGTGTCTATTGTCCCATAATTCATGGAATGTTTATTTAACTAACATGGTCTACCTAGAAATAAATGGCACACATCTATAGCCAAAATATCGCACAAAATTTTGTTTTTATACCTTCCTATCTGAAACTCAACCCATCTCTATTTACTTACTATTATTTGGTATCATTTTTGAACCCATGTAACCATGTATGGATCTATATGTGGCATATTTTTCAATCTCAAATTTTGTACCATCTCTAATGAAATAATGTTATTAGTACTACGAGCATCAATAACCAAACTACATACTTTATCTCTTGACTTACATCTACTTCTGAATAGGCTTCTCTTTTGGATTGTTTCCTTGCCTTAATTTTGATACATTAAGACTCTCCTCATCATTAATGACTCATTTTGATCATGTCTTCTCTCCTTATTAATCTCTCTCACTCCCTACTATTACATACTACTTCTCGCATTCCTTGGACACTCTGCTTCTCTATGTCCTTCTCTTTGGCAATTCCATCATTTCTCCTAAAATATCTATCTTTGTCCTTGTATCATTGGACATTAATTAATTTTCATTATGACATCTACTAATGGTCTGATCTACCTTATATGTTGCTTCCACATGTCATCTTCCTAAACTACTACTTCATGTTCATGTGTTCTCTCTTGAATCACCTCACTATTCTCTCTCTTCTCTATCCTTGTTTACAAAGGTGCTAAATAAACTTGTTTCCCATCATATATTTCTTCTCTTTATTCTCTCTCCCTAAAAAAATCCTTTATATTCTTCATTCTCATCATCAATGGAGCAATAAGTTAGGTCACTTGGTTGACCATTAGCTTGACCAAATCATCCTCATTCCTATTGGATCTCTCCATGGAGCATTATATTTGATCACCTATCTTGTAAAGTACTTAAAAAAAAAAATTTAATCCTTTAAACAATCCATAATACCTTTCCCTAAGATCTAATACCAAATTGATACAAAACATGTACAAATAAAGCATTCCTAGCCTTGGATTCTCACTCACTTCCTTTGACAAAGGCAACGTAGTTCAATTTCTCATGAAATGGTTTATAGATTCATCTATTCATCTTGTACATTCATATGATTTTATATTTATTTAAAAAGTCTCTTATATAATCCTTTTTCACTCTTCAACTCTCAAACACCTTATAACTCTAAAACTCCTCTCTTTACACAACTTTATCTTCTTTTACAATAGTTTTTATACCCCTTCTTTATGAGTTTTATTACAAGTTTGTACATGTACAATAACATATACAAAAATTAATCACCAATGTGGGTACCCTATATCAATATCTACCTACTCTCAATTTTATAGACCTTAACTCTTGTATTTGATCTCTTTTCAAACTTATTTTATGCTTTTGTTTACCCCAATTAGGTCTCTAAGGGTTGTTTTCACAAACAGTCTACCTTTTCCATACATAGAGGTACATCCTCACTAAAAATACCTGAAAATATCCTTAATCACCTTAAAAATGACTATTGTACAAAATTGTGTGAAATTTAAATAGTTAAATAAGGATTTATTCTAATAACCCTAGTTTAGGGTTTCTAATGGCCTGTCTCAGGCTGAAAGCTATCCAAATCAATTTTTTAACATTTAGAGTAGTTTTATAAGACCAAAATAGTTTTATAAGGTCTATATAGACATATTTAAAGTTTAAAAACCTTTATATTTTTAATTTTAATCCATTATTAAACATTTCAAGACACATTTTCTTTTGACTGTGTCAAACCAATGACTATATATAGGTATGTAGTCTGTTTAGATGAATAACAACCTTTACAAGGATACCAGAGTCTAACAAGTGTTTAAAACTCATTCAAAAAATTTCCTAAATATACCAAATTCGTAAAAATCAATTTATTGACCCTTCTTGCTTAGAACAATCACTCAATCCAAGTTACATACAATCTACTTTAGGAAATAAGGGAATGTCTTAAAGGAGCCTATGCTTCAAGATTTTCCTTATTTTATTTTAATCTCTTAAACCTATAAAAATAATCCGTAACTTTTAAATAACATGTGTTATGGTATACCCATTTAGATTGAAGACTATAAGAAAAACTCAGTCAAAATCAAAGACAAAAAACATTAAATAGGAAGCTATTCTCCAAATCCTTTTATAGGGTCTAACTTTACCATCTATTGAACATAGGTTCATTATCATTTATATATATTAATAAAATGTTTTCCATTAAAATTATTTAAAAATTTTACCATTATTCAAACACATTAAAAAATAATTATCATAATCTTTCATGTAACATGAACAAAATGCAAAAAATAACCTTGATCAGTCCACAATATGGACCTGTATTAACATTATTCAAGAACCAAGATTATTTTCTTGAATTTACTCAATTATGTATCTTCAAACACATGTAAATTAACCTAAAAATACACTTATAAAAAATTTCAACTTCATTCTCTTAACAATCACAATACTTATAGTCAATAACATTTTTCAATGATGTCAACATCGTCTGGTTTAATTCCTTCAATAGTAGGGTTAACAATAATCTTCACCATTTATTTTTTCAAATATTTTCAATAAATTTTAACCATCTACACTCAAATTAAAACAAACACCTAATTCACATAAATGACTCCTAAAATTCCTAAAGAGAGGCATAACTACTTCTTGAACCTTTTCCTCTGAATGGTCTCCTTCATTAGATTGCACATTTATGATTTTGCATAAGATAACTATATAAATACCATAACCTTTTACTCATGAACATTTTATAATACTTAAATATGGTCTACATCCCCTTAACATAATTTTGACATCTGTACACCCCCTCAAAATGAATAAAACTCATTAGACAAAACTTTGGTAAATTTAAATTTTTAAATGTTGTTTTTGGTGGGAAAATGAAAAATTCAAATGGACTCCTCATATGGACTTAAAATGACCTCTATAAACTATTAAATAGCTAACAAACCAACTTAAGACAAATTTTGAACAACTTTGGGGTCCATACAAGACACCCTTGCATCATTGGATGTGTACATTATTATTATGGTTGATTCTATTTGCTCATTATGGTTGAGGCTATGGATGATTAGGATATATTTATTTATAAAACATGTATTTAGGTTTTTTTCATATTCTATCAGAAATGTATGAAAGGTGGTTTCTTGTCTAAAAGTATAAAAAAACATGCATGGTGAAAAAGAAACAGGCAAAAGGACTCAAAAAAACATAATCAATCAAGAAAATGAATCACACCTTATTTCAAGATGGGAAATGTGTATATAAATGAATAAGTATAAAGAACCAAAAAAAGGAAAAACAAGATGGTAAAATGAATTTGTTTTAAAACCAATTTTAATTATTTTTACACCAAATTAAAATAAGTAAAATCATACTAAATATCATGTTGGGAAGTATGATAACAAAATAATAAAATGTAAGGTATGTAAAAGGGTGCCAATGGCAATAAAAACAAATTAATTAAGTCAATCAATCATACTAAATCATGATATTAAGCATGAAATAAAAATAAAATTATAAAATATTTGTCTTAAATTGGTCATACTATTTCAAGATAGGAAGTATGAAAAATTCAAGAAAATGGTTGAAATCTTACATGCACTCAAAAAATAAGAAGATAAACAGGAGAAATAAAAATAAAGTAAGCATAAAACATACTAAATATCAATATGGGAAGCATAAAACATATTAAATATAAAAATTAAGTAATCATAAAATATATTAAATATAAAATGATGTGTAACTTCATAATCAATCAAATCTTATCTCAAATTTGATACATGTAATTTGGATGGTGACTTGGGTATTGGAAAATATTATGAGGAGGGTTGGGTCCTATCCATAGTATTACACTATAACTTGACAAAGAAAACACCACTAGGGTTTAATAAATAGGAAAAATGGGTAATTAAGGATGTGGGTAATAGGAAGGAAAATATGGTAATTTATGAGGATTGTTGGGTCCTATCCATGATCTTACAAAGCAACTCACAAATGAAATCCCAAAGGGAGTCATCAGTACACCAAATATAAAATCTTAAGAACAAATATATAGGATATAAGGAATGAAAAAGGGAGTGTAAAAAAAGCAAGACTTATGCATCTTATGAGAATACCTTAGGAGGAAAAAATCATACTAAGGACATAAGCAGATACTAAGTGATTAGTGGTCATCTATGTACAAAGGAAACCTGCTCACTATAGACTCAAAATTTTGTATCCCAATAGGTGTGCTACTAAGATCAACTCATGAAGGTAAACTAGTACAAAAAAAAATGACTTACCTTCCTATGACATGTTCCCCACTCTTTAGGGCCCTTTATAGAGCCATAAGTCTATTATGAAGATTGGGTACTTTCATGAGAAAGTAGGTAGCAATAAAATATTTTTTATCCTCCTCTTCTAATCTACTAGCCTACCACACCAAAAAGGACCTTAACTCTATCGTGAGGCCAACTATGGAGTTTGATATTCCACTAGAAGAAGGTGATGTGCTTTGAATCATGTATTTTTGGTTTGATTAGACTTTAAGAATATTTTTTCCTTTTGATATCGTTAGTTTTTGTTTAAATGATTTGGCTTTTCACTATCTTTTAAAGGATTTTAAGATTCCTCCTACATATGGATTTAGAAAGACCAATCATAAGAGAGATATTAATACACATAAATGAGTTGTAGGATAAGGCTAAAGGAAGGTAAGCAACCAAATATAAAGACTAACTAGGATGCTTAGGTTTGATAATGAACTATCATGTGATCTCAAGTCTCAACCATGTATATGTTTAGTTTACATAAAAAAAGAAGAGGGAAAAAGGAGATAAAAATTGGACCAATAAGAGGAAATAATAATGAGATAGATTGTTTTCTAGTTGATCACATGGTAAATGGAGATAATAACCAAGGGGAGAAAGGTAAGTATAACCAAATCAGCATGACAAATTATCTATGAAAAATAAGGATAAGAAAGAAAAACAATCATAAATATACAAAAAAGAGAGTTTGAGAAAATCTCTATGGAAAAAGGGAAAAGAAAGAAATGATAAAGAAAAGATAATCATATGAAAAAATAAATGGTCAGAGAAGAAATATATAATACACCAAGTAATAAATCATGATATAAGATAAGCAAAAATTTGACAAAGTGTCAAATGATATAACAAATAAAAATAATATTAGATCACACATAAAATACAAATATAAATCACCATATAGGTTCTCATAAATATTGGTAAATCTATGCACACACATTATCTAATACATCAAAGAAATGTCTATGAAGTTGTAATCAAACTACTACTAAGGTTTCATCAGTCTTTCATAAATACTAGGCAAATACTTCTTTTTTGATCTCCTCAACTAAAAAAGTAACAATGCTCAAAGGATCATGTTAAGGAGGAAAATTAGGGAAAGGCTGGTTAGGTGAATTCATGGGAATATGATCTATAAGAGAAGAAATAATCATCAGTGAAGAAGGATCCATATGTGAAGGACTCATAGGTGGAGAAGGATCCATGGGTGAGGGAAGGTCCATAGGTGAAGGGATCATAGTGGAGGCATAGATTTGGTGAAGGGACCATAAGAGGTGATGGAACCACTTTAGGTAGATCCATAAGAGAAGAAGGAGGATGTTTCTTATAGGAATGACATATAGGAGGAGTGGTAGAAGGTTTGGGAATGGATATAAGGTAATATTTAAAATGTTATTGTAGGATGCAACAATGATCAGTGTGATGGGTGTTGCATAGATGTCATAGATAATATACCTCACCATACTTAGAAAAATATTCGATAAGTACTTTCAAGGGAGGTATAGATTTTTATGATGATGGGAAAGAAGGATGCAAAGTATCAATATATTGTCATAACTTGTGACAATTGGAAGAAGAATGGTTATCTATCCCATGAAAGTAACATATATGCTTGTGAGTGGTTTTATTGAAATAACTCATGAAAGGAGGTAAAATAGGAGTGGAAGAAGATAAAGAATACTCATCAACCTAATTAGTGGGCATGGGAGCCATCTTAGGCAAGGGAAACAAACCATCACTATGGGAGGGTGATGATGAGGAAGGAATAAGACTAGGCTCCATGAGGGATAAAAATCCTCAGAAGAAGGGGTAGGCTCAACACTATTAGGAGAAGGAATATGATCAGCTATAGTAGGAGTGAAAAGAGGCTCAACTATCATAGGATCTATTGAGGGAGGGGTAGGATCTACAAGAAGGGACAAGGAGGGTTGCACTAACCTTAGGGGTGAACTAATGATGGGAGTTGTAAAACTTAGATAAGCAGTATGGTCCAATCATAGATGATCTATGAGCATAGTCCTACATGGATCCTAAAAAATTGGAGGTGTCAGCACCATCTCTACACTATGATAAAGGGGAAAATGCAAAAATTAGGAACTGTAAGTGAAGGGAAATGATGAGATGCATGAAAATACTCAAGTAAAGAATAATGATAATAAAGAATCTTGGCATCATGAGCTTGGAAAATACCACCTAATAATGGATCATCTAAGGAATATCCATCATCATAATCTAGGGTGTGAAGATCAATGACACAAAAAAGTATGACCTTGCCATCTAATCAAGCATGGTGAATAGAGTGCCTAGTCTTGGTCAAGACTACAAGAATGTCATTGTAAGGAGGTTTGTGAGAAAGAGCCTGTACAGAAGTAGGAAGTTTTGAGATGAGATGAGGTGAGAGATTGAAAGTTAAGATTTTTTATTTAATTTGATCAATCTCATCATCACCATAATCTAAAAGGTTAGGAGGAATGTTACCAATGATCTTAGTATACCCATTATAACCATGAAGTTGAATTGATAGGAAAGTTGAGATGATGAGACTCATTGATTGGAACTCTTGGCAAAGGCTCAAGATTAAGAATCTTGACAACACCATGATCTTGGAATTTTTTGATATTCCAAGGGTTAATATCACCTTGAATCCAATAATGGATACATTATGAGGAAATTTAATGCATTGACAAGTATAAAAATCAATATCTCTCATGTGGTGAGTCGACAACCTACCAAAAAAGATGTTATACAAAAGAGGTAAATTAAAGATCATCAACTTCACATAATAGTGATAGGTAGAATGGTAATGAGAAGCCACACACAATCTAAAGGAGGAATTTGAATTCTATCCTATCCTTTGCATGTGCTACATGTAGAATTAAGATTTCATTTATAATACCCATTAGTATTAATGAAATTAAGAGAAGTGACACAAGTTTTAGAACCCTCATCAATCATGGAATGATTAACTTGGATATCATTGATTTGGATGCTAATTAATAAAGGAGGATCATCCATATGAAGTATAATATTGTTAGGAATCATATAATATATGTGAAATTATAGATAAAGAGAAATGTCTATGGTCTCATTAACGTGGATAGACATCTCTTCACATTATTACAAAATACTATCTTTGGAACTAGATAAATATGCTTCCCATCCTGATAGGGGAAGATGAGGGACATTCATCTTTAATAAGAGCTACATGAGGTGGCTTCTATGATGTGTAAAAGTCCTCATAAACTCAAGGAACAAAATATGGGATGGGAGATTAGTGTGTTCAAAAATGGGATCCCACTCATCATAACACATAAGAAGGTTGTTAGATAAAGGTGAATAATGGTTAAAGAGATCCTCAGATGGAGGAGCCAAATTACATTAGAATTATTGTTTATAATAGTAAGAATAAGTTTTACAACAAGGTGGTAAATCATGTAGAGATGATGAACTAGTTGGTTTAAATTGATTTTGAGAATTAGAATAAGTGTTTGTAGAAGCTTGATTATCACTAGTATTGGTAGATGATGGAAGAGTGGTATAAATACAATGGGATGTGATATCCAAGGGAGAATCATAAATTAGATTGTCAAAAGTGATAAGATCTTCTTTACCCAACTCATTTAAATTATTTGGAGAAGATTATTGGATAAAATGATATGTATTATGAGGAGTGTAGCTAGGTTGGGAATCAATGAAAACCACCACCCTTCACATATTAGTCATGCTAACCACATTTTCTTTAGAAGTTAGTTTAATAAGACTTCCTATGTTATTGGTGGACGGAGTTGGCTTGTCTTGAGTATCTTGAATCGGTTGATGATTAGGTAGAGGATCCTTATAGATATCCAAATGAGCATTTACTTGATTCAAGTCTTGACTTTTTTCATTTGATTTATAGTCCTTTAAATCAATATCATAGGCTTTTTGACACTTACGAATAATGGAATAATGATCAAAATCAGGTCCAAGAAGAAAATCCATGGCTAAATTATGAAGTTGTCTACAAGTCTCATGATAATTATCCGAACTATCATGAAACCAAAAAAACATGTTAGGATCATATCAATATTTCATAGGATGAGTAGGGTCAAGCTCTCATGGAAGAGACCTAGGTAGACACTTAAGCAATTCAACTGAGGATAAAGGTTTGTGAACATTTATGTTATTAGGTGAAGAGAAATGAGGATTAGAATATTGTTGAGAAGGAGATGGTTTTGAATAAGGATTAGGAATGATATCTTGAACATTGTTAATGGTATCATAATAATTAGTAATACCATCATTAGTAATATTATGGTTTTTATTCTTAAGTAATAGATGAGGACTCATAGAAGGTTGGGGTGGATCAAATTGATGCATTAGGATATTTTGTATTTTATCTTCCTCAATAGCCTCTTCCAATTTACATAGAGAGAGAGTGTGGACTCAATATTACGATTTAGGAAAGAGGGCACTTGTAAACACATGAAAAAGGTTATCATATACCATGTTATGTTCACATTTTTTTTAAAAAGTATTCCATATCTTAAGAAAGGCTTATGAAATTTCATTCTCATGTTATTTGAAATTAATGAAATGGGATAAAGTATATTCAAGAAGATCATTAGTTTAGAATTATTAAACTAGAGTATTTACTAGCTACTCCAAACTAGAAATGGAATGGGATATATGTTTATTATACCAATCTAAGGCATCACCTATGAGGGTTTTGGCTATGAGCTTGGTAACAAAAAAATTATTTAATTTGACCCAATCCTTGTAAATATTTCCAAATGTTTTGAGGTAATGGGTAGGATCAGTTGACCCATTATAAGAGATTGTAGGTGTTATACCTCCTATATCAATGTTGGAAATTTGATTAGTGAGAGGTTTAATTTAAAGATGTTTAATGGTTTTATTGACTAAAGGAGGTTGAGGAGTGAGATTGAGAGGAGGGTGAACATTTGGCTATGTGTGCCCCAAGCCATTGGTTGTAGATGAGATTGAGGATTAAGGAGATGGTTTTGCATTCTCATTATTTGATTCGTGTTATGAGATTGAAAGGTATTCATTTGGTTTAGAGTTTGTAACAAAATTTGGTGTGTTTGATTAACATTGGAAGCATTGAAATTGGTATTTGTGTTGGTATTAGTGGCTTGGGTACCACTATCAGCATTGATATGAGCTTGAGAAGAATTTTGAGAATGAGAGGCACTAGTGGCAAAATTTGCTTGTGAATAAAAATATGGACTAGTGAATGGTTGAGAGGAAGAAGCAATATAAGCATGATTGACTTAGGTATAAATCAATGAACTAGTGGAAATATTAATGATGGTGGACCTAATGAGAGGCCCACTAGATGTAGAACATGCCATGTTAGTTGAGATACTAGGCATGGAGGTAGAAGAGGTTAGAGAAGAAGTAATGGCATAAGAAGGATTCAAAATTGAAGGAAGAGGTTGAGAACTGAATAAATTGGTACCTCTAAATACATTTTAGAATGTAGGAGTGGGTGACTAAGGCTCTTTGGTTTGACCACTAATAATGAGGTTATAAATGTTAGAAGAATCTTTTCCTCTATGTTAAGGAAATTTGGAGATAAAGAAAAGCATTTCAAAAGTATACTCTAACTCAGGTTAGTTTTCTAAGAAAAGAGGATTATGTTGCAAAAAGGTATAAAGAGGGGTCCCATAGTTCATTATGTGAGTGGAAATATGAACATTACTAGTTTTTAAAAGAGGAGCCCTACTCTGTCTATGGGATGCCCTATTAGGATTGGTTAATATCATGTCTATTGACTATCACTTAATATCATCACCAAATAAAAATCCATGATGAAGGAGAAATAAGAGAGGTGAGAAAGAAAAGTTCAAAAAATGTGACTCAAATAGTACATGGTTAATTGGGTTGACCCAGTACAGAAATAGCAACTATAAAACTATATAGGGTAGACTGGGTTGATCTAGTATAGTTTATATAAGGTAAAAAAAGAAATAGGTTGATATAGTAAAAAAATAGGGAATTAAATAAGCCTAGAAATAGATTTCAAAATGAAACAAGATAACTTTGAAAGTAATGAAAAGCACTAAGCACTGAAAGGAAACAAATGGTAAATTAGATTAACGCTAGCCAATCCAATTGCGACATAAAATAAAATATTACACCAATTCTAGATAATGTAAGGTTTTATGCACACAATTGAGAAAAGAGCAATAAATAAAATTGAAAAGTAAATTTAACTAATTGGTCAACCTAATTTTTAATCATATTATCAATATATGATTTTTAATGTGATTAGAAGCTGGCTATAAGCAAGGTACTATTTAACAATATAAGGATGGTTTCAGGTAGTTGGGTTGAAAGGGAATATATTAGAAATGATATAGGCTTGGTATATGGGCCTCCTACCTCACAGCACACACCACACACCACAACAATAATGGTGTTGGGTGCTTATCCAGAATATACCATTAACCTTGATTTATACTTGACCATAACATCAAGTTGGCTTCCCCCTTGGTGATGAAATCTAAGTAGGTTAGCCTAGGGTAGACAAGATGTTAAAGTTCTTATTTATGTTTTTTTCTTTTCCATGTGTTTATAAAATATAAATAGTGAAAGTAAGTGATTAATTGATAATACCCTAATTATATTATGTGTACTATTCTAAGCATATAAGAAACATGAAAAGAAATGTGTGATCTAATTACTAATAGATATTAGGTTAATTCCAACATTGAAACAACGTACAATGTGAATACTAAATTCATAAAATGTATAATAGTTTCAATAGGGTCAAAATTCCACTATACGAGTAAAGTTTAAAAATGAACTGGGTTGGTAGTGTCGATATAATTTTTTTAGACAACACATAGAAAACAAAACTAGGTCGGTAGTGTTGATCTAGTTGACTGTGCAAGGGTAGTTTTGAAGACTAAAAACTATGAAATGAAATACAAAATTGAAATAAATAGAGAATTAAAGAGTAGCCTTGGTAGATTATAGATGTAATGAAGAAGATTGTTGGTTTAGAACCTAGAAGTATGCTTGAGAAACATGCAAACTAGGTCAACAATATCGATCAAGCTACATAAAAACCTGCTAAAAAGTGTTGAAACTATGAGGGTTCAACTAGTTCAACCTATTAGTTTAAAGTGGGTGTTTAAAAGGTTGGAAATGTGTACTAGGTTGACTATGTGAATCTAGTTATTTGTTCTTATAACCTATGCACAGAGATAAAAAGTTAGATCGGCATAATCAATCTAGAATGTCAAAATATATGATACAAATGATGATACAAATAAAAAAATAAATGAAGGAAAAAGTGAACATATCTTACAAGGGTTAGTTCACATTGGGTTCACTAGAATGTATGTAATTATAAATGCATCATGTCTATTAATTAATCCTTGTTTGGATAAGATAGATCACACTTACACTTTTGATTTGGATACACTTGTTAATTAGGAGCATGACCAATATTGAGATCTAATAGTCCCAACTAGGGGATCACTTTTATCACTTGTCACAACACATCATGTTAGGATGGTTTCTAAAGCTTACAGTCTAACACAATCACACAATAACCCTAATGGAGTCGTAAGGTTTTGAAATGTTCACTTTATTCTAATAAAAAGAAAGTAAAATATAATCTAGTGCAAACCAAAGCTTGTGGTACAAAGTGGTGGTTAGAAATAATAAAATAAATAACTAAACTAAACATGTATTAGAAGACATATAGTCATGTCAATGTATACAAAATCCTAAATACATGGAGATAAGAACATAAATGCATTATCTATCTACTCTTACAAAGGAGAAATAAAGTTAGGAATACTTATCTTTAAAAATGAAACCACCAAGCCTCAATATCTCCCTTGGTCAAGGTGCTTTGCAAGAGATTATTGTGGTATATAAGGATAACCAAGATAAATAAACTTTAGGCTACGTAACCTACCTAAGCATCCAAAATACTTCTCCATAAGACAAGATCCATATCTCTAAAATAAGTATAGAACCCTAATCCTTACTCCTTAAGTAGAATGGTCAATAAGTATATGTTCACTCACATGTATTCACTAATAACTCTTATATTATGAAATGGTGGGAAATTATCTTATATATATATATATAGGTAAATCTCAACCTATGTCCTATTGAGAACATCAGTTATATGGGGTTGACCCAATCAACCTAGTGTGTTTTTAGGGATAATTTACAAAGTCTAAGCTAGGTCAACTAGAGGGCTAATAATCCAAGAAACTAAATAATACCCCTAAACTTTATTGGGTCAACCCAGTCAACCTAATACAACTGATAGTCAAAAAGGATGTTAAGGTAAGAAAAGGAGGAATGTAAGGAGGAAAATACTATAAGAGGTAGGATTGGGAAGAATAAGCTTAGGGTTAATGGTTTTAGGAGACAAGTGTGTATATGGAAACTGGAAAAATGAAAAATAATCTTACAAATCATTGATGGTCTACCCAACCCTTTTTTGATGCACCCTTTAAGGCATGCACTAAGAAATATTGAGACTCGATAGGTTACTATAAGATACAAACTATCAGTAATCAATAAAAGTTTGAAAATATTATGTGTATACAAGTATTTCATGACTTTTTACCTTGTGTACATATTGTCTAAAGGAAAAGCTTTCCCAAGTCTCAACACAGTACCTAGTGAGATAAGAAGAGCGTATAAATACTAGACTAACCTCACATTAGAGGCTAGTAAGCAACATTTTAGGAGAGTCAACAATGAATTCATCCATTAGATCATCATAATGTTTTATAAATAACTAGGGAGAATTAGATTCTTAGAAGAAACAACTATATAAATCAACCAGTGAGTCTCTTACTTCATTTAGTTCCCCACTTATTCATATATTAGGGTAAGTACATTTAGTGGGTGACCCTACACACTCCCCAGATATGTTAGTGATAAGTGGTCACTAATGGAGCATGTAAGATATATTTTTGGAACTCATAATATTATTTCAAGCAAGCACAAGTCAAGAATTCATTTCATAATTAGTATTGGTAGATACACATGCCCTTCCCTACTAAAAAAAAAGTGTGTTGAAGGAGAAATGATACAAATGACACTGAGGGATTTGGAGGCAAGGCCATATTATGATGTTTATGGTAACATCAATAGGACATTGGGAATATCTACTTTTTCCCATGTTCCATATTTTTAATATTATTAAGAGGATTGAGAGGATGAAGAGAAGGTCAGATTGAAGGACCATTTTAGAATGACCTTAGAACATGTCAAAGCATTTGATTTGGTACCAGTCCCCAAGGACTTGGTGGATGATGAGTCCTTAATGGATGAAAACTACTATAAACAAATAATCACTCAACCCCTTCCACTAGTAAGCTAGTTAGTCCTTGAGTCATTTTCTTTGATAGATAGAACATCACATGTGATCAATAAAATGATAAATTGGCTCAAGATCAAAGGGGTTCAAGTGACCAAGGATACAATGAGTATCACATAGAATCTATTAAAACACAAGGAATAAGGATTTCCCTCATCATCAAAGGGTCCCAATGGGATACTAGGAGAATAAATAAAGGGGTAAATAATATCTCACAAGTAAAAGAAGAAATATAAGGCTAAGAAGGGGCAACCTAATAAGGATTTGGCAGTAGTGGACCAACTAGTCATCATATCATATAAAAACACAGCTACAGTTGGATCCTCTCTAGCTTCAACCCCCATATAAGTCAGGATGATAACCCCAATATTTGTAGTTTACCCTCATTTAAATTATTCCTATAGCTCCAACATCTCCACCTTCCATCTCTTACACCCCTAGTAGACACAACTATTTCCATTATCCCCAACTCTTCTACTTCTATAGTTTCATAATCACCTTCAGTGGAGATAGGTGAAAAGTAAGTCCTTGATGTAAATATATAATTACAACCTATACATGGTGATGAAGTTCCACAAACATTTATCAATTAATTAGTGGTAATATCAACATAAGATTCCACACTTGTCATAGTGCCTACTAGTATAGTAGCTTTAGCTATAGATTCTTAGGTGAAGGTATCTACATAGAAAGATGCTACCCCCAATTGGTTATCACAAATAGTGGGAAAGAAATGAAAGCAAATTATATCCCCAACTAAACTAAATTTTGGTCTTTTAGACATGAAGAATAAATCTAGGACCACTCCCTAGATTTTCTCCAAAATATTATGTGATTCAATAGGGAAAGGAAATGTGAAGATTGTAATTACTCCACTACAAAAAAAAAGATATAGTGGTGGAGGACTATTAGATATCAAAGATTCAACTTGGACGTATAATGAGGGAAGGGTTAAAGCATGATGTTTAATTTGGCATTGACTCCCTCTTTGAGATAATATATATTGATAAGGTCACTAAAGATGATTTGAAAAACAAGGTTGAACAACTCAAAACTACATTAAACAAATTCATAGAGCCTAGTGCTTCATCGACATAACTTGAAGCAACATAACCATTCACGTAGATCCTAGATTAGGCAATAATTGATGTAGTGACTAAAATTTCAAGCATGGGAAGGGATACTAAAGAATGGTTAGAGGATCTCATCTCCAAAGGTAATAACATTATTGATATGATCATGGGCCATTATATAGCTATAAGGGAAATAAGACTCATCTTGAGAGAACTGGTTAATAAATATGAAGGATAAATAACAAATTTATGTGTAACTTTATCCCAAACTAATAGTTTTATACTTGATTGACATAAACATCTTTCTTGATAAATGTATACTAATAAATGATGGGGAGGAAGAGGAATTAGATAGAGCTACAAAATTTAGGATAGAGTTTCACATAAGGCCAAGGTTTCCCATGATAAATCCATTGACATAATATATCATATAGAAATTTTGTTGAATAAGTTATCATGCATGCCAACATATTATGAAGATAACCTCCTTTTAGTAGAAGGGTTTTAGAGCAAATTCAAATAAGTGATAGAAAAATAACTTGCTAAAACTACAGTCTTCACCATGATATCTATCCAATGCTACATTAGGTATCATAATACATTTTATAAGATGTGTAAAGATATGCAAAAATTTAGGGCTTTGAGAAGGGATCTTTTTAACACATCAAAAAATTACGTGATCACTAACCTCTAAAGACTCTTTTGGTGTAGATGAAGAAAGAATCTAAGATATTTTCACGGCTTTTGATGAACATTTTCATAAATTTTAGACTGAGAAAGATAAAGAAGCAGAGGAAGTATTGGAAATTTACTAATTCTTTTTATTTAAAAAATTGTCATATATTATACTTTAATTATTGTAAAACCATTGTAAAGTTGTATATTGTAAAATTCCAACTATATTTTATATCTATTTTTTGAGAAAGAGTTATGTGTAATTTACACATTCTATTTTGATAGGTTAGAAATTGTATTAGGTAGACTTGTAAATTACACTTTTTATTTTGACAAGTTATAAATGATAAATTGTAAAAGCACATATTGAAATTTGAAAATCCAATTTTGACAAAGTGGTATGACATATAAACTATAAATGTCTCATTTATAAATTTCAACTTAGGGTTTTGAAAAAAATTAACTTGAGTAATTTCTAAGTTATCTTTTAATTAAACATTGAGATCCATTTTGGCACTCCATTTAAATGAAGAGTCACTTGAAGTTGCATGAAGGATGAATATAGGTGTTGCATGAAGTTTCTCAAGTTTATCTATGTCACACCAAGTTCAATATCATGCCCAAACCTTACATGATATTTTCCAAACTATTTTACAAGTCAAAGAATGCCATAAATAGGAGATCATGCCTCTTTTGCGTGAGGTTCCAGATTTACATGTTTTTTCTAAGAGGCATTGAAGTTTCTAAAATTTGCATCTTATTTATGATATATTTTGTATAAATATGGGTAGAACCCCACATACCAATATATATTTTTGATGTTAGTAATAGTATTCTACATTTTGAATGTATTTTCTACAAGCTAACTTAGAGAATGAAATAAATTGAAGATTTTACCTTTCTTGTCTAAGAAATCCCTATGTATGCAAGTTATTTGAATATTTGTGGATGTTTTAATTCTTATTTCAGTCATAATAATAAATTTTTGGTATTTTATACCCATCTAAATTTTTTTTAATTAAAATAAAAGAATCTTTTTTCCTTCTATGAAAAATAACAAAATATTGCCTCTAATTTCCCATTAGCATGAGTTTGTGCTCAAAAAATTTTCAATCTATTTTTTGTTCTATTTTTTTCATTTAATTAAGCATTAAAATACACTATAATTTTTTTTTTTCAATCACCATTTTTATTTTTTCAAAATTTCATTCTCAAACTCTTTTCCCAGTCCAACCCTAGTTTAGGAGAAAGAATACTAAAGTAAAAAAAATTATATGAAACTAATATCTTTTTAGTTGCACTAGATTTAGTGAAAGGAACCTAGTATTCTCTATAGGTTAACCTCAATTTTTGAAGGTCCTACATCTTGGAGGTTTTCCCATTGTATCATTTGATCTTTGTATAGCGAGCTACCACAATAAGGAGTGAGTGCAAAATTTATATGATAATAGTTTTTAGCATACCCAATGGGACCCAAAAATTATAATGAGATTGGTTTTTTTTATTAGTGATAATTTCATAATATTCATATGAATTTTAAAAGCACATAGTAACTCCATTGACCTATGGATTTAAAATTTTAGGGTTTGCATATGCCAAGTAAACAAACAAGATCATCTACTAAAGGTAAGAGAGATGATTTTCTAAAATTATAATTTACTTATAAAAATAGATCAAAATAAGTCCTCCCTTACCCTAGAGTATATCATACACTTTTATTTAAATCTTCTCCAATTACTCCTATTAGTTTCACACCTCCCAAAATGGCTAAAAATTTAAATTTCATAGATTTCAATAGAGGTAGCCCACTCTAATTGACCCAGTACATTGATCTACCTACCTCAAATTTGAAATTATTTCCATATTTGATTGGTGAAACTTCCACCACTCTTATAAAACACATAGAAAATATTGCTAATCTATGTTCAATCCATAATGTGGTATAAGACAATGTTGTAATCAAACTCTTAGTCTCTTCTTTTAATGTTACATAGGTCTTACTCCTAACTCCTTATAAGTTTAGGATGACCTAGGTCATACACCATGTACCTAATTTGAAAACAAAAGTGACCGCCTTTCCCCAGTTGAACAGTGAACTAATATTCAATGGGCTCCTCATGAGCACATAATTGACTTCAATTTTTATTTCCAAAATATATGGAATAGAATCCCATTATTGGTCAAGCCAACTCCAAATAATGCTTTATTATATTACTTGAGATTTGTAAATAGTGATATAGCTATTATGATTCAATTAATGGGTGGTAACACACTTCTTAATGCATATAAAATTGCAATAAGGGAAGAAAATTATTTAATACAAGCAAGGAAAATTTCCTCAAGGCCACCGATTCCTGTATTTTGAAATATATCTCCTATTCTACCACCTATAATTTCTCTAATTCCCACCACAATTAAAGAACCAACTTTAAATCCTACACTTATAGATCATTTATATGAGGTTAAGGCATTACTCAAGAGTTTTGGAAATGAGTTAGTAGAAATTAAAAGGTAGCAATCCCACAACTACAAACCTTATCAATAGGCCAACCCAACATACGAATCCAATAATAAACCATACAAAGGTAGTTCAAAACCATATGGTCAAGGTACATAATCAAAACCTCTAAACATCCATGATTTGACCAGACCAAGTGGTTTTAAATCTATTATACCTATTTAGAATAACCTGGCTCAAGAGTATGAGTAGTGTTATCCTTTTTCTCAGCCACATAATTATAATACTTATCCTAATGGTGTTATTAATCAATCCTTGATGGTTCAATGCATATCAAGTAAAAAAGGATAGTAGGAATAATCCACTTCCCAATAAGTAGATATTTAATAACTTGCTCAAGGGGAGGCAACTCTTTTAAACTAGCTAGAGGATGAATTTTGTGGTGTAAATCAAGAGGAAGCATTATTTAATGGTAGAGGTATAGTAGAAACCAAAATTTATTCAAATAAAAGAGTAATAGAGAGTGATCATCCCCCTAGGTTGGAATAAGCTACAACTTCCAAAGTTGTACCTAAACCTACAAAGAACAACATAGTATAAAGGCCACCCTTTATACCCATAAGCCAACCCAAAGCAAAAGTACTAAACCCAAATCTTGTATAAGAGGACATATATCCTATAAAGGCACTGGTAAAGGTTTGTAATATTCCTTTTATCATTGTTGAGTAAATTAATAAGACCAATTTGAATGTTACCATTTGGGAAGGACTATCCATTCCTATGTAAAGGGATTCACTACAAGAGGATTTGAAGAATTTTCAAATAGTAGATAAAGTTCCAACCAAGGGGGCCTAATTCTACAATTAATTTGTGTCAACATAAATTGACACTAAAATAAGCAAAAGTGGTAAGCCTCACCCTTTTTATCTTTCACTTATAGTAGGGAAGCACCTCATTCATAATTGCATGGTAGATTTAGGGGCCAACAATTCAATGATACCTAAGAAAATAGTTGATGTCCTTAGTATAACATATAAAGCTATAAATAAAGGAGTTGTTTAGTTGGATGGGACTTCTATTCAAATAGTAATAACAATAAAAGGGCTGAATCTCACTTTTCACACTTATCCAAGATTATCAATTTTATAAGGTATCTCAGTTATAGATCTTCCCCCTTACTCTGTCACTTATCTTTCATGATATTTTACTACAAAATATGGGAGGATGTATATTTATATATTGGTCTCACATGTTTATTATGATGATATATGGATCAATAGTAATAATAAGAGTTGAGCCAATTACAAATGACCATATTGAGCCATATAAACCTATTCCTATAGACATGAACTATATACTATAGGATCAGGAAGAGGAGATTGATCACAAAGTTGCAACACCTATAGTATAGATTTCAGACACTCATCTAGATGAATGGGTATCAACCCTTCAATTTGATCCTTATGAATATGTATAAGAAATAAGGTTGG
>JARHVA010003860.1:0-265000 GCA_037957365.1 Torreya grandis | reverse complement strand
ATTTGTAATTTTCAATTTTGTAAAATTACAAATTTCAATTAGAGTTCTATATCCTTCAAAATGAACACCCCCATGGGATCCATAACTCAAAATACAATTTTTAATTTTGAAAATTTAATTTAGAGTTCTATTTCTTACAAAACACTTCACCTAGAATCTGGAACTCAGAGAGCAATTTTCAATTTGCAATCCAAGTTCTAGATCCTACCAACAAATTGAGCCACAGAATATAGAACTCTAAATACAATTTGTAATTTTGAAAAAAACTCAATTTTACATAAGGTTTTGTCTTCCCGTTCCCAAAGAAGTCAACCTTCCACTTCATGTAGAATTTGGAGGTTAACATGCAATTTACAAAATTTTAAAATTACATGAGAACTCTAGATTTCTACCACCAATTACCTCCATGGCCACATTAATTATAGTGTTTGTTGTATAAATAATGTAATTTGGGGATTTTTAATTCATTATTAAATCTACTAATTATAGTTTTCAATCTCTGATAGTAACTCCTAGCCACAAGCATGCCTTTAACCTTGATCCACACACTAAGAAATGACCTCTATCCTCAAGTGATGACATCATCTTCACCCCTGTATAGTATTCCTTGGTATTCATTTTATTTTTACCATTATTTCCTATAATTTTAAGCTTTTAAGATTTTCCATTCTTTCAAAATTATCTTCAAATTATCTAAGGTTTCATTATATCATCTAGTTATAGTTTTCTTATTGTCATTATTTGAGAGTTCATTTAATCTGAGAATTTGTTATTCCCCCAAGGTTTCCAATTAGTTTATATCTACATTTTTTTTCTAGGGTAATTAATTTAAAATTTTCATTATGAAAACCTAAACATTCTCTCTTAAAGGATTTACAATCAAATATAGGGTTTGTAAAAATCACATCTAAGTGAATATACCCAATTATATTCACACAACCAAAAAATATTCCCTATGAGATACCTATAAGTACCTATATAATTTGGACCTACTTAGAACACCTCCTATTTATGTATATTCCAACCTATGAATAGAAACTTAAACAATCACATGCATTCTTATTTTTTCAAGCACCTCAAGTTTCCATTGAGGTTTTCACCTACTTAGAACACATCTAAATTATATTAGAGATCCAACTTACACATAACACCTCCAATAGCTATAAAATATTTCAACCTATTTTTGTATCACTATCACCCCACTAACTTTTCACCTACTTAGAGTAACTCTAATCTTTGTCAGATATTCTACCTGCTTCAAGAACCTACGAATTCCACCAGCTCTTGTAGTTGGTTTTCACCAGTCATTCTCTCTAGAGTTATTATCTCAAAAGGAGATGAAGTTAAAATCAAAAGGCCTTGGGGTGAATCTCATCTTAGAATCCAAAACTATTCATATCACTAATACAAACCTAGGTCACATTAACCTAGGGGACTTTTAGACCCAAATAAATGTAGAGTTTAAGAGTGATTAGATCCAAAGTATTTATGACTCTAGATTTCCACAAGCAACAAAGTTTCCACTAATGATCCATAGACTTTAGTTGGTGATAACATTATCCCAAAATTATGATGCTGAAAAAAGAGAGGTCTTGAATGACAAAAAGGAAAAGATTTTGAATTTGGACCCAAATTTCATAGATTTAGTGTTTGTGATCTCATAGTTTGAGAGTTATCTTGACATAACTCCATAAAAATCCCAATAATTCTTCCAAGATAATAGAGAGGTATGTCATATAATGATAAAAAAACAATGGCTTAAGACCCCCAAGGCTACCTCTAGCATATTCCCAAAGACATTGGAAATAATTGACTTCCAAGATGAGGTGGGAGATATAATCATTTTGTTGCATAGGATTATTGGTGATCTTGATGTTAAGAGATTATAGGATTGGATGTACTAATGTATTTGGGTCATTTTTAAAAATTCAAAATACATCCACTAGGCCAAACTCATTAGTGACTCTCTCTATAAGCAATTGATAGAGGTGAAAACCATAAGAAAGTTTTTCATGACTTCCTAACTTGTGTACATATTGGCCAAAGGATGAGATTTCTAAGGCCTCAACATATTACCTAGTGAAATAAGTAGAGTGTATAACTATTACCCTAACCTCACTTTAGAGGCCAACAAATAATACTTCAAGAGAGTCAATGATGCATTCATGTATTGCATCATCATAATGTTTGATAAAGAACTAGGGAGAAAATTATTCTTAGAAGTAGGAACTACAAAAATAACCTGATGGGGATCTTACGTCATTCAATTCCCCACCTATTCATATATCAAGGTAAATAGACTCAGTGGCTTCCCCTACACACTCCCCATATATGTTAATAATAAGTGGGTATTAATGGAGCTAGTAAGACAACTTGTTGGAACTTGTAAGCTTATTTCAATTAAGCACAAGTCAAGAGTTCATTTCCTAATTAGTATTGGTAGATACATGTGCCTCTCCCTACTCAAAACAAAGTATGCTAAAAGAGACTAAGAGATTTAGAGGCAAGGCCATACTATAATTTTTATGGTAAAATCATTAGCATACTGGAGATCTATATTTATTCCCATGTTCCATATTTTAAATATTATTAGAGGATTTAGAGGATGAAGAGAAGGTTAGATTGAAGGACCATTCTATAATGACCTTAGAATAGGTCAAATCATTTGATTTGGCACCATTCCTTGATGAATTAGTGGATGATGAGTCCCCAATGGATGTAAAATAATATAAAAATATCATCACTCAACCCCTTCCACTTATAAGGTGGACAATCCTTGAGCCCTTTTCTTTGATAGATGAAAAAACACATGTGATCAATAAAATGATCAATTGGCTTAGGATAAAATGGATCCAAGTGACTAAGGATATAGCGATATCATAAAAAAGTTGTTAAAGTTAAAGGAAGAAAGAATTACTGCATCAATAAAAGGTCCTGGTTGGACAACATGAGAACAACCAGAGGAGTTAGTAATCTATCACAAGATAGATAATAAATATAAGGCCAAGAAGGGGAAATCTAGTAAAGGGTAGTAGAAGACCAACCAATCATCATCTCATTTTAGGACACAATTGTAGTTAGAGGCTCCATAACTTAAAAACCCATATCAATCATAGTGATAACTCCCATATTTGTAGTTCAGCCTCCACCTATTTCCATTGTTCATGCATCTCCAATACCTCCACCTTCCATCTCCTACACCCCCAATAGACACATCTATTTCCATTATCCCCACCTCTTCCACTTCTATATTTTCTTAATCACCTTCACTAGAGATAGGTGAAAATCAAGTCCTTGATGCAAATGTGGACTTGTAGCCTATAAATGGTGATGAAGTTCCAAAAACATCTATCGATCAATCAATGATAATATCAAAACAATAATCAACACTTGTCATAATGAATACTAGTGCAGTAGATTTAGCTATATATTTTGAGGTGATAGTATCTGCATAGCAAAATGGTACCTATAGTTGGTTAGTACAAACAGTGGAAATGAAACAAAAGTAAATGATTTCCCCAAGTACACTAGATTTTGGTCTTCAGACATGAAGAAGAAATCTAGGACTACTCCCCAAACCTTCTCAAGAATATTATGTGATTCAATATGGGAAGGATATTAGGAAATTATAGTTCCCACACCATACAAACATAAAATAATATCTATCAGTGGGGGCCTATAAGATATCAAAGATTCACCTTGGATGTCCAATAAGGGAGGGGTTAAATCATGATGTTCAGTTTGAAATAAAATACCTCTTTGAGATAATTAATAGTGAAAAGGTCACTAAAAATTAGTTTGAAAACAAGGTTAAACAACTCACGGCTGCATTAAACAAATTCATAGAGCCCAGTGGTTCATCGACACAACCTAAAGTAGCAGCCAATCACCCAAATCTTAAATCAAGAAATAATTGATGTAGTGAATAAAATTATAAGTATGAGAAGGGATACTAAAGAATGGTTAGAGGATCTCATCTCCAAATGTAATAATATTATTGATGTGATCATGGACCATTATACACTTCTAAGGGAAATAAGACTCACCTTGAGAGAATTGGTCAATAAATATGAGGGAGAAATAGTAACTTTAAATCTCTATTATCCCAAATTTAAAGTTGTAGACTCGATTGACATAGACATCTTCCCTTTGGAATGGATACTAAAATATTATTAGGAGCAAGAAGAATTAGACAAATCTACAAAATTAAGGATAAATATTTCATAAAAGCTACACATAAGGCCAAGGTTTCCCATGACAAAGCCATTGGCATATTGTATGATATAGAATATTTACTGAATAAGTTGTCATGTAATCCAATAGATTTTTAAGATAACCTCCTTTTAGTAAAGGAGGTTCATAAAAAATTCATATAATTGGTACAAAATGAATCTTTTAAAATTATAGTCTTCACCTTGAGCTCTATCCACTACTACATCAGGTATCAAAATATGTTGGATAAGATGGGTAAAGATATGTAAGAAATCAAGGATTTGAGAAGGGAGATTTATGACACATTATCATATTATGAGATCAATAACCTCTACTCTTTTGGTGCACATGAAGAAATAATCCAAGATATTTCTAAGGATTTTGATGCATATGTTCTTAAATTCTAAGCTGAGAAAGATAAAGATGTAGACGAAGTACTAGGAATTGATTACTTATTTATATTGAAAACATTCTAAACTATTATACCTTAATTATTTTAAAAACATTTTAAAGTTGTATATTTTAAACTTACAACTATATTTTATATCTCTTTTTGAGAAAGATCCATGTGTATTTTACACCTTCTATTTTTGACAGGTTAGAAATTGTAAAAGGCAGACTTGAAAATTACACTTTTCATTTTGACAAGTTATAATTGATAAATTGTAAAAGTGCATATTAAAAATTGCAAATCAATTTTTGGCAAAGTCGTATGACTTGCATTTTTTAAAAGTCTCACTTCTAAATTTCAACTTAGGGTTTTGAAAAAAATCAACTTTACTCATTTCTAAGTTATCTTTTGATTAAACATCGAGTTTCATTTTGGCATTCCATTTGCCTGAAGAGTCACTTGTAGTTGCATGGAGGAGGAATAAAGGAATTTCATGAAGTATCTCAAGTCTATCCATGTCACACCAAGTTTAATATAATGTCTTGCTCTTGCATGCTATTTTCCAAACCATTTTACAAAGTCAAAGGATGCCACAAACAGGAGATCATGGCTCCTTTACATGAGGTTCTAGATTTACATTATTTTTCTAAGAGGCATTAAATTTTTTGATAACTACATCTCATTTATTTTACCTTTTGTATAAATATGGGAAGAACCCCATATCCCAATCTATCTTTTTGATGTTAGTAATATTATTCTACATTTTGAATATATTTTATACAAGTTGTAACTTAGAGAATGAAATAAATTGAAGATTTTTCCTTTTTTATTTGAGAAATCCTTATGTATGCAAGTTATTTGAATATTTGTGGATGTTTTAATTCTTATTTTAATCACAAGAATTAATTTTTGGTATTTTATACCCTTATAAAATATTATTTGATTAAAAAAAAAGAATCTTTTACCTTCTATGAAAAATAACAAAATACTACCTCTGATTTCCCATTTTCATGAGTTTGTGCTCAAACAAATTTCAATCTATTTTGTTTTATGTTGTGTTCATTCAGGAAAGCATTAAATTCCATGATAAAAATATTTTTTGTAATCAATACTTCTTCTCAAACTCTTTTCCCAGTCCAACCCTAGTTTAGGAAAAAGAATAATAAAGGCACATAATTTATATCAAATTGATATTTTTTAGTTACACTAGATTTAGTGAAAGAAAGTCAACCTTCTCAACTTAAATTTTCTAAGTTCTTATATCTTGGAGGTTTTCCCATTGTATCATTAGATCTTTGCATAACAAGTTACCACACCAAGGAGTGGGTGCAAAGTTTATGTGATAACAATGACTTCTTAAAGAGGGGGAAAACATAGATACTTAAAATCAAACACTTTATGTTTTTTTAAACCTTATTTGCACTAAATCCATAATCATCTATAATCATCCTTAGTTTTCCCTAATTACTATTCATCATCACTATTCACTATTTATTATCCATAAACTAATCTAAATTTAATTAACTAATCTTTATCTAATTAAAAATTCCATGGATTTTGGAAAATTAATAATTTTCATAAATCCAAAAAATAAAAATTATCCTCACATGCCCTAAGGCTCCACCTATCCCCCACCATTCCAATTTAATAATCCTATTTTCCTCTAGGATCTAATTTAATAATCCACCTTTATTCCTATTATCTTCCATAATTTGATTTCCTCTAATTTAATCATCCACCTTTATTCCCATTGTCTTCCATGATATGATTTTTTCTAATTAAATAATCCACCTCACATACACTTACTAATTTTATATCAAATCTTCCTCCCAAATGATTTTTATATTCATTTTTGGGTCATGCATGTTCTCAACTCTAATTTTTTATTCAAAATCCCCATTATCAATTAAAAATTACCTTTTATTCTTAGCCTTTGATCTTCATTTCAAGATGGATGGTTCACATCCATTTCCAAATTATATAAATTGGAGGTTCTTCCTCTAATTTATCCAAGGTTATTCATTGTGGTTTTATCATGTTGAGTTTATAAGAGAGTTACACACTTTAACATCCAAGAAAATCAAATCCATTAAAGAGAATTTTTCATTCCACAACATTACCCATTTTTCCTTTTATTGTAAGAGTGAGAAACTATAATTCAAATAGATAAAATTGAATTCAAATTGCAATGGATAAAGCTTCTCTTTTTAAAAAGATGAATATGTGTTTATAGGTGACTATTTTGTTGTTTTTACTTAACTTAAAAGTATACCAAGAAGATTAACAATCAAGAGGATGGTGAAGCCAACAAGATCAAGGTCTAAGAGGTAAATTGCATTATTCAATTTTACACCCCATGGAGTAAAAGATATCATAAACTTCCTTTTATATCTAGGAGGAAGAATATATGTTTAGATCAATTGTCTATACTACTTATTCATATTGTGTCTTGTTTTCCCTAAGTGTTTGGCTAACACATTTGTGTTATCTTGTTTCCTTTGATTTGTGTGTTACTCTTATTTTGTGTGTGTTTAGAGCTTAATTTATCTATCTTGTCTTGGTTAAGTTCTAATCAGGGTTGAGTTTGAATGCAAGTGACTCCACTTCCCAATGGAAGGATATGGCCACTCATCTAGTAAACATTACAGGCATGCTATTCCTATGAATTACCAATTTATTAACCATTTTTTACCCCTGAGTCAAAAGGTCAAGCCCTATTAATTGAAACTTGATTGGTCATGTCTAAATATCTTTGTTAATATCAATTATTTACCTTGTAAAGTCTTCAAATGTTACTTATAAGGTTTTATTAACATATTTAAAGGTTATTTTAACAAAATTAAAGTAATATTTTATGTCAGTCTTGTTGGCCAAAATTGTCCTAAATTAAATTTTTTGGATTACATGTACTAGGCCATTCAAATAGGCCAATTATTTTTATTCCTACTTTTATGACTCATATCCTTCCAATCATGCCTTGATGATGTAGTGTACCATCCTAAAGTGGTCTTGGTAGGGTTTTGTGATGATTTAATATCTTATTGAAGTGAGAAACCTAATGGGAAGATATATAGTGATGCATATGGATGATAAATCTCAATATCATTAAATAATGCTATTTGGGTCTGCACTGAGCCCTTAATGAGTAAATTTTGTGTGTTGCCCCTTAAACCATGCATTTTCTCAAGCTTGGCATTATAGTTATTTGAAGGTTGGCATATGAGAACATCGTTTCAAGGTCTGAAATTTGTCATGGGACATGATGGTAGATTAAAAAATGTGAATAAAAAATATCCAAGGATTTTTCATAGATGTAAAGGTCAAACAATATATTTTTTAGTTTTCTCATCCTAGAGAGCTAAGAGAGGCCTAGAGTACCAAAAATGAGGGGGGCAGGTGACAATAGTACATTAGTTAGGAGTTAGGACCTGAAATTTTGAGTAATTTTTGGTTAATGGGTGATATAAATAAACCTATATAATTTTACCTATTTCACACATAAAACTCAATAACTGTCATCGAATCTAAAATCTGTTTTAAGCCCTTTTAAAACCTTCAAAGCTTGGTTTTGAGAGAACTTTCACAATTTTTGAACTTTTTTATTAAAAAAAGGTTTTTTAGGATATTATGGGGAATATTTGACCTTTATAAACCTTCCTCCATCAAAATTTAGAGGAAAAAAGTATAAAAGTGCAAGTTGGCCAAATTTAGGGTTTTGGCATGCAAACGTAGATAGTCAGAAAAGGTGTTTTTGGAGGAACTTAAAGTGTTGAATGGTCACATATAATACTTGGATAAGATATATGGCTTATTATTTGTTAAATAAAAATTTAATGAGGTATTTATACCTCATAAATCTCAAGGTAAACCTTTTTATTTCTCCCTATGTCTCACAGTTCATAGTTTTTGAGTGTGCTTAGGAGTGGAAAAATGGATTTTGGGCATCTAGATGTACAATCAAGTTCTAAAATTTGGTAAAATTTGTGAAAATTATTATTTTTATCTATATATAATATAATTTTGTTCAAAAAATGAGTTTAATTATATGTTATTTTTACACAGTCCTATGTTTGTTCGTTGAGGAGAATATGGAGCATTGTGGCAAAGTTTAGTCCTTGATGCATGTTTTGATTTTTTTCACATAATATTATGGATTGATAAGTTGTATTCATAATATAATAAGTTTTTAGTGGACAATAAATCACTTAAACATGATATTATGGTCCAAATAATGGGAGATGAGGGTTATCAAAGAGAAAAATTGAGTTCTCATATCTCCATTAATGGAGTCTTTGCTCAAAACCAAGTCTTAAAGTGAGAATTTAAGGGGTAAAATGGGAAATTAATGATATAAAAATTTATTAGGAGTTTTAAGGATAAAATAATAATGATAATAATGTAGATCAACTAGGCCAAGAGACTCTTAAATGGCTTGAACTAACCAAGAACACCATGAGAGCCCACATGCCTAGAAATGCCAAAATCTTCCCAAGTAAGTATAATGTGAAATTGATGGAAATTAGGATAAATATGGTCCAAAAATAAGGTTATATCTCACCCAAAGATCCTTTATTATTAAATTATGCTATGAAATATCTCAAACATACAGAGAGATCCCAAAGCTAATACATGTGTTGAGAAGGCTAGTGATGGATTAACAAGTGACCAATCAATTTTTGATATTTTTCAAGTGTTAAAAAGATTTTTTAATCAATTTATAACATTAATTAAATTTAAAAATAATCTAAGGATATATTAAAATCCATTTTATATCTAATTTTATTTTTTGGCCTCTTTTTCACTCTCTCGGCCAATTGCAGTCTTGGAGCTCGAAGGTCAAGTTTCACTTGCTTGACATGTGTCGTAGAGGTTACATGGGGGTATAAGGAGTTATTTAAGATTTATGTGTGTGTTTATATTATAATTAAATACATTTATATACCCATTAAGACACATGGTTTTATGAACAATCATTAAGAAGCTTGCCCACTCTGAAACCTTCAAATTGCCTTTTTTCCACTCGATAAGACAAATTATTTTGAATGTTTCTCACACATGGAAAGGAGTTAGGACCTAAAGTTTTTATAATAGTTTTGTACCTAAGTTTTATAAATAAAAATATCTCATTTTACCTAGTTACCCCTCAATATTAGAGAACCATCATCAAATCTAATTATAGGTTTTAGCTTACCTAGCCCTCTAAAAAGACCAATTTTGCCCAAAACCTTTTAAAACCTCATAAATTACCATAAAATGGTCTTATAAACATATAAAAACATCAAAAAAATCACATAATCACTTTTTGGACATGCGTTTCAAATAAATTTGGCACATGTGGTACATCTTGAGGCCCAAAATGGCTAAAATTATAGGTTTTTAGAGTTTTTCAACATAGTTGACCTCCATTAATGGAATAACAAAGAAACAAGTCTATTTAAAGACCATAAATGGTCAATAAAACATCATATGTCTATAAAATACCTTGGAAGGTCATAATTGAGCTTCTAGGGGCATTGGAAATTTAAGGGTGAAGACTCTAATGGTGGCCTAAGCTCTCAAGGGGTCTCTAATGGTCAAGGTGCAAGTTCAAATATATAATTTGAGGTTCCATGGTGTTACATTTGAAGGTGTAATAGAAAATAAGTTTGTCAAACTGAAAATAGACTCAAGTTACTTTATGTTTTTATAAGCATTTGAACTAACCCTTAAGGTTATTCAAGCATAAAATGCCAGGATCATTAACCATGTGCCAAGTAGCTTCTAAAAGTACAAGTGGGAGAGTCTAAAGGTTGGGAGAGAAAGTTTGAGAATTAAATAAGTTTTATAATCTTTGAATTCTTTTATCCAAGATAGTGTAGTGTGACTATTAGAAATTTTTTAGCCCACATACTAAGCTTTGAAAAGCTTAGCAGAGTTCATATGAAAGTAGTGAATCAAAAGCTTTAAAATAGGTCCAAGTTTGCAAATAAAGGGATATAATTAGGTTCTCACATGTTTCAAGCATTTAAAATCATGGAATAAGTTTTAAAAATATTAAGAATCCATTATAACCTTGAAGGATTATTTAGAGAATGAATTATGTAAACTTTTGAGGATCAAAGCATCATCAGGTTGTCATGAAGAAATGAGTGGACTAGTCAATTTATACATTTAATATCTTTTCTCATAATCCTTGCATGACTAGTGGATCAATAAAAATTATAGATATACATGATAGAAACATCTTCAAAAAAATTTAGGCATGTGTAATATTTTTGGCTCAACTTATAAGCTTTCAAAGTTGGACCTGTGTAGAAAGATATTCACACCAACATCAAGTTTAAGCTCGAGCAAAACAAATCCTAGTAAGATTAAATTTCAAGGTCATAGGAACATCAATAATGATCATGAAAATTTTAAATTAAATCACATATACCATTAAATTTAAGATCATGAACTAGATTTTGGCTTTTAAACAATGGGTCCTAGCAAGATCAATGGTCCTCACTCAATCATACATCTTAATCCAATGGTGAGATATGGGTAAATAGTTAAAGGGCTCAAGAGACCACAACATGGTGTAACCATGTGAACTAATAGATTGAAATTAAAATATTAAGAATTAACACTCATTTAACATGTGGCATAATCTTGGACTAGGTTGACAATTCAATGTTAGATCTGAGGGCTTGAATTTGTTCATACCTAAAAAATCTAATAGAGTAAGGGAAAGGATGACATAAATGAGACTAAGCAAATCTAAGAAGAAAATATATGGATGCCAAGTGTCAATAGCATGTTAGTTTTGGTCGAGGATTTATGGATCTCATTTGATTATATATAGAAGGATCAATAGATTAAGATAAATCGAAAGGGTCAATGATCTGAGTTAGCTTTGACAACCAATGAAAAAGATCAAGCTATGACATTTTAAACTAGGATCGATGGAGTAGCTCAACTTGGGAAAAGAAAATGAATCAGTCTTAGTTGGTGGAAATAATAGAACCAGGGTGAAATATGATCTGAGTTAGACTAGAATACACAAACAAAGGAACAATCATTGCCATCAAGGGTCTATAAATATAGATTAGGTGTTTTAGACCTAAAATAGATCAAAGGTTATAAATTTGGTGGTTAAATTGGACCAAGCATCGAGTATAATGTCTCACCTATATGGACTATAGGAAAATCAATAATCTTAGATTGGTTTTCCTCTATAATAAACCTAGGTCTAGTTCTCAAAGAAAGGGGCATCTATGTGTAATAAATGAAGGAATGTCATGATCCATCCTCCCAATAGATAGGCACTCAAAGTAGACATAATCAAAGCTTAATCAATTTTATAGACATAAAGATTTTGTCCTTATACAGAAGCCAAGTGGAAGGATGCATATAAGATCAAAGAAAGGGTCTAGTGTTAGGAACTATAGCTAGGGGAATTCAATGTGTCCTCAAAACCTTTAGGGACCTCCTCACTTAATAATCCATGGTTAGTGTCCTAATTGATAAAAAAGGTGGAATGGATTTCATTGGTTAAAGAGAAAATGTGGCAACTTAGGTTTAATTAATGACCTAAGACAAATTGTTCTTATTCTGATGGCATGTTTCCACATCTCTTCTCTCGTTTCCCCTTCTCCTATATGATCACATTCTCTTCTCCTTTGAAAAGGTTCTCAAATTTTAGACTTTTTATCTTTCTAAGAGACAAGGAACTCTTTGGGATACTATAAAGTATGCTCAACTTGATTAGGCTTAACCCTTTCAAGCATTTGTAAGAACAACCTCTTGATGCAATATGAGACTTTCTTTGCCTATCTCTTTCCATGAATCTGGTTTGGTGACTTATGCATGTTGGAATTGTGTGAAGGATAATCTTCCTCATCCATTATCCTCCTTTTTGACCTTGTTTAGGGAGTTATAAATGTTGCTTGTAGGTATAGATTAGTGTTTTATTATAAAACTCTTCTATAAAATACTTATGTAATTAGCTTGATCTTGAGGTTATGTAAGTTAGTACTATCTCATGCAGATCTAGTCTAGGTTAAAGCTTATGGGATCTTCCCTTTTAAATTTGATGCATCACCTAGTTAACCTTTTTAGGAGCCCTTTTTCCCTTTCTAACCATTTTTATTGTGAATCATTATGATTAGAATTAGTTTAAGTGAGCATCAAAGAGGAAGCTAGACTAATCTAGAGGTTTCACCCCACTATAGGTGACCCACAACCTGGGTTTGTTCCAATATTATATCTTGGTTGGAGAGATCCTAAAGAATCCTTTCCAAGGGTGAAAATTAAGCCTATAACAGTGAAATCATCATCCTCAAAGTTTTTCATCTCCTAGTGCTTTATTAGGCCAATGAAAAGGATTAGAGACCCTTTTGGCCTTTGGAGGTTAATTTATTGAGAGAATATTAGAGCTTAATTAATATAAATGTGGTTGAGACTCCATAGAAGGTAGTTAATATTCATTTTTTGAATTATAAGAGCTTCTTGATCCTCTCTTCTCCTCTTTATTCTATTTAAGAGACTTGTTCTCTTCATTATAATCATACTCATCATTTTGGTATGGCATAGCCCTACACATTTTTTAAGAAAAACCTATTGAAGTAATAAAAAACTTATTTTTCCTACCTCTTTGCTTGTAATTAGTGATCTAGTCAGTTTGTGCATGATTGCTTTATGCAAGGGTTTCCTTCCTTGGTAATTGTCCATATTTCCTACCTTTTCATAGATTTTCCACCATTATTTGAGGTTTAAAACTTGTGATTTTTTTTCATTAGTGAAGGTATTGTGTGATTTTCAAAATCCTCTATACTTCATCTCTTACCTAGTATCTCTTGTCTTAGAAATATTGATGCATAAATGACATGTTTGAGAGGCCGTGTGAGTGAGGGTTATCTTTGAGATTCCTTAGTGTCAATTTCATACAAATTAGAGTGTATTTAAGTTTGATTCATCACTTTATTTAAGTTTCTCAATCATCATTTCAATCCTTCTACCCCTTTCCCAAAAAGAATCAATAGTTTAGGTGATCCATTAAGAGAAACTAGCCTGATCTAGAGGTTCAACCCCATTATAGGATACCCACAACCTAGGGTTGTTTCTATTTTATAGCTAGGAGTGATAGAGCCTAAAAAACTCTCCCATAAGGGTGTAATTATGTGATACAAAAGTTTTTGGCATGTTTAATGGGACCCACATTATTTATCAAGTGAATATTTTTGGTGTTCTCTTCATCTAATCAACCTTTGGAGGCATGTGTGCAAACACCAATGGTGATTCCAACTATTTATCAACTGGTATAAGTAGTTTGAGTTATTGACCATCATTATTTGGTATGTATTATCACTCACTTGATCAAAATGCATGTTCTTTGTTCCCTTATCCTTCGTATCAGATTAGTAATGTTTATGGCTTCACCCCAAGTGGCTCTCAAGCTTCAATGTATCAATCACGTTAGATTTTACGTCTCTTTATTCAATGAAATATTTGAGAGATAAGACTTGATTTTGAAAGAGAATTGAAAAAGAGTGATAGGGTGGAAGAGTTTTATAATTAGTAAAAAATATTGAACACCAAGCTTTTATTTAGGAGCAAGATTTGACATTATAAAAAGAGTGCTTGGTTAGGCAAGACCAAAATAGGAAATAAAATGACTATCATCTGTTCTTAAAAGTGAGAGTAGATAACCTAGACCCTAATTTCCCTCTCCTACCCCTATTTATACTAAAATATAGCCCCTTAGACAACCTTGTCAAATCTCATCTTTGTCAAGAGTTAAACAAATCATTGAGACCAGGGGAAACCAATCATGAAGGTGAATACATAGGTATCCCTTAGCAAAGAGTTCCCAATCCATGTAATGAATAGGACAAGGGATTTTTTTAATATTTTTATAGTGTGTGGGAAGCCATTAAGGAGGGAGATTATCAAAATTTTGAGAAGAACCAAATAAAGGAATGGATACTCTAAATAGAGGAGATGTTGACTAATTAGGAAGATGAGTATGTCAAACCCAAACAAATAATTTTTACCTCTCCTACCCCTACGTCCAATTTCACTCAAGATTTTGAAACCATCTCAACTTAAAAACCCCCTATACCTTGGAACTTAAATAAGTCATGCAATCTTTTTTGAAACCACCCTCTCTTAGACCCATTCAATAAGAAGAGAAGGTGATTGTACCCTATACATTATCCTCATGGGAATTAGTCAAGGAGAGAATTGAGAATAAAGAAGAGGTGATAGTTGAGGTAGTACAAGAATTAGTCTTGGAAGAGGAAGAGTTAGTTGTTCAAAATGTGAATCAAGTAGCCATATCTCAACTCAATGATCTTTTTCTAGAATATTTTAAAGAATCTCTCTCCCTTTTGTAAGAACCACCTAAAATAGCCTTCAAAGTCCCTAGTTGGAAGGATACTCTCCTAATTTTCAAGGTGAAAATTTTCACCCTCCTATAATCTCCCTCTTGAAGAAGGGATATGTTATAATAGTCCATAGTGAAGAATAAATTCTTGACAAGTTGGAATGATAGAGCCATAAATAGGCCCTTAGGATGCTACTATTAATGAGTAAATGGAAGACCAAAATGAGTTTGTAGAGGTTGACCAATCACAAGAGGTAAATTTAATTGAAATCAGTATTGATGCCTTCATACTTAAAGAGATGTGTATTCATGTTATAGTTGAGATCAAAAGATATTTTGATTTGTTTTAAGATCTTCCATTTGGTATGGTTGAAGATGAAGATGAGCAAGGTGCATAAATTGATATGGTTACATCAGTCAATGAGTTAGATAATCATGTTAAAGAGGCCATAAATGAGTAAGAAAAAGGGATAGAAGAGAATTTATTAGAACATATATATGAGGTTAAGGATCTTGATGTAGTATAATTACAACTAGATGTCCTTAATGATGCTTTAAATGTGCAAGAAATGGTTAAACAAGGTAACTATGAATACTTGTTTGAAGTGTTGAAAGAAATCTATATGTTGTTGTGAAATAATTATGAGTTGACTAAGGTAATTAGAGGTAGTATTTCTGACCCAATTTACAAGATAGAATTGGTGGATGAACAATTTGAAACTCCTCAAGAGGTTAATGAGATCCAAATATGCCACTTTAATCAGTGATGGGTGAATAAGGTTGCAATAGTTGATCAATCATGAGATGAAGTGTCACTTGAAGGTAGTACTAATGTTTTTGAGCTTGAAGAAGATTGGTAAAATTAGGGGCCTCAAATGAATACCCTTCCTATAAATTAACAAGAGGAAGATACCTTTTGGGATGAATTATAATTATTTTGTCTATGCCTTGATAGTCAACCTTCACATTTAAAATAGCCATCAAGTAAGAAGATTTCAAGTGATCCTATAGTCCAACATGAATCAAGATTTGAAGACTTGGACCAATATGTATACATTGGAGACATGTTTATCCCTTTTCATCCACTTTAGATCATGTCAATAAGATTTACAATCAAGCAATGCAATGTAAGATTGCCATCAATCAAATTGACTCCCAAGCATGCTCTCTCACACCATGACCCATGTCATGAAGCAAGTGATCCAAAAGATTTTCCATTTGATCTATGTGGAAGGTATTTTTTATTTTTCAGCCTTTTATATATTATAATATATGTGTCCTTTACCCTTATGTTTTATTTATCCCTTCCTCCAAGCACGTTATGCACATTTCCTTCTGTTGTGTGTTTCCCTTAACTAAGTGTTTTAAACTCATTTTTATTTTATTTTGGGTTGTCATTTTTTTCTTAATATTTTTAATAAGAGAATTGTAATCCTTTTGATTAGTTAAAAATCAATTTTATAAATAATTTTGTGACCCCATAAGCCCAATGGATAGACTAAAGCAACTAATATGTTGCATAGATAGGCATGCAATCCTAGGAGGTCACAAAAAATGTTAGCCAAAATTTACCTAATACAAAAAAAATTATTGCATGTGCTAGGCCATACCAATAGTACAATCAGTGCTATTCTTGACTTCATGACTTGTCTCCTTCTAATCATGCCTTGATGATGTAGTGTACCATCCTATAGAGGTCTTGGTAGGGTGTTGTGATGATTCAAGATATTATTATAGTGAACAACCCAATAGGGAATATATAGGGTTGTTGAGATGGTTAATCATACTAAATATCAAGAAATAATTATATTTGGGTCTCCACTGAGCCCTCAAGGAGGAATTGTTTTGCCCCTTAAACCATGCATTTTCCTAAGCTTACTACCATAGTTATTTCAAGTTTTTCATATTAGAACAAGGTGTAAAGGTCTAAAATTTTGCATGGGACATAAAGGTATATTTAAAAATATTAATAAAACATTTAATAGTAGCTTTCATACATTTAAAGGTCCAAAAAGTTATTTTTTTAGTTTTCTAGGCCTAAAGAGCTAATAGAGGCCTATAGTGCAATAAGAGATAGGGTGATAGCATTAATTTCCTTTGGATTTAGAACATGAAATTTGGAGGATATTTATAGGATTGGTGAGATAAATAAACCTCTCTAATTTTACTTATTTCATTCCTATAACATAATAACCGTCATCAAATCTAAAATAAGTTTTAGACCCTTCCTAAACCCTCAAAGCTTGGTTTTGAGAGAATTTTCACATTTTATGAGATTTTTGAGACAAAAAATATGTGTTATGAGATATTATGGGTAATATTTGAAATTTGTACACCTTATTCCATAAAAATTTATAGGCAAAATGCATAAAAATGCACGTTGGTCAAATTCAGGGTTTTGGCAAAATATAATGAATTTATAAGTTATATGGTTAGGTAAAGGTTAAAAAATTAAATTAATGGGGTCTTGATACCTCATAAATCTCAAGATACACCTTTTTATTTCTCCCTATGTCTCATAGTTCACAATTTCTAATTGTGTCTGGGAGCGAAAAAATGAGTTTTGGGGAATTTAGAGGTACAATAAATTTATAAAATATGGAATTTTTTTTTATAATGATATTTTTTAATCTATATAATATATTTTTCTCTCAAAAAATGAGTGTAATTATTTGATGTTTTTACACAGTCCTATGCTTGTCCGTTCAGGAAAACATGGAACATTATGGCAATTTTTAGTCCTTGATGTATTATGGATTTATTAGGTGTATTCATAATATAATAGGTTTTAAATATAAAATAAACCTTATAAAAATTAAATTATGATCAAAATAATGGTAGAGGAGGGTTATCAAAGAGAAAAATTGAGTTCTCATATCTCCATTAATAGAGTATTTGCTCAAAACTAGGTATTAAAGTGAGATATATAGGGGTTAAATGGGACATTAATGGGATAAAAAGATTATTATTAGTTTTAATTATAACCTAATAATTATTATAATAAATTTAAAATAGGCCAATAGTATCTTAAAGGGCTTGAACTAGCCAAGAACACCATGAGAGCCGACAAGCCTAGAAATGCCAAAATCTTCCCAAGGAAGTATAATGAGAATTTGATGGAAAAGGAAGCTAAATATGGTCCAAAAATAAGGATATAACTCACCAAAATATTCCTAACTAGTAAATGAGGCATGAAATATTTCAAAAATGTAGAGAGACCATGAAGCTAATGCATGCCTTAAGAAGGCTAGTGATGGATTAATAAGTGACTAATCAATTGTGATCTTTTTTAGGTGATTCAAGGATTTTTTTCAACCATTTTTAACATGAGATACATGTTTTAAAAATATGAGGATATATTCAAATCTATTTTAGGTCTAATTTTAGTTTTTGGCCTCTTTTTCAACTCTCTTGGCTAAGTATAGTCTTGGAGCTCAAAGGTCAAGTGTCACTTGCTCGACACATGTCACAGAAGTTACATGGGAGGATAAGGAGTTATGTAATTTTGAGGTAATTTTTTATATTCCCATTTCATTAATTTATATATTCATTAAAACTCTTGGTTTCATGAACAATCATAAAGATTCTTACCAACTCTCAAACCTTCAAATTGCCTTTTTACCACCCAAGAAGCCAAATTGCTTTGAACGTTTCTCACATAGGACCTAAAATTAGGAGTATATTTTGGGTCATATGTTTAATCCATAAAAATGTCTTAGTTTACCTAGTTTAACCTCAAAATTGGAGAACTATCATCAAAGCTAATTTCATGTTTTAGCTTGCCTATGCCTCTCAAAAGACTAGTTTTGCCCAAAACCTCTTAAGTTTCCCTCTTATGGTCTTAAAAACATATGAAAACATAAATAAACTACCCTAATCACCTTTTTGACACATTTAATAAATAAATTTTGCATGTGTGGGTTGTATTGAGGCCCAAAATGGATCAAATTCTAGGTTTTGATGGATTTTTCAACATAGTTAACCTCCATTAATAGAGTCATGAAGAACCAAGTATGTTTAAACCACATAAATTATCAAGAAAAAATAAAATGGAATGTAAAATACCTTTTAAGGTCATAATAAAGATTATAGGGGAATTGGAAAGCTTAAGGGTGAAGACTCTCATGGTGGCCTAGGATCTCAAGGGGTCTCTAATGGTCAAGGTACATGTTTAAATGGATAATTTCAAGTTCCATGGTGTTCCATTTATAGGTGTAGGAGAAAAAAGGTATTTTAAATGTAAAAATAAACTCAAGTTACTTTATGCTCTTCTAAGAATTTGAACTAACCCTCAAGGTAAGTCAAGCATAAAGTGATAAGATCACTAACCATGTGCCAAGTAGCTTCTATAAGTGCAAGTGGGAGAGTTTTGAGGTTGGGAGAGAAATTTGGATAATTCAATAAGTTTTCTAGTCTTTGAATAATTTCCTCTAAGATATTGGAGTGTGACATCATCATCCTCAAAAAATTTCATCTCCTAGTGCCATTTTAGGTTAATGAGAAGGCTTGGAGACCATTTTAACATTTGGAGGTTAATTTATTGAGAGAATATTAGTGGATAATTAATTCAAATGTGGTTGGGACTACATATAAGGTGGTTGAGCTTCATTTATTGAATTATGAGAGCTTATTGCTCCTCTCTTCTCCTCTTTCTTATAGTAAAGAGTCTTGTCCTCTTCATTGTAATCATTCTCCTAATTTTTGTATGGTGTAACCCTATCCATTTTTGTAATAACAACCTCTTGAAGTAATAAAATAACTTATTTTGTCTACCTCTTTGCTTGTAATTAGTGATCTAGTTAGTTTTTGCATGATTGATTTGTGCAAGAGTGTCTTTCCTTGGTAATTATCTATCTTTTTTCCATTTTTTTAGATTTTCCACCATTTTTATAGGTATAAAACTTGTTTATTTTAGTGATTAGTGAAGGTATTGTGTGAGTTTCATACTCCTTCATGCTTTATCTCTTACCTAATGGGCCTAGTCTTAGAAATATTAATGCAAAAATGGCATGTTTGAGAGCTTGTGTCAGTGAGGGTTGTCCTTGAGATTATTTAGTGTTAGTTTCATGAAAATTGGAGTGTCTTTAAGTTTGGTGCATCACCTTATTTATGTTTTTCAGTCATCCTTTCAATCCTTCTATCCCCTTCCCAAATAGAATCAATACTTTAGGTGATCCATAAAGAGGAACTAGACTTCTCTAGAGGTTCAACCCCATCACAGAATACCCATAGCCTAAGCTTGTTCCCATTTTGTATCCATGAGTTAGAGAGCCTAAAAAATCTCCCACAAGGGTGCAATTCTATGCTATAATAGGTCTTATGCTAGTATATCTTCACCATGGTATGAAAAGGTAGTTTAAAAAGGTTTCATACATTCATAGGTTTCTACTAAAGTCATATTACCCATTCATCACTTTGCATAAACCTTTCATACTTTTTTGGAGAGATTAAGGTTGATTTGTAAAGTTTAAATTTAGGCTAGGGAAAGTGAATATAACTAATTTCAACACATGTCAAATATAACAAAGGTGAAATATCCATATAAATATACTTGAAAAAGTTATTAAAGGATTTATATAACTTTTATACATTTCATGAATGTTAGAACATATCAATTTTCTAGGTTTAACATACAAATGAGATAAAATCACTCCAAAAATAGGAATTTTAGGCACTTGTATGGACTTAGGAAATCCAATTTTAGGATAAAACATATTTATATTGCCTTTTCACCTCTCAAATGTCATATAAATGGATATAAAGCTTACACAAGTCTTAAGATTCAAACACTTGCATCAAAACATCCATCACTCACTTGGCAAGCTTAAAAAGGTTAAATTCAAATGCTTGGTACATATAATACAAGGAGAGTTGGTATATAATATTTATACAAAATAAGGGGGTCATAATTTCATTTCAATAAATGGCCATATTTATCATATTAGTTTCCCCTCATTTATAAACAATCATTAAGAAGGTACGGTGGTCTTAAACCCTTCATAAACCCCATAGGTTAATTTTTCTCTTTAGAATGCCAATTTGAAATAGGTTTGAACCATGAGAGAAATTTAAGAGGACATAAATCATATATATATATTTTACATGTTTTTCCAAGTCCCATTTGGCATGTGTGAGTTAAAGAGGGGAAAAAAATCACCTTTACATTGTTGATAGGTTGAAAATCATGGTTTTTTTTATGTTTTGAGGTTTATAACCAAAAAAATGTGGATGGAATTATTACATAATTTATCACTCTATTAAATTCAAGTAAAATTATATTAATGAATCCATTTATTCACTCTAATACTACCTTCTCCAAGTAATAAGAAATGGTCTTAAGTTTGAGACTGTGAAAAGTCTGCCAATCACAAAATTGGATGTAAAGGGATCTATACCTCATATAAAAAATGATATATGAGGGTTATAATCTCATGAAAAAATTTTAAATATATTTGATAAATTTTATCAAACTCAAAAAGATAAAAATAGGGATAATGTATGGCCTAAAATAAGGAAAAGTAGACCTATAGGTCCCTTTTAACTTGATTGAGATAAACCTTGCTTAAATATATATTGTTAAATTGATTATATATGTGTTTAAGGTATGTGTATAGATTTTATAGGTGTATAAAAATCAACTAGAGGCTTGAATACTCAAATTATTGGCTCAGTTTCCATTTTAAGTGGACAATGATGCTAAGTATGGATTGTATACTTTGAGATGATTATGTGATTTTTAAGAGAGTTTTCAAAAATATATTAAATTATCTCACACTAAATTTATATTTAGTGTTCTCTTCCTAGATTTAAAACCTTATAAACATCCTAAGCACTTATAAGACTCTAGGTCAGTTCATCTTACATTGAAAAGATCATGTATACTAGGTTAGATTGCTAAGACCTAGAGGAGTATGTTCAATTTTCAAGGGAGTGTTTCAAGAATTAAATCTATTGAGTTATTGGTAAAGACTTAAAGTTTTTTATTCATTTAATTTTACATGCCACTATGGTTAAATAAGTCTCAATAGAAATTAAACATAGTAAGGAAGAGACCTATATATTATCCACCTATAAGCTATTGGAAATCAAAAGTTTGAAATGTTTTGTACCTAATGTGAAAGGGTATGTAGAGATTTGGATGGAATATATATGAGAATAAAAAATTTGGACACTCCCCATGGAAATTAAAAACATAACCAAAACCTATTTCAAGCCAAATAATCAATTTATAGGTCTATCCTAGGCCTGAGTAAGGAAAGGACTAGTGGGACTGTGGACAAGAATATAAAATGACACATTTGGAATAGTTTAATATGGGTTTTATATACCTATATGAGGTGTTTTTAATAAAAACTAAACTCCATGATGGAATATCCAAGTCACTCACTCTCTCTCAATATCACAAAATGAAGAGTTTCTAACCTAAAAGGCACCTTTCTAAGCTTGGAATAGTAATAAAAAGTTTCATGGGATCTCAATCTCATTATGGATGATGGGGGGCCTTTATAATTGAAATTTATGTCATTATTTTATAGGTTAAGGTATAAAGCTTTATAAATCATTATTAAGATGATAAGTATGTCATAGGCTACCAAAATGGCTAGAATTGACATGATGAGAGAGTTAGATCTCTTAAATATTTTAAATTTATTTAATTAAAATTTAAACAACTTATACATCATTATTAACTCCATAAATAGTCTCACCATGACATTTTATTATTCTTTCACCTATATAGATGCATTAAATGTTATGTTTTTAAAAGGATTTAGGCCCAAAATAGGGTATTTGATCTCATGAATAGATGAAAACCATTGGGGAGTATGTATTGAGGTGTATTTTATCTCCTCAGATCCAAAAATCCATACACTTAACCAAGGAAGTGATCCTACAAATCTGATTCTTGAGGGTAGTACAAAAGAACTTGTGAAAGACTATGTTTTTTGGCCATTTCATGGTTCACCTATCTACATAAGGTTTCAAAAGCCAAAATTTTATAAGTATTATGGTCATGGGGTATGAAATGTAAATAAAATACTTATTCTAAGTTTCACATGTGTGGGAGAGTATTAGATCCAAAATGTAGTTTCTAGGCCTAGAGGCCTAATTAAGGCCTAATTAGAGAGAGAGAAAAACATAATTAATATGTTTCCATTTGGTTTCAATTCATGAAACTTTTCATAGAGATATAATGATATATTAGGTACTCAAATATATGCCTAGGTTTTTAGTATCATTTTTACATTGTCTTACACAAGGAATTTTGTGTGTTTTCATGACTACAAAGAATTGAAGATATATAAATGCTTTGGGTGAAAAATGAGGTATTCAAGAGTGTTTTATGGATCTAAATGGGTTGATTCAGGTCTATTATGACTAATATATTCCATCCATGAAGATATGTTTCATACATAAATACAAAATTGAGATTTGAGTCATTTGGGCAAGGAGAGGCATAGTGAAGACAAATCGATTTCAAGACACTTAAGGAAGAATGATCATCACTTAAATGTCAGTATAGGAATGTTTTAAAACTAATGAAAGGTGTAAAATATTATATCAAGAGACAACTCAAGATGACTTAATGATCAAGTATGCCACTTGTCACTTTCAAGCCAAAAGGAGGGCAATTTTAAAAAAGATGAAAGATGTGTCTAGCAAGTGGACAAACTCCTACACCATTTGGGAGATGAAGAATCATCAAGGGAGTAACACATCATTGGATATCTCATGAGATAGATTCATAACTCTGTTATTAATTTTAACTCTTTTTAGACACTTGTCAACCTCTTTCTTCTATTTTTCTCTCTTCTACGCTCATTTCTCAATAAATTTAGCCTTGTTTGGCTATGTATGTATCCTCCACCTAAGTATGTCAAATCCTTGACTATTTTTATACATTTGATCAATGTGAAAATACTATTTTTACCTCTTTATATGAATGTATTTAGTGTTTTTACATTATTAGTTGATCTTTTAAAGTGTTTTTCTTAGTCTTCCTTGGCATGTTGTCCTTTCTAACACTCATATGTAGTTTGAAAGCTTATTTGTAGGTCATGTGAAGTGTTTAAATTAGGTTTGAAGGTTGAGTGAGTTCTATAATAATTAGTATAATTACATGGCCTATTTATTATTCCTCCTATCCCAAACATCTATCATAACCTCCATATTGAAGTGCTTATGTAGATTAGAAGTAGTGTGTGTTCAAGTTAGTCTCATGGTTGATGTGCACATGTAGCTAGTTGGTAGTGGTCAATTAGTTTTATTTCATCACCTCCATTATAATAGGTTTATCTCTCTTTTCCTAACAAGTTATATATTAGTGAATTATCCTAAGTGATACATCAAGGGGAAATATCCATATAACCTAGATATTCAATCCACCTATTAGGCCACCCATAACCTAGGATTATTTCAATGTTACCCCAAATTTGGAAGGATTGAAAAATATTCCAAGGGTGAAAATTTGGGTGATAACAATAATTAATTATAAAATCCTACTTATAGATTTAAAGAGGGTATTTATGAAAATAAAATAAATTTCTTATCATTTTAAACTATCATAAAATCACTTTGAGAAAATTAGAATATATGCACTTTTTAAAAGAGGAATTTATAATGTTGAAAAATACATAGCTAAATCCTATAAAAACAACTATCAATATGGATCTCATTAGATTGGTGGATAATAACACATAATGTAGCAAGAATCTAGGCACTTTCTTAGAGAAACTAGAAGGTATTGGGAGAGTTGTGGACTACCTCATAAAACATTGGAATGACTTGAAATCCAAAAATGTCAAGCTTAAAAAGTATTTGGATAAGGAAAAAAAATAAATTACTCTATCTAGAGAAATAAGGTAATGTTTGGTTGGGGCAGGAACTCACATAGGACACTCAATCTACCCAAAGGAAAAAAGGAGAATAAAAATCCCCTAGATGAAGGCAAAACATGCCCCTCCAGAAGGACCTTCCAAAAATACTAATATAATAAATAATAAATAAATACTATTGGTGAAGACCAAGGAAACCAATCAAGTCACTTCAAAGAATAAATCCATTTCGGAAGAGGTCTACAATTATATTTTTGGGTCTTTAATGTTTTTTTATTGTATATTAGTATATATTTCCTATTGGTTATTGTAAGTTTTTGTTGATGATCTTTTGTTTGGTATCCCATTAGGATTTTTTCTTTGACTTTGTCTTATTTTATCTAAACTAATGGTTTCTAGAGCCTTTTAAAACCATATTTATTTTATCTATCAAATTAAAAAATGCAGTTTTTAAAATTACAAGTTAGATCATTATTTCTTCTTCTTTTTAATTATTTCATTCTATAGGGATAACTTGGATATTTTTATCATGCTAAAATATTATTCTATAATAATCAAATTTCTTCATTACTTTCTTGACTTTATCTTCATCAGGACCATTTAAACTTAGGTATCCAATTTCACCCGACTTCACCTTTAACATGAGTATCCAACATTTAGTTCAAAATGTGTTGAAACTTATTAAAATATTTATCAATTTTATCAAAATATTTTTGATTATTTATGAACCTTTAAATTAATCTAAAGTTTAAATCAGACTTGGGGGTTATCTCTTTCTCTATTAATTACTTGAATTCATTTATGATGTTTTTACCAAAAACACCTTTACTTTATCATTATCAAATTCATAAGGAATACTTTAAATTAGTTCATGTATATAATTTTTTGCATCCACTACCATTTATCATGATTTTTTAAAATTTTATAATCCCTCTTTGGGAATGTCATTCTGAAACATAGCTTCACCAATAAATTTTGTATGATCACCACTATCTGCTTTCTTGAAAAATTATTTTTCAATAAGAGTGTTTGGATTTGTTTTTGAGATCATTTCTAATTTTGGTAATAATTATTTCCATTTCTTGATATTTGTCTCATATTTAGATTGATATTTCCTAGATAAATCAGACCAATATTTAATTTTAACATAGACATACATAATTATGTTTATTAATCTAGTTCCCTGAAGAAATAATTTTTTTGGCCATTCCTTAGTGGATACATCCATATGTCCAATTCCTTCAATTGCATTCAATGTTTTTGCATCTGTAACCTAAGGTGTAAAATTATATGAAGAGGATTGAATTAGATTCACCAATTTCCAAGAAATTTATGGGATTTTCTCAACATTTTCCTTTAGCTACTCCTTTATCAATTTTTCATGATCCATATCTTTAAAGAGTGTGCTTGTTATTCATTGTATGTCTTGCTTACTCCTTCATAAGTATTTTTACCAAGATGCACCTTTTATATTTGATATCCTACAAGACTAATTTATTCTTGAATTTTATCATTTTGAAGAACCACTATTTTGGCATATTACTCACCTTGCTCACTATTAGTATATGAGAATCCATTTTGGATTTCTTAGGTGTATGAGGAGAGATGGTGGTAATCATACTACAATAAACCTCCTTAGGTTGTAATATTTTATTTCTCTTCTTCACCACCTCATTCAACCAATATAGAATTTATGTACTAGGTATATATTATCAAGATACATGTTTTTCTTAAGCTTGAATATTAAAAGGATGCAAATATATCACTAATGATTGAGTGAATGAATATATAATATTACCTTTATCCTATTTGGGTAACTTTGGTTTGGCTATAGTGGTAGAAAATGGACTTGGGATTGTAGCCTTAGGTTAAGGTCAGGGTGTGAGATATCTATCCTAGGATAAATTTGAGGAGGTGGGTCACTAAACTTAATTTAAATATCATAGGGATTAGAAAAGAGGTATTATATATATATATATATATATATATATATATATATATATATATATATATATATATATATATAAATTAAAATTATTGTGTGGTATTCATAAACAAACTTTAGGAGTGAAAAAAAATTTGAGGTGAGGGAATTAAAGCACTAGAGATTCCTATAGTACTTTTAGATCCTTTATCTAGCCTCTTGATATTGAGTTTAGGTATCTTATGGGTTTTACTAGTTCTTGGGATTACATCATTTTTCCATTTCTTCTCTTCAATTATGATTTCACTTGATCCTTTACTAGAAGAAGGACATTGATTTATTTTTCAAGAAGATAATAATTTATATAAAAATTTATTAATGATAGAGTAAAGAAAATATTATTCAAATCAACCCATTTATTCTTAATCCAATAGATAATTCTATTTAGAACTACTTGAGTTCTATCTTCTAGAGATGTTGATTAAACTTGGCTCCAATTAATTAGTTGTAGGGGATTTAATTCATTACATTTATCCTTATATGATAGATATACATTATAATAATTATCTTAAAACTCTTTAGGGATGTCAATGACATATTTTAGGATAAAATTAGAATAAACTCAAAGTCTAACTTCTTTATCATATTCGCAGTTCATCCAAAAGTCCTCAAAGTGGGGAACATGTCATTATGTAAAGCTAAGATAATTTTTAATCAACCTTATAAAATTAAATAAATGCATACTATTAAAAGGATTAAGGGTGAATAGATTAATTTATACATCTATGGCCTTTACCTTAGTTAGTGAAGCACAAGTCTACCTTCTAATTGCGATTAAAAAGTATATGTTTGTCTAATGTTTGTTATATGAGATGTTATGGGTCTCAAAAAAATGGTGCACTAAATTCATTAGTGTCCATATGTCATAAAAACATATTAGTATCATTTAAGGGTAATTTTAAAATATGCTTACCCTAGAGTATGAAAAATTAGGAAATTATTTTGAGCTAATAACCCCATCTTACAATTTTAGTAGTATCTACAATGGACAACTTGACGTTATATAGATATTGATCAAACATCTGACTAACATACTATAAAAAAGAATCCCATATTAAGTGAGGGAAATAAATCATATATCATAGATTATTTCATATTCCCAATTATATTCAACCCATTGTACAACCTTTTATGGAAAACTATATAGACTAGATATGAAGTCATGTGGAACATTGTACACTTCACATAATTTATTTTAAATGGTATTAATGATTAATTTTATCCAATTGGTGTATTTTTTATTTTCATTTATGATCCAAATATCTATGTACATTCATTATTTAAATTATTTAAGATTAGGGTTTACAACTACCATATTTAAGAGTGTGATGATGTCATTTATTTCCATCTTGAATTCAAACCATGTGATGATCGTAGGCAATATATAAGTAGAGTCTATTGGATTCACAATACAATAATTATTTACTAATCTAGATTATGATATTGTGTTGGTATCACAAAATTATTGATAAATTTTAAGAGTTAGTTATACAAATGACTCATGATCAAGTATATTTAACATGTACTCAATGCATTATGAACTAAGGCAAAGAAAAAATTCATCCTTAGAGTTTTTGACTTCTTTATCCCTCTATCATAATGAATTTCCAAGGTCAATACTAGATGAAGACATTATATTGATATTTGGAGGTCATATCTTGAGGAATTCCATTATCATATATGCTTTCAATCTAGTTTAATTTTGGGATGATGTTGAACCTTTGTCAAAAAATTATCAAATTGATGTGTCCCTTTATCAACATCTTATTTTAAATATATATTTCATATCACTTTTATTATTCAATATTTCTACCGTGAGACTAAGAATGATATATTTGGTAGAAAATAGACCTATTTTGACTAGTAACATAGTTTTGAGACTAATTTGTAAGAGGAATAAATTTAAGACTACTCTATAGGTATCAGAGTTATGATTATTATTTTTTACGTCTTAGACTCTAAAAGGATCCACTAAAAGTATTTGGATCTGATGAGTAAACAACTAGAGATAGGAACTTTATAACCATTATGAATTATTTAGGTTTTGATCAATGTTAATCAAGTGTTAATTTATGTAGGGTGTCATGCATGATTCACATTTTGCTCAATGATGAGAAAACTAAAAAGTGTGGAAAACCCAAACTTTGAAAAAACTGGTGATCATCCACACTAAAAACCATAAATAAAACCTAACGGTTTCTTTAAATAGGTAGCACCTAATAAATATAAAAATGAATCCAACCAAAAATGTACTATGAAAGTTTGTGATAAAGAACTTAGAAATTAAATTGAAAATAAGGTGTAAAGGAAATAAACTAGGGTTTTAGAAGAGTGAATATATATGAGACACTTAGAAATAAAGAGATATGAGAGGGAAAGAGTAGTGGAGGAAAATGAAATGAAATTATATGAAATGGGGGGGGGGGATAAAAGTGTTTATGTAGGGTAGCCAAGAAACTCTCACATGCAAATAATCAAATGATTTAATTTTGGATTATGTTAAAGTTTGAAAGGTTTTTTTTATGGTGTTATAATATGACATGAGTTTTGAATGGGTTAGGATCCATATGCGTGTTAAATAAATAACAAGTTTTGATAATGTATACAATAGATCTAGGATTATATTGAAGGTTTTGGTAGCTGGTAGATTGATTCTAGGTCTCAAAGCCTATAATGTTTAAATTTATATGAAATTCAAACAAAACTTTTAGTAAATATTTTCCAACACTTAGTTTATTTTGACACATTAACCTCTATAAACTAAAATAAATCATAACACTTGACTCATTTTGTTCAATTTCAATCAAATTGACTTAGGGTATCCCAAATTTTCACATGTGTTCAAATTTTGGTACAATAAATATATACGACTGGGGACTTGGAATTTAAAATAAAACATATGAATTATATAATATTAGGTTGTATAGACAAATTCCATGTCCATTAGACTATGAAGTAATTTACTTGTAAACATACATTTCTAAAAGAACCTTCAAAAAAATTATAAAGACATGAGAAACCAAATATAAATACAACAAAAATAAATGAAAATAAAAATAATTAATTGAAACACAAAAAAAATCCTTATTTCACCTATTTACATGTAAGGTAAAACCTAATTTCAATTGAAATAGTGATTCAAATATGGCCCACTTTAGGGCAAATGAACATGTGTAACATATTCATATGCCTAGTATAAAGTAATTTCACTATAGAAGTGTCATATTTTGAATGGACCCATCCAAAATGAATCAAAATTACCATGGATTAATGTAGGTTTTATTATTTTTCCCATAGTAATGCAAGATCTCCAATTTTGTAGTCCCTCTTCTTTATTTTTTTGTCAAATAATGTTTTGGCTTGATATTTTATATTCACTTGGGATTGATGTTTTGTAATTATATCAACCACACACACTCTTTCCTCTTCAATTTATTTCAAATTCATAAATATTTTTACCATTGAGCTCTTAAATTTTATATTTTCACTTATTCTTGCTAATTGTAATACAAGAAACTCAGGTGATATAGGCATCATAGTATCAATCCTATATGGCAATTGAAATGAAGACATTTAGATTCTCTTTTATGATTAATACAATTTTACCATAATGAATCATAGATATTCTTGTGCCAATTTATTTAATTTTCATCCACCAAATTGTAAATAATAGTTACAAGTTCTTATTTTTAGATGTAAGTTTATCATTTCCTCACAAATAATAATCTAAAGAATGAGAAAGAGAAATACCATACCAATAACAAAATACAACTACATAAATTGAAGAAATGTTTGATTAGTTATAAATCATAATGTTTTTGATGATTTCATACCTTACCATAATGTTATCTTAAATAAAGTGATAAGCTACTTCTGAAGTTATTTTCTTGACTAGATTTCCTTTGACCTATATTGTGAAGTAATATTTCACTCGGATAACATGGGTATGGCCTACACTTGAATTCAGATTTATTTTTATAATTAAATATAGTTCCCATTGATAAAAATTTTATTCAATTAAATAAGGACTAAGTGGAAGGATACAAGGTTTGTCCTACTAATGAATTTTTGACAAGCTTCACATTTCCATACTCATTCATAGTCATATTTAAACCATGAGGACCAATAATAGGCCCTAATGATGTTATATGTTGTTAATAAATTATCTATATTAAAAAAAAATATTGGTAATGTAAGTACTTAATAATTATTTATTTATTTATCCACACATCTCAAAAAGAAACAATTAATGATATTCTTTAAAAAAATGCCATCCTAGATAACATACTTGATTTCAGCTTTGTTATTATTTTAAGTTTATCATTTACATGCATAAAAAAATATCCATATGTCAATAAATATGGGATATATAAGTACAATTATTCAATGGAATCAAAAAATATAAGTAATGATAAAACTTTTCTTTCATGATCATCTTCTCTTATTAGAGTGGCAACTACTTGGTCATCAGTTTTTTCATGCATAAACTGACATAATATTTTACCTTGGACCATCTTAGTGGATTTTATTTCCATATCATGTTTTTTAACTTTTTAAATAAAATTACCTATTTTAAAACTAGGCTCTTGTTAATTCAAAATATATTTTGTAGTTGTATCATGTACCATGAAAAGAGAGCAATAATTCAAAATATATTACCTAAATTGTTTGACTTCTTTGATAATGACATATACATGATTTTCAATAGAAGAGTATTTGAGTTCATATTATTTGAAACCCAAACTCATAAAGAATTTTTTTGAATCAGTTCCTTCATAATTATTCTAGACCAAAATGGCTAAGAGAATGTGAACAGAAGAAAAATATATATAATAAAAAAAATAAAAATATGGACATACCAAAGTAGTGCATGAGTGATTTAAGTATTTATCTTCTCAAAAGAAAATATTACTTCACTCTTCCATCTAAAATAATATTTATCTTTCATAATATTGGTAATGTGTCTTGAGAGTTATATAAAATTAGGTACTAACCTTCTTAAAAGGTTTAACTTTCTAAAGAATGAATGAACTCCATGCTTGCTAGTTGGCAAAGACAACTTCTAAATTACTTCAACTCTTTCAAGATCAGCCTTTATTAATTATTTCAATAAAATATTCTTGATTAAATTAATTTAGCTACTCTAAAGACATATTTACTAATATTAAATTAAAAATAATGAATCCAACGTCTCTTTAACACCTTTTCCAAGTACTCTTAATTATATTGTCTTCTCTTGGAAAACATTGTCAAATAATCTAAGTAGACCACAATTATTTTATTCTTAAAATGACTAAGATTAAGATCCATTTATATTTATAATGTCACACTTACATTGATAAGTCTAAATGACATTCTTAGATATGAAAAAAATTCCACAAGGAGTGGTGAAGGTAGGTTTGTGATGATATTCTTTGGATAATTCAATATGATTTTCTCTTGAAAAAATATCTAACGAAGAGATCATTTCAAAACATGTTACTAATTGTAAAACTTTATCTTTGATAGGAAATAAATAATTACCTTTTAAGGATGCTTGGCTTTGAATTATAAAATCAACACATATCCTTATTTTTGTATGATTCTTACACATTGGAATAATGTGATCCACCCATGTTAAATGATGTATGGGAAACATGAATTGATCATTCAACATATCCTAATCTTAATCAAATATAGTCATATATATCTTAAGGTTATATTATCTTTGCTTCTACTTTAAGGGTTTTACATTAGGTTTGAGTGGAATAATATACTAGATATATTTTAGCCTATAATATTTGATATTAGCATTTGAATAGGCTATAATATCAATATAATTTTGAATAATATTTAAAAAAACCTTATTCACTGTTTAGGTGAATTTTTTTACCAATGTTAACCATCTTTGGCTATTCTTCAAATCCAATTTTTATCTTTTCATAATCAACTAAGTTGAGAGGTTTTTTTTACATTTTATTTTTAATAGACCTATCTTGTTAATCATAAAGTTATTCTAAATAAACTAAACCTTTAGTAATTTTTTTCCTTTTAATTTAAGTCTTATTAGTTTTTTTCTTAATAAATCACTTAATTATGTGTATGCATTGAAGATTATATGTATGTTGGATCACTTCCATCGAAGTAGAAATTTATGAAGATATATTCCTCCTCACAAAAAGTAATAATTTTATAATCATTATTGAATACCTACCAATTTTATAACTATATAACACACTATGTCTATACAATAACTCAATAATGTATTTATCTTTAATAATATTAAAATGAGGGATCAACAAAAAATTAGGGTCATAAATTACATTAGACTTCACATTGTTTTATCTCGGGACAATTGTTATGGAAAAATATTCAATACTATCCCATACCTTATTATGATAATTATTTAAATAATCATTATTCACTTGATATTTTCCCTTGATTTATTTTACAACCAATTATGAATCTCCTTAAACTTTTAAATTTTTCATTCCATTATTTAACAACTTTTAAGACACTGAGTAGAGATTCAGATTTGGTAGTATTATCAACACATTAAAAATTTTATTTATTTGTAAATGGAAAAAAAATCCTTACCTAGAAACACAAGAATGACTCTTGAACCTATGCAAGCTAACAAAAAACTACCATCAAATTAAATTATCTAAATGTCATTGGGATTACTTTCTATTAATTTAGGAATGTTCCAATCATCCTCTGAGATTAATATTTAATTCTTTATTCTTGTATCGTCATAGAAATCATCAACTCTTTGATCATCTATTTTTTGCATTGTATAATTATTTTTTAGTTTAGATTTTATTTATATTTTTATCCACAAATATTGAAAATATCAAGTACCCTAAGGGAAACCATTAATTTTTTTGAAAAATGCCTTAAATTGACCCAAAACACCCATTTTCCTAAGCCTATGGAATCCAAAGATTGGACTATAATTTGTAGTTTATAGAATTGAAAATTTCATCCTAGACTTTAGATCTTAGAAAGCATTAGTCGGTAGAAACCATAAATCTGATTATAATTTTCAATTTAAAAAATTACAGATTATAGCTAGACCTCCACTTCTCTCAAAGCATTAGTTGGTGGAAACTAAAACCCTACTCATAATTTTCCATTTACAAAATTGTAAATTACAATTAGAGTTCCTATTCCCAAAAACCAAGTACCCCATAAAAACCAAAAATTGAACTATAATTTGCAAATTTTTAAAATTTCAAACTAGAATCCAAGTTTCACTTCCCACCAAACACCTTCCCTATGGAATCCAAAACCCCAAGTGGAATTTCTAATTTGAAAAATTATAAATTGTTCCCTAAGTTCTACCTTCCCATTTTCAAAGGGTCAACCTAGAGAGCCCATAAAATCTAGAGATCAACATGCAATTAGAAAATTTAAAAATTGAAAAATCACTTGTGGACTTCCCATCTTAACTAACCTCTACTTTGAGGCATTAATTGTGTAAAAATGCAATAAAAATGGAATTAGGGGTTGAATAATTCATTGTTTAAACTTGTCAATAATGTTTCGAGCTCTATGCTTCAATTTCTAACCCTTTAAGCCATGAACTCGAGCCACACTTTGAACCTCATGCCAGTCACAATGTGATTATCACCTTACAGATTACTTCATTCCACCTTATAGTTTTTAAACCATATTTCCTATAATTTGAGCTAGTTTGAGTTATTTTCATTCTTCAAACATAGTTTTTATATTAGATTGAAATTTCTAGGGTTCTATTGCTTACTTAGGCATCATTAGGTTTTAGGGTTTTCATCATGGTGTCATATAGGTTCTCTATGTGTTTTTTCCTAAGAATTCATATTTTCCAATATTTTTTTCAAATATCTAAACTTTCCCTAAATTTCATATAACCAGGTGAATATACCATTAGATATTCTCAAAACTAGGAAAATATTCCTTGTAATATCCCTTCATAGTCCCTACATATTTTTAACCTAAAATTTACACCTCTCATATCTATTGGGGATTTATACCTATATTTTTAACCCCATAGTTCTATGGAGTTTTTTAGTGCTTAGAAAAAATCCAAGTTCCTCAAGAGTTTCTACCTATAATTTGAACTTCTAATCTCTACCAAATATTTCAACCTATTTTTGTAACTCCACTTTCCCACAAATGTTTTACCTACACTGGTCATTTCCACCTACATCTAACACCTATAACTCCCTCCAACCTTGCATTTGGTTTCCCTTAGCATTCTCTCTATAATCCATGTCTAGGAAAGAGATGAATTTTAAGTCTAAAGGACCTAGTGTCACTCTCAATATAGAATCCAACATAGCTAATATTATAGACAAATACCTAGAACACATTGACCTTGGTGACTTCTATACCAAGACCAATGTTAAATTCAAGAATAAATATATATATAACATCTATGACTTGATACTACCCCAAGCATCTAATTTCCCCCTAACTGTGTAAATACTTGAGCTGGTACTTATACTAGAATAACATTATGATGTTGATAAGAGAGAAGTGTTGAGTGATAAAAGGGAGATGATTCTAAATTTGGACCTATATTTCATTGAATCCATGTTTATGATACCAAAATTTGAGATTTATCTAGATATAACTCTAGAATCATCCAAAAAATTATATCAAGAAAACAACATTGGATGCCCAAGAGTAATGAATAAATAGTGGCTAACGATTCATAAGGCTACATCCACTAGATTTCCTAAGACATTAGCAAGGATTGATTTCAAGGATGAGGTAAGAGAAATAATTAAATTACTACATAGGATCATTGGTAGCCCTAATGTAAATAGATTACAAGATTAGATGTATCAATATATATGAGTCATCCATGAGAATAAACAATACTTCCACTAGGAACAACTCATAATCAAATGCATCCACAAGTAGTTGATGGAGGTAAAAACCATAGGTAAATTATAAATAACCTCTTACCTATTATATATATTGGCCAAAGGAAGAGATTTCCTAGAGCTCAACACAGTAGCTAGTGAGGTAAATATAGTGTTCAACTATTACCCTGACCTCACTATTGAGGTAAGCAAGTAACACTTTAGGAAATTTAATGATGAATTCATCTACTAAATCATAATAATGTTTGATAAGGAACTATAAAATAAGATATTATTTGATGTTATCACTTGAGAGATTACCATTTGGGGTTCTTATTTCATATAGTTCCCCACCTACTCCTACATCAGGGTATGTGGATTCAATAGTTTCCCTTACACCCTTCCAAGATATGTGAGTGATAAATGGGATTTGATGAAGATATTGAGACAATTTATTGAGACTAATAAGCTATTATCTAGTAATCAAAAATTGGGAATTCATTTCCTAATTATTATCATTCCCCTCATTAGGAAAAACCAAATGTGATAAGTAAAAATGACACAAATAACCTTGTAGGATTTGGAGACAAGACCATTTTATGATACTCATGGTATCACCACTATCGCATTGGGAATATCCACATATTCCCATATTCCCTACATTGAAGATTACTAGGAATATTTGGATGATGAAGATGAAGTCAAACTGAGGGACTACTCCAAAATGACCTTAGATCAGGTAAAATATTTTGACTTAGAACTAGTCCTTGAGGACTTAGTATATGATGACTCCTTGGTAGATAAAGGATACCATGATAGTAATATATACTTAAAAACCCTTCCATCAGTAAAGTGGTATGTTCCTAAATCTTTCTCTCTAATATATATAATTTTCTAGGTGATCAATAGAACACTTAACTAGCACATGAGTAAATGGGTTCAAGTGACCAAAGAGATAGTAATTATTAGTGAAAAACTACTTAAACTCAAATAAAAAATATCCACCATAAATAGAGGGTTGTAATAGTGCATCAGTAGAGCAACAAGATAAGCTAGTGATCTCCCACAAATGAAAGAATAAATCAAAGATTAGTATCATACCAACCAATAATAATTTCATCTAAGGGCACAATTGTAATTGAATAAACCATAGCTTTAATCCCCGTCTCAGTTATATTTACCACTCCCATCTCTGTAATACAACCCCTAACTATCTCTATTATTCCTAAAACTCCAACACTTCCTCATCCTATCTCCACTCATCCTTTATCTCAAGTAACTCCACCCTCTATTTCCACTAGTTTACTTATGACAATAAGTCCATTACTGATAATGTAATCAAGGAAATTGGACACTCAGGTTTCCATTCCACTTCCTTCTGCCACAATTTCACTCTCTCCTTCCATAATTCCTTCCATTTCATTTACAATCCCTTCCATTCCATCCTTGTTAATAAAAAAACTAAATAGTAGTATCTATATGTAGGCTCAATAATTTTAACATCAATTTTACTGGCCATACCAACTCTTAGGATAACTACTACTTCATCTTCATCCCCCTTCATATTTCTTACTTTACCACCCTTGAGTGTCCCTACCAATTTGGTTGAATAATTTAAGGCTTTGGACTTCACACTTTCACCAGTCCCTAAGTTATAACTCCTTATATATACTACTCCATTGGTATCATATCCATATCCCACACCCCTAATAGACACATCTATTTCCATTTACCATACCTCTTCCACTTCCATATTAACCCCTATAGGAGAGGTAGGGAAAGATCAAGATATTGATACAAATATGGATCTTCAACCCACATATGGGGAGTAAATTTCAAAGACATCTAATGATCAATTAATGGAAATATTAGTACAAAATAAAACACTTATCATGATGCCCACAAAATAACATCTTAAACTATAGACTCTCAAGTGATAGTGTCATCACAATAAGATGCTACCCCTAGTTGGTTAGCACATAGAGTGGGGAAGAAATGCAATCAAATGGTGTCTCCAAACACATTAGATTTTTGTCTTTAAAATGCACACAATAAATCCAAGACTATTCCCTAAACCATTTTAAGGATATTGTATGACTCAGTAGGGGGAAGATATGTAGAGATTTCAATGCCCCCACCAAATAAACAAAAAGAATATCTAGTGGTGGGGGACTATTGGGTATCAAAAGTTCACCTTGGATGTCCTATGAGAGAAGGGTTGAAACATGAAATTCAATATAATATTAACTCTCTCTTTGAGAAAATGAATAATTATAAGGTCACTAAGGATAAATTGAAAAATAAGGTTGATAAACTAATGACTGCATTGAAGAAATTCATTGATCCCACTATGCAACAAACACAAATCAAACCATTATAACCTATCACCCAGATCAAAGATTAGGTATCACTTAAAGTAGTGATGTAAATTTGTAGAATGGGAAGAAAAATTGAGGAATGGTTATAATATCTCATCTAAAAATGCAACAAAGTTATTGATATGATAATGGATCACTATATAGTTCTAAGGGAGAGAAGGGTCACCTTGAGAGAACAAATAAATAAGTATCAAGAAGAGGTAGGGATATTAAATATATTATATTCCAAATTGATAGCTAGATACTCAATTGATATGGACATCCTCCTTGTACCAAAAATACTAAAAAATTATGGAGAGAAAGAGGAATTAGATAGAGTAGCTCAATTCTGAATAAAGATACTCACAAATAATTCCAATATAGCTAAAGCTGCATATGACAAGACCATTGATGTGCTATATGACATTGAAGAATTATTTAATAAATTATCATGTTGACCAATAGATTATCAAGATTAGGTCCTCTCTATATAAAAAGTTTAGAATAAATTTAAACAAGTGATTAAAGAAGGATCAACAAGAGATACAATATTCACTTTGAGCTCTATCTACCATTTCATTAAATACCATAACACATTGGATCAAATGTTAAAAAATCTTCAAGGATGTAGATATTTGCAAAGGAAATTCTTCAATATAGTAGTAGATTGTGAGATAACCAACCTTTACTCTTTTGTCCCAAATGAGGGAAAAGTCTTGGAGATTTTCAAGGTTTTTGATGCACACATTGATAAAACATAGACCAACAAGGATAAAGAGTTAATAGAAGTATTGGATATAGATTAATTCTTTCTATCAAAAGCATTCTTGTATATTTTATTTTAATTATTGTAAAAAAAATTAAAGTTTCAAAAATATTACATGTAAATTGCAATTATCTTTTTGATAGCTCTTTTTTAGAAAGAGCCATGTGTAATTTACACTTTATATTTTGACAAGTCGAAAGTTGTAAAGAGCAAACTTATAAATTACACTTTTCATTTTGACAATTTTAGGATGCTTAAGTTGTAAAAGCACATATTGTAAAATTCAATTCTAGTTTTAACAATGTGGTATGACTTCAAAGATGTAAAAGTCTCACTTGAAAATTACAAAATAGGTTTTTGCAAAAAAGTAAATTAAGTTATTTTTAGTTATCTTTTGTTTAAAATATTGAGTTTTATTTTGACACCCCCCCATTACATGAATATGAAGTTATAGATAAACTAGAGAATAATAAAGGTATTTCATGAATATTTATAAGTTTTATCCATGCCTCTAACAACTATATATCATGCTTCTTTTCATGGAGCTTCCATATTTGCATGTTCTTCTACTAGACATTGGATTTCCTTGTTAACTACAACTCTTTTGTGAAATATTTTGTTTATATGGGTAGTATGACATTGTTTGTTTATATTTTTTTAACTATATTTATAATTTTAATTTTGAATAACTTTTCCACATTTTGTAACCTAGAGAATGAGAATAAATTGAATATTTTCCTTTCTTATATGAGAAATCTTTGTGTATGCATGGTTATTTGAATATTTTTGGATGTTTTAATTTTTATTTTAGTCACAAAATTTAATTGGTGGTATTCTTTACCTTTTTTAATTAAAAATAAATAATCTTAGCTTGTGTATTATAAATACCAATTATTTCCTCTGATTTCACATTTGTATGAGTTTGTGCTTCTACAAATTTCTATATATTTTATGTTCTATTGTGTTTATTCAAGAAAGAATTAAAATACACTACAAAATATATTTGGTGAAATCTCCATTTTTAGTTTTTCAATTTTCATTCTCAAAACTCTTTTCCCTAATGAATCCATAGTTTAGGAGCAAGAATACTAAAGGATCAAAAATTGTATAAAACTAGTATTTTATCAATTTTACCATATTTAGTGAAAACATAGAAAAAAGAGTCCACTTCCCAAAAATTAGATACACAAGAATCTACTTAAGATGAGGTTATTCTTCTAAAATAGCAAGAGGAGGAATTTTGTGGTGTAAATCAAGACGAGGCATTATTCAATGGTGGAGGTCTAGTGGTAACCAATACATGTTAAAATAAAATAGTAATATAAATCTATCAACCCCCTAGGATGGAACAAGCTATAAATTCCAAATTTGCACAAGAATTGGAAAAGAGTAACACATTACAAAGGCCACCATTTTTCCCACCAGTTAGCCCAAACCAAAAGTGCGAGCTCCAAATCTCATGAATAAATAGCTCTTGTAAAGGTACCAACAAAGGTTTGTAATATTCCTTTTAGCATTGTTGAATAGATGATGAAGACCAATTTTAATGTCATTATATGGTAAGCACTATAAATTCTAGTGTAAATAAATTTTCTATAGGAAGCTTTGAAAAACTTATAGATAACAAACAAGGTTCCATCTAAGGGAATTAATGCTACAATTAATTTGTGTTAGCCACAAACTAATGCTAAAATAAAAAGAATAGTAAGCCTCCCCCATTATATCTTTCACTCATAATAAGGAAACATATCACTCATAATTGCATGGTAGATTCAAGGGATAGTAGTTCTATTATACTTAAGAAAATAGTTGATGCCCTTAGTATAAAGTATAAAACTATCAATAAAGATGTGGTTAAATTAAATGAGACTATTGCTCAAATAGTAGGAATAATAAAGGGTATAAACTTCACTATTCACACTTGTCCAAACTTTTCAATTTCCCAAGATATCTCAATTATAGATCTTGTCCCTTATTTGCCATTTGTCTTTCATGAGATTTTTATACAAAAAATGGGAGGATAGATATTTGTGGATCAATCTCACATGTTGCTTAAGATGAGATATGTAAAAAGAATAACAATAAGAGTTGATCCAATCACTAAATATCATATTGCACCATACACTCATATCCTTATTGACATGAATTATATATGATAAGACTAAGAACAAGAGATTGATCATGAAGTTTCAACACTTGTAGAAGAGATTTTAGACATTCATCTAGATGAATGGGGATCAAACTCTAATTAAATCCTTATGAATATGTATAGGAAATAGGGTTGGGTACATATTACATTCATGAAAATAATGCAATCATCCTCAACCTAATCAAACTAGCTAAAGATATTCAAATAATGTGGCATTTATTATTCAATGGTTTAATAAATAGGAATGGTGCAGGTGTAGGTATTGTCTTGATCTCTCCATAAAAGGAGAGATATTTTTATTATTTCAGACTTTAGTCTAGTTGCATGAATAATGTATCTAAATATGAATAATTGGTTTGAGGTCTAAAATTGGCCATGGAGAGGAATAAAATCCATACAAATACTTGGTGACAATGAGTTGATTATTCAACAAGTAAGATCCAAAAATCTAACTAAGAATAATTTGCTAAGATATTACCTAGGGTTTGGGACCTATTAGAAGAGTTTACTTCTTTGAACATTCAAACAATAACAAGAACTCAAAATATAGATATTGATAATATGTCCTCAATAGGCTCCTAATATAGCCTACCTAAAGAAATAAAGAAGAAAAATAGCCAGCATGTAAGTTTGATAGCAAGGCCATCTATTCTTGATAATGCAACCAATTGGAAAATCTTTGATAATGACTAAGAAATTATCAACTTTCTAAGAGATGAATTTTAATTCTTTGATAGGAACTATTCAAGACCTTAGGATCAATATGGGTATCAAATAATCTATTTGAAGACAAACAAACTACATATGGGTCTTATTACTCTAGATAACATATTCAATTTAGATGATCAATTGAAATGTGAAAATAAGAATATCATATTAAATTAAGAAGACTAAAATATATTGGTCATCTCAAAAGGGAAATCATTAAAGATAGGGAAGGCATGCAATGATTTTGAAGAATAATATTTTATTGAGTTGCGTCAATAATTTGATGATAACTTTAATTGGTGTTATCATGATTGAAGGGGGTTTAACACTAATTATCCCAACATATAATATATCTTGATCCAAATACCAATCTTATTAGATAGAATTAAATACTAATTAAAATAGAATCCATGATGAAGAGTGAGTTGTCTAAATTGATAGAGGCTAACATCATCTTACCTATCAAACACTCATCTTGGGTTACTAATTTGGTCCCTATAAGAAATAAGAATGGTGAAATTAGGATTTTTGTATATTTTAGGGATCCAAATAAATCATCTCTAAAGGATAATTATCCCCTTCCCCCATGGATAAAATTCTATAAACTGTATCAAGATCTGAAATTTTTTCTCTTTTAGATGGTTATTTTGGCTATAACCAAATCCTAGTTCAAGAATCAAACTAGTTTAATATTGATTTCACAATAAAATGGGTATGTATTAATATTAAAATATGTCATTTGGTCTAACCAATGCTGGTGAAACATTTTAAAGAGGCATAAACATGGCCTTCAAAGGTTTGATAAATGAGATGATCTTTGTATGCCTAGATGATATCATTATTTACTCAAAGCATGTTGATGCGCACATGGATCACCTTAGGAATTTTTTTGAAAGGTGCTAAGAATTTAGAGTTCCCCTCAATCAAAATAAGTGTGTTTTTTTAGTTCATGAAGGGAAACTACTAGGGCACATTATTTCTAAAGAAGGTCTTGCAATAGACCTAGAGAAAATAAGTGTTATATCTGTATTAGCACTTCTAGGACATAATAATGGTTTATATATTTTCATAATAAAAATCAACTTCGTAAGAATATTTTTCCAAATTTTTGCCTCTATGGCCAAACCCTTTACTATAATGACCAAGAATGGTATCATATTTAGTTGGACACAAGAATGAAAATTTAGCTTTGAAGCCATCAAGCAAGCTATTTCTTAGGCTCCTACCCTAGTTAACCCCAACTATAATAAATATTTCATTAACTATTCTTTTAGAGGGGAAGGTAACATCTTAGTTATCCTAACTCAATAGAATAGAGAACAATTAAAACAACTAATATTTTTCTTCAATAAATTCTTGAAAGATTATGAAGAAAATTATAGTTTCATGGAAAAGCAAGTATATGTTATGATTAAAGATCTTAAGAAGTTTAGGCATATGCTATCCAACAATAAAATTCATCTGATGGTTAGTTACCAAAGTGTCAAATATTTCTTGTTGAGCTGGGAGATAAATGAAAAAAGAGTAGGATGGATCACAAAGGTCATGAAATATGATGTGGACATCAAAATCACAAATCTTGTAAGAGGGAAGGGATTATGTGAACAAATAAATTTTGATATCAAAACTATTGAAGTGGTATCCAAAACCATATATGACTAAAGTACAACTCATCCAGTAGATCCACTTGTTTTCAATAGTTGGATCTGTGACATGACCATCTTCCTATAGATTGATGAGTACCCGTATGACTTTTAGCAATCTGAAAAAAGGTATTTCAGACTCCAATCCATTCTTTATATTATTTTTTATGGAGTATTATTTTGAAAAGATATGAATGGAGTCATGACAAGATGTTTCAAGCACAATCAAATCCTCAAGGTGCTCAAAGAATTTCAATATAGGCAGTCAGGTGAACATTTATCTATAAGAACCTTGGATATCAAAATAATGATAGGGGGATATTATTAGCTTTAAATGTTCAAAGATAACCATAAATGGGTAAGAAACTATGAGAAGTGTGCTTACTTTATAGGAAAATAAAGATTATCAGCTTTCCCTCTCAAACCAATTCAAGTAGACTAACCATTTTCTTAATGGAGATTAGATTTCATTGGTATGATCAATTCATCATCAAGTGCAAGCCACAAATATGTCCTCATAGTAATTGAATATTTCACAATATGGACTAAATTAGTTGCACTGAAAGATGACACAAAGGCATCTATCCTTGAATTCATGGATGATATAGTCTTAAGGTTTGGTGTCCCTCACACCATTTTATCAGATAATGCCAAATCTATTTCACAAGATGGAATAAATTAGTTGCATTGAAAGATGGCATAGAGGCATCTATCATGGAATTCATAGATGACATAGTCTCAAGGTTTTTCATTCCTCACACCATTATCTCAGATAATGCCATAAATTTTATGAACATTCAAGTGAGAGAATGGGATATAAATCACATTATATACTTGAGTACTTATTTTAATTATTGCCAAAAGGGTAATGTCTTGGCCAAGTCTACCAATAATAACCTCATAATAATTATCAAAAGAATACTAGAGCAAAACTGAAAAACATGGCACATAAAGTTGAAATCAACATTATGGGCTAATAAGATCAATCCTAAGATATCCACTGGTAACTCCCCATTCATATTGGTATATGGAAGGGAAGCTTGAGTCCCTTTGTCAATTGAGTTACCATCTATAGAACTCAATCATCAATTGGATTTGATTGACAATGATGAAATGAAAGTAAGATTGGTGAAACTCATATAACTATAAGAAATCAGGAACTAATCAATAAAAGTTCTAAAATAAAATTAGGCTCAAACAAATAAAAACATTGACAAAAAAAATTTGACATGAGATTCAATGAAGGAGGCATGGTTTTCAAATAGGATGCAAATAAGGATAAACTAGACAAACACACTAAGTTTGATGTAATATGGAGCAGTCCATACATTATAACTTAGTGCAAAGGATCTAATGTATTCCAACTATCGAAGCTTGATGGATCATAACTACCTATCCCAGTTAATGGGATATACCTCAAAGCTTGTTTTTGAGGTTGGAATTCATTCCAAAAAATAAATTTTTAATATATTATAGGGTTATTTGTGTTTTCCAAATAAGTGCTTTTACACAAGTCAACTCATTAGGATTTTTTATTTTCTTAGTTTGTTCTATTTTTCCTTATTTTTTCTTTTTAGGCAAATCCCAATTTTTTATTACTAGTTGAAGTGTGTTAAGCTTAAAAAGACTCCATGCCTAATGAACTAAAAGGATACTAGAAAGAAAGTAATTAGCAGGCCATCACCCCATAAATGCCACCAAAAATGTTGATATTTTTGTCCAAAAAATGTCAAAAGATCAAGTACCCTAAGGGAGACCCATTATTTTTTCGTATAAATGACTTAAACTTACCCTAAACACCCATTTTCCTAAACCTATAAAATCCCAAGATTGGACTGAAATTTGTAGTTTACAAAATTGTAATTTAACTCCCAGAATCTAGATCCCACAAAGCATTAGAAAACAAAAACTAGAGATCTGATTTCAATTTATAATTTTCAAAATTATAAATTGTAGCTAGACCTCTGCTTCTTGTAAAGCATTAGCTAATGAAAATTAGAACCCTACTCATAATTTATAATTTGTAAAATTGTGAAATTACTTGTGGACTTCCCATCTTTACCAACACTACTTTAGGGCATTAATTATAGGAAACTTCAATGTATATAAATGAAATTAAGGTTTGATTAATTTATTGTTTAAACTTGTTAATCATGTTTTTAGATTTATGCCTCAATTTTCAACCCTATAAGCCATGGCCTTGAGCCATGATTTGAACCTCATGATAGCCTTGATGCCATTATCACCTCAAAATATAATTCATTCCACCTCAAATTTTTTAATCCATCTTTCCTACAATTTTATCTTGTTTGAGTTATTTTCATTTTTGTAATGTAGTTTGTAGATTAGATTAAAATCACTAGGGTTCGATTGCTTACTTAGGTGTCATTAAGGTTTTAGGGTTTTCATCATGGTGTCCTAGAGGTTCATTATGTGTTTTATTTTGCCAAGAAGTCATGTTTTTCAATATTTTCCTCAAATACCTAAGGTTTCCCCGAATTTCATATAACCAAGTGAATATACCAATAGATATTCTCAAAACTGAGTGAATATTCCTTATAAGATCCCTCCATACTCTCTATGGACTTTTGACTTGAAATTTTTACCTTCGATCTCTACCAAGGATTTATGATGGTAGTTGAAATCACATAGTTCCATATATTTTTTTAATGCTTATAAAAACTCTAATTTCTTCTAGAGTTTCTACCTATAATTTACACCTCTAATCTGCACTAGATATTTCAACCTACTTTTATAACTCCACTTTCCCATGGACTTTTTACCTAATAGAACAACTCCAAGTTCTACTAGATTTTCCACCTATATATATCACCTACAAATCCTTCTAACCTTGTAGTTTGTTTCCCTAAGCATTCTCTCTAGAATCCATGTATAAGAAAGAGTTGAAGTTAGAGTCTAAAAGACCTAATATCACTCTCAATCTAGAATCCAACACAACTAAGATTACAAACATAAACCTAGGTCACATTGACTTAAGAAACTTTTAGACTGGGATCAATGTTGAATTCAAGAATGACTAGATCTAAAGCATCTATGACTCTTGAATGCCCCAAGTAATAAATTTCCCCCTAACTATACAAAGCCCTGAGTTGGTACTTATACTAGAACCACATTATGTTGATAATAAGAGAAGTGTTGAATGATAAAGGGTAAATTATTCTAAATCTATACCCATATTTCATTGACTACATGTTTGTGACACCATAATTTTAGATTTATCTAGATATAACTCTAGAATCATCCAAAAAATTATATCAAGACAACAACTTTAGATGCCAAATAGCAATGAACAAATAGTGGCTAAGGATCCATAAGGTTACATCCACTATATTGATTAATAAATTATAAAAGATTGATTTCAAGGATAAGGTAGGATATATAATTATATTACTATATAGGATCATTAGTAGCCTTGATGCAAAGAGCTTCCAATATTGGATGTATCAATATATATGGGTCATCCATGAGAATAAATAATACATCCACTAGGCAAAACTCATAAGTAACTTCCTCCACAAGTAGTTGATGGAGGTAAAAACCATATGGAAATTATACATGACCTCCTACATAGTATATATATAGCCCAAAGAAAGAGCTTTCCCAATGATCAACATAGTAGCTAGTGACACAAATAAAGTGTTTAACTATTACCCTAACCTCACTCTTGAGGCAAGTAGGCAACACTTTAGTAGAGTCAATGATGCATTCATCTACTACATCATAAAAATGTTTAAGAAGGAACTAAAAAGGAAGAGATATTATGATTCTTCTATTTCAAATATTACCAATTGGGGTTTCTATTTCATCTAGTTCCTTACCTACTCCTACATCAAGGTATGTGGAGTTAGAGGTTGCCATTACATCCTTACAATATATATGATTGATAAATGAGATTTAATGTAAGTAGTGAGATAACTTTTTGACCCTCATAATCTATTATCGAAAAAACACAAATTAGAATTTCATTTCCTCATTAGTATAGTTAGGTACACATGCCCCTCCTTAGCAAAAGCCAAATGTGTAGGAGTAGAAATGACATAAATGAGACTGATCATTTTAGAGGCAAGGCCATTTTAAAATATTCATGGAAAAATCACTAGCATATTTGTAACCTCCACATATTCCCATAACCCCTACATTGAAGATCATTTTGAAGATTTGGATGATGAAGATAAATTCAAACTGAAGGACTAATATAGAATGACCTTGAATCATGTCAAATATTTTGACTTAGCACCAGTATTTGAGGACTTTGTTAATGATGAGTCCTCGATAGATAAGGGATACCATGATAGTAAGATACACTTGGAACCCCTTCTAGTAATAAGGTGCTCTATTCCTGAGTCTTTCTCTCTGATAGATAGAAGTACCTATGTGATCAATAGAATACTCAACTAAATTAGGATTAAAGGGGTCTAACTAACCAAAAATATAGTAAGTATCAATGAATAAATATTGAAACTCAAATAAAAATGAGTTTCACTATCAACATAGGGTTCTAGTGGTGTATCATCAGAGAAACTAGATAAGCTAGTGACTTCCCATAAGCAAAAGAAGAACTCAAAGGCTAAGAAGGGATAATAAAGAAGTTAGGGAGAAATAATAGACCAACCAATAATAATTTCATCTAAGGACACTATTTCATTTGAGGCAACTATAGATTCAAATCACATCTTAGTTATAGTTAGCACTCCCATCTCTATAATATATCCCCCATCTATCTCGATTCTTCCTTTAGCTCCAACACCTCCTCTTATTTTCTCCACTCCTTCTTCACCTCATGTAACTCCACCCTCCATTCCCATCAGTTTACCTATGATAATAAATCCTTTTCCAACAATGCAATCAAGTCAATTAGACACTCAAGTCTCCCTTTCACTAGATACTCAAGTTTCCATTCCCTTTCCTTCTCTCAAAATTTCACTCCCTTCTTCAATAATTCCTTTCATTTAATTTATAATCCCTTTCATTGCATCCCCATTAATCACCAACACTACACAATAGTATCTAGTTAAATATTCAATCATTCTAACCTCAATTCCACTGGCCATCCGAACTCCTAAGATAATTATTGTTTCATTTTTACCCCCCCTTCATCTTTCCTACTTTACCACCCTTGAGTGTTCCTACCAATTTTATTGAATCATTTAAAGCCTTGGACTCTACACTTCAACCAATCCCTAAGTTCTAACTCCCTATGTCTAATCCTCCATTGGTATCACATCCATCTCCCACACCTTGAGTAAACATTCCCATTTCCATTATCCCTACCTCTTCCACTTCCACAATAACTCTTATAGAAGAGATATATAAAGAGTAAGATAATTATACAAATGTGTATCTTCAACCTAGAGATAATGAGGAAATTATAGAGACATTTTTTGATCAATCAATGATAATATTAGTATAAAATATAACACTTATCACCATACCTACTAGTGCATCATGTTCAGCTACAGACTCTCAAGTGATAGTGTCATAACAATAGGATACTACCCATAGTTGGTTAGCACAAATAGTGGGGAAGAAAAACAAGTAAATTATGTCCCCAGATACATTGGATTTTGGTCTTTCATATGCACAAAATAAATCAAAGACTACTCCCCAAACCATTTCAATGATATTGTTTGACTCAGTAGGGGAAAGGTATGTAGAGATTGTAGTCCCCCCACAAGACAAATAAAAATAAGATCTAGTGGTATGGGAATATAAGGAATTAAAAGTTTACCTTAGACATATTATGAGAGAAGGGTTGAAACATGACATTCAATCCATCATTAACACTCTCTTTGAGAAAATGAATAATGAAAAGGTCACTAAGGATGAGCAAAAAAATAAGGTTGAACAACTAATAACTAAATTGAAAAAATTCATTGAGCCCACTATGCAACTAGCACAACCTATCACCTAGATCATAGATTAGGTAATACTTGATGTAGTGATATAAATTGGTAGCATGAGAAGGGCCACCAAGAAATAGGTAGAAGAGATAATCTCAAAAGGAAACAAAGTTATTGATATGATAATGGATCACTATGTAGTTCTGAGGGAGAGAAGGGTCACCTTGAGAGAGAGGATGAATAAGTATCAAAAAGTGGTAGAGATATTGAATCTTTTCCATACCAAATTGATAACTATGGACTCGATTGATATGAACATCTTGATTGTGGAAAAAAATTGAAAAAATGATGGAGAGTAAGAGGAATTAGACAAAGCATCCCAATTATAAAGAAAGATACTCAAATATAGTTCCAATAAAGCTAAAGATACAAATAACAAGACTAATGATTTGATATATGACATTGAAGAATTATTGAATAAATTGTCATGTCAACCAATAGATAATCAAGATTAGGTCCTCTATGTAGATGAAGTTTATAATAAATTCAAACAGGTGATTGAAAGATAATTAATAAGATATACAATCTTCACTTTGAGCTCTATCAACAATTTCATTAAGTACCATAACACATTGGATCAAATGGTAAAAGAAATTCAAGGATACATAGCTTTGAGAAGGTAACTCTTTGATATAGTATAAAATTGTGAGATAACCAAACTCTACTCTTTTGGCCCAAATGAATACAAATTATTAGATATTTTCAATGGTTTTGATGCATACATTGAGAAAACACAAGCCACCAAGGATAAAGATTCATCAAAAGTGTTGGACATAGATTACTTCTTTCTATCAAAATTGTTCTTGTATATTTTATTTTCATTATTGAAAAAATATTGTAAAGTTGCAAAAACATAACTTGTAAATTGAAACTATCTTTTTGATAAAAAGCCATGTGTAATTTACACTTTCTATTTTGACATGCTGAAAGTTGTAAAAATTAAACTTGAAAATTAAAATTTTCCTTTTGACAATTTTAGGTTGCTTAAGTTGTAAAAGTACATATTGTAAAATTCAATTCTAGTTTTTATAATGTGTTATGACTTTAAAGTTTTAAAAGTCTCACTTGAAAATTATAAATTATGGTTTTACAAAAAAGTAACTTATGTTATTTTAAGTTATCTTTTGTCAAAAATATTGAGTTTCACTTTGGTGCCCCCCATTGCATGAAGATGAAGTTGTAGCTAAAGTAGAGAAGAAAGAAGCCATTCCATTAATATTTATAAGTTTCCTCCATGCCTCTAACAACTATATATCATGCTTCTTTTCATGAATCTTCAATATTTACATGTTCTTCTACTAGGCATTGGATTTCATTGTTAACTACATCTCTTTTATGAGATATTTTGTATAAATATGGGTAGTATGGCATTTAACATATATATTTTTTATAATATAATTATTATTCTATATTTTGGATAACTTTTATACATTTTAAAACCTAGAGAATGAGAATAAATTAAAGATTTTCCATTCTTGTCTAAGAAATCTTTGTATATGTGAGATTATTTGAATATTTGTGGATGTTTTAATCCTTATTTTAGTCACAAAATTTAATTTTCAATATTTTCTACCTTTTTGGAATATTTTTTGATTAAAATAAATAATCTTGTCCCTTGTATGAAAAATACCAATTATTACTTGATTTTACATTTGCATGAGTTTGTGCTTCTACAAATTTCAATATATTTTTTGTTTTATTGTGTTCATTCAAGAAATCATTAAAATAAACTAAAAAACATATTTGGTACAATATCCATTTTTAGTTTTTCAAATTTCATTCTCAAAACTCTTTTCCCTAGCCAATCCTTAGTTTAGGAGCAAGAATACTAAAGGAGCAAAATTTCTATAAAAACTAGTATTTTATAAATTTTACCAAATTTAGTGAAAATAAGCCATCCTTTTCTAGAGGTTCACCTAAATTATCCAAGGTCATAAATATTGGAGGTGATCCCATTGTATCATTATATTATTTCCCATTGAGTTACAACATCAATAATGGCTGTAAAACCTATGTGATAATAAGTTCCAAGCATTTTTTGACCCCTTTAATTAGAGTCATGGCATGAGATAATTACAACTAAATTTAACCACCTATTTCTTTGAAAAAAATTATTCCTAATAGTATTCCATATGCAACATGAATATTTTGCACCAAGATGGTCATTTTAATTCTCTTTTGAGGGAAAGAAGACAAAGCAACCTGAACATCTTTGATTTGACTAATCAAATTCACTTTTTTTACTTTCATCGAGTAAGAACAACAAAAGGTTTTAGTGTAATTCAGACCTAAGGCATGATAAAATTTTGTTGGCATTATATTGTTAGAGGATCAAGTATCAATGATACAATTAATCACCTTACACCCTTTGAGGAAAAGGGAAATTTATAAAGGTTTTAATTTTCTTGATTTAGAAGTAGCAATAATCATTAAATTTAAATGATTTGAAGAAGATTGCATTACTTTAGTTTATTTAAATTTTATCTTCTTTGTGTTGGTTTTATTACCTTTGATTAACTTATATAGTCTATTTAATTAATCAAAGTTTGACCTTTGGTGTTTATCTTGAGATTTTTGAATCTTAGTTTTACTTATATGTTCAATAATTTAAAAGGTTGGTAGACTAGGAAAATAGAGGTTTCCAAGGTTTTAAATAGGCTTATACATATTTACATCATCTTTATAAGTAGTAATAAATTTGGTATTAATAGTAGTAGATGTATAAGGAGGGTTACATACCTTTATCATAGGTTTTTTTCTTTTTTTCTTGATTAGGTGATTTAGTCGCTCATGGAAGGATAAATTTTGGATATTATTCTATTTTATTAGGTTTCTTGATTCTTATTTTCTTATTCCTTCTAATTTTTTGTTGTGGTAAATATTACAAATTATTATCCATTAATATAAAAAAATACATCATCATAGTCTTCTTCCCAATAATCATATTATAAGTATGCATTAGCGTTGTCACCACTAGGTTCCTTTGATACAAATTCTTGAGAACCTATATTTTATGTTTCAACCTATTCTTATTTTTTTTCATATCCAAATATGTCTTATTTTTTCAAAAAAAAAACATTCACATGTGTGTTCACATTTGTAATTTGAGGGGCTTCAATAGCAAGTTTTTCTTAGGATATCATAAACATGGGTATTATCCTTGATAGGTAACATAGATACATCTCTAGACATCATGATATAGTTGAGAAATGGGATTCTAGTTCCATTTATTTTTCAATGTATTTATGTCATTAACTATTTTCTAAATAATTTTTCAATGTAAATTTGATTTGAGGTCTATGCCTTAGCGTTTGAAGGTTATTTCTTCAATTTTCAAGCCATGATCATATTATCCTCAATATAAATTTCTATAATTTTGATTTCCTATATACCAACTACTCTTTCTATTATTAATTGATAACTTACTTCTAGAAATTGAGAATTGATAAAGAAACACTTTTGGTTTTTAGCCATTGACCTGGCTATTGTTGGTATTTTTAACAACTTGTTAAACTTTTATATGAATTCCCTCATAGTTTAATATGCAAATTTATCCATATAGGTGAGTTTTTAAATTAATATATGTAAATATTCAATTGTTTTGAATCATCTTTAAAATTTAGTTTTCATAGTATCCTAGTTGTTGACTGAACTAGGAGCGAGGTGATAAAACCAATTTGCTACTCCATCTTGATTAATATCCATAAATAATTTAATTGTGATGTATTAATGTTAAAATACTATGATTATACATTATGTTCATTAATATTCTACTTTACATCAACTCATAACTAGGAAAATTATTTCATGAACCTCTAGGTAGTTTGTGCAGTTTCCTAGAGCCAAGGGACCTATTATGTTTCCCCATGGTACTACCATATTTGTAAATCCTACATACTAAGGTAAATAGTTCCTAATAGAAAAAGAGATTTGATTACTAAATAACCTCCCTTTTTTTATTTTCCTTTCTCACTACATTATGGGAGACTTTTTGATTGTTTGATATTTGAACCTTTCTTATGATTCAATTTGAAATCAAAATTTTATTTTAATTTGAATAAAATGTTTGTATTACCTTAAATTATGCTTGCTCTAGTGAACCTCATTTATTTTATATTTTGATAAAAGTATTTTTGTTAGGTATTAAGTTGATATTGGAGTATTATTTGAGATACCCTTCTTGGTTATGTCATCCATGTATCAAGTGTTGTAATTATTTATACAAAGGTAGCACAAACTTCCTCTTTTTCTAACATGTCAAAATATCTTCAAAATTGAACAATTTTAGTGTTATTATCCCATGAAAATGCTACTAGGTTTTAATAAACGTCTTCTTGTGTCTCATGTACACAATAAATATTTAATTGATAAACATGTGCTTGAACTATAGAGATGATCATGTGAAAAAAATATTATATGGGAATAAAAACTATTTTAGGATCTCTACAAACTACTCTTCTTGGATGTCTTCTAGAGGTAATTTATGTAATCCTTTAGGAAATAGAAACATTATCTTCTTCTTCATTTAGTAATACTACAATACTCTGAAATTGAGTGTAACTCACTTTTTTATCCTAAGAAAGATGTCAGAGGTAAGAAGAAATGTCTTCTTCTATAAATTATATATAGTCAAGACCAGGTTGATGAATTGGACCATGGTTTCCAACAATAGTGATATGATAAATTTAATATATGGGATCAAGGGGTTATTTATAATTATATGATCTAATCTTTATGTAAAATTTATTTAAGTCATATTAGCATAGTATTCTTCCTCATTTAACACAATTTCAACTCTTTGGGAATGAGAAACAATGATTTCACTACAATCCTAGGTAAATTATTTGATGTCATAATTAATATATATCTATGTGGGTTGTATCCAATCAAGTTATATTTGGTGAATTATTACTTTTTATACTATAAGATTCATGTGTAAAAAAATATTTGCATGCAGGTTGAAAGGAAAATACTAAAATGTGGCCCATAATGACTGTCAAAAATTGTTAGCTCAAACATTTTTAGGGATAAAAATGGGATTATTTTAGTCAAAAATGTGGGGAACTATTCCATATCCTATTATTAGGTAGAACTACCTTTAATTAGAAAAATAAAATGGGGGAAATAAAATAATTACAACAAAAATGTTTTCTTTGGTAGTTTTACTAATTTTAACCTAAAATTATGAGAAAGTGGAAGAAAAGATAAATGAAAGGAAATATATAAAGGAGAAAAGGAATGGAAGAATGGAAATTGAGATCATTTTAGTAGGTTAAAAATTAAAATTTTCCATAACAATATAGTATGTATAATATTCAATAATGGAAACCTTTATCATTTAAATGAAGTGGAAAAGACATATTTTAAACATAAGAATAAAACGCATACAATAAAGATATCTAATGCTTCATAAAAACATAAAAGAAACTTTACATTTCCCTTTAAAAGTAAACAAAAAAATTATTTTAAACTTCATAAGTTTTCTTCATTCCAAAATCCTTAATGCAAATTTCAATGAACTTCTACACTAAGAAATTTATATTTTACGACTATCTAATAGAAGTATGTTTTGTAAATGGAAAGAAAAGTAATCATAATATATTGATATACATATTCATACCATTAATAAAAAATAATGTTTTTCATAAATTACATTTAAATTGCTTATACATTTATTCTTAGTATATCTATAGATACCCCGTTCTTTCAATCTCACTAAAATTACTCGCAGTGTCAAAAAAATCATATATATTGACTTAAAAAATCTTATTTTTAGCTTATAAGGTGGTAGTTACAAAAATAAACTACATTTTATATCATTTTGAACTATCACAAAGTCACTTTTATAAAATTATAATATGTGCACTTTTAAAAAGTGACATTTACAATGTGTAAAAGTGCATAGCTTAAAACATGCAAAATGACTATCTCAAAACCCAATTTTGAGAACTAAAAACTGGAGGATCTCTCTTTATTTTGATTTCAAATATTTCATTCTATACGGAAAAATTGGAATTATTTTTATTTTCATGCTAAAATATTTTTTTATAATCATCAAATTTATTTATTGCTTCATTAAATTTATATTTATCAGCATCATATGAATATAGGTATCCAATTTCACCTTCAACATGAAGATCTAAAATTTGGTGTGGAATATGTTAAAGATTCTTCAAATATTTATCAATTTTATCACACTAATTTTTATAATTTATGAACCTCTTTATTGATCCAAAATTGAAATCAAACTTAGGGACTGTCTCTTTATTAATTTCTTGAATGCATCTATGATTGTTTGTGCTAGAAGTACCATCTATTTATCATCAGCAAATTCACAAGGGAGTTTTTTAATTATATCTTGTAAATAATTTATTTCATAAACTTCCATTTATTGAGATTATTTAAAAAAATTTATAGTCCATCCTCAATAATGTAGATATGGAACTTAGTTGCACCAAATAATTTTGTATGATCACCACTATCTTATTGCTTCTAAACTTCTCCTGCAATGAGAGTGTCTAGATTTATTTTGATAAGATTCATAGTTTTGTCACAAATTATTTATATTTTTTATAATATGTATCATATTTATACTAAAATTTACTATGTAAATCAAGATCATATTTAATTTCATCATAGACATACATGTTTGTTCTTATTGACCTAGTTCCTTAAAGAAATAACTTTTTTGACCACTCCTTAATGGCTCTGCCCATATGTTCAAATTATTGAGATACATTGAATGGTTATGTATCTATAACATAAGGTTCATTATAAAATTAATAGGACTAATTATATTCACTAATTTTTTAACAAAATTATGAGATTTGTTCAACTTTTCCCTTTAACTTCTTTGTCACTTTATCCTATTCCATATTTTTAAATAGTGTGCCTTTTGTTGATTGTGTATATTCCTTTACTCCTTAAAATTTTATTTTAACAAGATGAATATATCATATTTAATATTCCATATCATTAATTTATTCTTTTGTGTTATTAGGAAGATGAAGTGTTACTTCAACATATCACTCACCTTGTTGATTTGATAATATATGAGAAACTATTTTTTTCTTTCTTTGGTGCATGAAGAGTGATGGTGGTAAGTGTACATAAATAAAAATCCTAAGATGGTATTATTTTATTTATATTATTCACAACCTCATTCAACAAATAAATAATTTATATAATGGGTATCTATTATGAATATTCATGGTCTACTTGACCTTGAGTATCATAAGTATGTGGAGAGATCACTAAGGCTTGAGTGAATAAAGACACAACATTATCTTTATGCTCTTTGGGTTAATTTTATTTAGCTTTAGAGGTATAAAATGGAGGTGGGATCATAATATTATGTGATTTTTGGGTGTTTTATCTTCCTATATAAATATAATTATGAGGAGGTGAGACCCTTACCTTAGGATAGATAGATGCAAGGATTAACAAAAGATCATATACATCTTTAAATTATTATGTAGTGTAAACAACCAAGATTTAGGAGTGAGCAACATTTAAATGTGGTGTATTTAAAGTAATAGACATTATTATAGTACCATTATCTCCTTTATCTATCATAATGATCTTGATTTTAAGTATCTTCTAGGTTTGACTATTTCCTGAGGTCACATTATCTTTCCATTTTTTCTCTTAGATTATGATTTGACATGCACCTTTACTAGAATAAGGACTTATGACTGATTTTAGTTATTTTTATTACTTAAGATGAAGATAATTTTAAATCAATGGTTCTTAAATATGAAGGAAACATACTATTATTCACATCAACCCATTTTTCTTAATCCAAGAGAGAATTTTATTTAGCACCATTAGAGTTCTATCTTGTAAACATTTGATTCAACTTGTCTCCAATAAATTCAAGATACTGTATTTAATTCAATATCTAGATCCTAATATGTTGTGTATACATTATATTGGTAATCCTATAACTAATCCCAAATTTCTTCAATGTTATACTCACTAACATATTCTAATATACAATGAGAATAACCTCAAATCCTAACTTCTTTATCATCTTCAGAGTCCATCCAAAAATACTCAAAGTAGATAATAGATCATTATGTGGAGCTAAGAACATTTTAGATCACCCATATAAAATTAAATAAAGGCCTACCATGAAAGGTTTCAAGAGATAATAAATTAATTTATACATATATGGTCTTCACCTTATCTAGTGATTCATAAGTGTACATTCCAATTATGATTACAAATTTTACCCATGGATTATGTTTTTCAAATAATATTTTGAATCCCAATAAGTTGATGCACTAAATCCACTAGTGCCCATATATAATCAATGTATCTTGGAAAATTGTAAGGGGAGTTTTCAGATTTACTTACTCTTATGTATGAAAAATAGGAAATTACATGAACCATTCACCCCATATTATAATTTCATCATAATTTTTAATGGACAACCTAATGTTATATGGATATTTTACAAAATTTTGAATAATATAATGTATAAAATCATAATTAATTCTATAAAGATGATGCAATTTATTTCCTAGAGTAATTTAGGGATATAAATCATAGATCAGAGATTAATTCATCATCCTAATAATATTTAACCCATTGTATATCCTTATGAAAGTGACTACATAGACTATATATGAAGTCATAAGGAAGCTTCCTATAATGTGCACTTCACACAATCACTTATTAATGAAATTAGTGAGCAATTTTACCTAGTTGATGTATTATTTATTTTCGTGTATATGTAGATATTAAAGTTTTTTTATATATCATATTAGTATGTTACACTTGAACAATACCAATCACATATTTAGCCTTCAATTATAGACCTTATTTTTGTTGAAAGGCTTACATTTTCCATCTCATTATGCCTAACTACTTATCTTATGGACTAACCCTATAATTATGATGACTTAGATCACATGTAAATTATATAAAGTTTATAACATGATTTATATCCTTAATTATTATTTATAGACCTTTATTATTTTTATAGCCTACTAGACACTTATGTTTTATAGAGTTACATTAATATCAACACTAGTGCCCAGAATCCTTATCTATTGTCCATACCTCAAGAGTAATCTAAATTACAAATATTTAAAAACATAGGTGTTGGAATATTTTTATTATCTAACCCTTATCTAATATATTTTAAAAAAATTTAGTATAAACACAAATAAAACCCCACTCATTACTCATCTAGTAAATATCAAGCAACCACTTACTCAAGATTATTCACTAAATTTCACAAAAAAGTTATACTTACATATTATACCTATTTATAAATAAATCATAGGAGTAGTCATATTATAATTTTAAACATTAAAATAGTAACTCATGTGAATTATTTATCAAGTTACAATCTAGATCATTACATACCTTTGAATATAGGATATAATAACCATATGCACACATAATACCACACCTTGAGGAGAACTACATATGTATGAAGCCCACCTTGGATTATTAGATATGTCAGTAACACTCATTGACAATGGGTTCCATGAGGTCATCATGAAATCATGATCCCACTAACCAATTTTTTGAAAGGTGACATGACCTAAGGTAAAGAGATAGGGTTTGAGTTATTTATAGATATAGAGAGCCTATGCACATGATCTACATAGATCAACCAAAGGTGATACAAAATTCTAATAGGTCTAATAAGTCATTTTTCAATACAAAATATATTATAAATAAGATATAATATTCAATCCATCGATAAAATTATTTATTCAAGTGTTTACATGTCAATGAAAGTGCCTAAGACTCAAAAAATAATATTTATAGAATTTGATGATGGTATATTAAGTATTACTATGTCTATTTCCATGCCTCCACATCTCATATTTGTCTGCACATATAAAGACCATCTAAGTATTATTTTTTCTTTGTGTTTCATATATCATAATATCAATTGGTATTATACTTTCCTTATTTTGTAACTTTCCATATTTAACATATTATGTTATCAAAATAATTTAAATGACCTGATTTTGAATATTTTTATTCATACATTTTATTTGGATATTATATAAATTTAACCCTCACACATCTAAATCCAAAAATTGTTTAACTTTTTTTGAACCCAACCTCTATGTTTTCTTGTGCAACTCTTTACTTGATCTATGGTTTTTAGACTACTAAGGTTTTTGATTTTGAGTAATTTGTAGATCTAATATTTTTCACTACTTTGTCTGTATTTAGAAAGTATGTAAAATTTTAATAAATATGATTTTTAAATTAAAGATAAATAATCCATATACAATCATATAAATACCAAAAAATAATAAATTAATCCATTCTTACTTATTACACAAGAATAAATCAATAAACATGCTAAGGCTAGTGCACCCACATCTAATAATGGTAAACCATTATATGGTATAACTATTGATACATCCTCCATCAAAAAAACTAATAATTTATCCTAACTGTTAGTTCCAATTTCTACATCAACACAAGTGGTGTTTCCATCCCCTTTGGTACATTTTAAAATCTCAAATCTAAATCCCAATGGGTCTACTTTATAAGCTCTTCTCCTAGTTATTCAAGAGTTGGAACATAAGGTTACAAAATTGAATAAAATTATTTGAAACAAACTCATTATATTGATTCCAAATATGTATTTCATAATCCTCTATCATGTGAGGTATATTTGTATCCTTTTCCAACAAGTTTATTACACCTAAGTTCACTTTTTATAATGGCAAGGGAGATTTTGAAAAACATACTTAGTATTTCTATGTATCATGTCTTGATTATGATTCAAATGATAAAATTTTGACCAAATTATTTCCAAGGATCCTAAAATACTATGATTTAATAAGGTTCTATGATTTACCTATCCAATCAATGAAATCATTAAAACCTCAAGTGGATTAGTTTATAGCACATTTATCTATCAACATCACTAAAAATATGTCATATGCATAAATTGATAAGATCAAACAAGGAACCAAATAACCTATTAGTGAATATTTTTTTAGTATAAAATAATGTTTTCCAAAATTAAAAATTAAATGGTAGATAAAGAGATTCAAGATATATTCAAGAAAATTTAACTTTCACTATTACATGAGTCTATTGTCTTCAAGAATTTTAAATATTTTGATGACTTAGGCCATATTTTTTGAGATCATGAAATTAAACTTATTACATTCAAAATTATTAATTATATATCAAGCATGCATCTACTACCAAGTTAATATCAAACTAGGCTACAAGTTTAAACATATAAAACTCAAAAATAAAGAAATTATAATGGTTACCATAATGTCACAATAACCTAATTGACTTATCTTGTCCACTAAACCTAAGAGAAAATTTACATGATTACTTGAATCTCTAGATTAATTACTTAAGAATATTTTTGAGTTTCATCTCATATATCTCCCTCTTCCTATATAGTTTGATATGGGATGACCTCTACCAAATTGATATGAGGTCAATGCATATTATGACTATCACCATCATTCTTAGAATTCTAAAAATAGATGTTATAAATTTAAAAACAATATCATAAACCTTACTTATAATAATCAAATTACCTTTGATAATCCTTTAAAGGATTTAGGTTCACAACTTCATGACCATCAAAACCAAAATATGTTAATGATCCATTACAAGATCATTATAAGAAAAATTTATAAGTGCAAATGGAATATAATGCACATCCTTCTCCACCATATTATGGGAATGTTTTATATGGTATTCTTTTCACACTTACATGCACTATACCTACTATGTTTTAGATACATTATATTACATTCTATGGCATTGAAATTATGGATGATGATTCAAATATTCACTCATTATTTATTAAATCATATCTTGATCATCATAATATAGATAGTGCTATGGTTAATAATAGTTTGAGTGACGATATATGTACCGTGAAGTTACTCATATTTTTGGTATATACACATGATTATTTATAACCTATGAAAAAAAAAATTAGAGCATTAAATTAGACATCACAAAAATTTATTGGTGATATTAATTTACCTTTACAAGTTTTTCCAACATATTTGATCACTACCTTTTATATTATGCCATAGATATAATCTTTGATATGTTATTGTGATGACCTTAAATAATTAAAATATGTGTGGTACCTTACACAATGCATGAGTGTATTAAATACATTCATACAAATAGGGTACTTAAATTTTTTTGAATTTTGTATGAACATCCACTTGAATAAGAGAATTTTATTACAAAATATATAATTATAAAACCCACTAAGGTTAATCATGTATGAAAGACTAAGTAAAAGTAAATCCCCTTTCCTAGGTGATTGATACTAGATATACCATTACACCATAGATACGTAGTGGAATCTATGGAGTCCTCATCTACATAGACATTCTCCACCTTGTTGATACACATATTGTGATCCCTATGTCACTAAGGAACAAGGGGAAAGCAATAAACTCTATTTTGAGTCTTAGGAGACTTAGGGCTTGAGTTGTTAAAATAATTACTATTGAAAATACATAAATAGTAGATATATGGTCACCACTTAGAATTATGAAAGTAGACCCTACTCTAGGGAAAACAGATGTTATTTAGTGAAACTTTACTAATCTTTGTGAATTATTTCAATCTTTACCAAATTTTTCCCAAAATAGAAACAAATAATGGGTATGTATAGAATGAACTAAGATAAAGTGATTCATGTGTGGATCTAAAGGTTAGGTAGGGTAATTCAAAAAAGATAATTTTCTTAAGATGATCAAAAGTGTTAGTTCTTCTAACTTCTATGGCAATAACACATAAAACTAGAATATACTAACTCTAGAATAATGCTCAAAGCTAAATAAATACAATTGAAGCATATCAAAAATAATGCTTTGCATAAAAATTGTTCACTCATAGTAAATTGTATATCACATTAAATTATAAATGAGAAGACAACAAGTCAAGTATACTAATAGATTTGTTATCCTAGTGTAAAACTCAAACTAACAAATGCATATATGAAATTGCCAAATTAGCTTACATAAAGGAAACTATTATTCATATAAAAATGTGAGAATTAGAAATCATATAACACACAACAAAACACTTTAGACAAACACTCAAATTCTCTGGATATTTAAATTAATTCTTATAACTACTCTTTTCTAATTAAAAATGAAGGAAACATCACTATATATAGGCTCAAAAATTCCTATGCAAGTTCACATGGGCTAAAAAGTGCACATAATTATAGCCAAGTGGCCAAATTTCCATGCATACAATGGAATATTATACATTTAAATTTTTTAAATGAAATAAAATATTCTCTAAGCCCTAGAGATTGTTGAGATGCCTATTATTATTGTCTTTGCTTCTTCTCCACCTCCTCCTTTGTCCATACTTTTATACATGACAGGTCACTTTGGTTGATCTAAGCAAAGTCTAGGATCATGGGTCAAAATAAGTCAAGTATCTCCTAAATGAGCTTCCCATGTTCTACAAGCACTAGCCTCAATGCTTCCTAAATTATATTTGCCTTTTTTTATCCTTTGATTGTAAAATGCCACAATATTCATTACTTTGGTATCATTTTTTACATTGGTTACATCCTACTATCTAGGCTCTGAACTCCAAATCATCCATGAAGGTGCCATCAAGTTTGGTCACATTGGTGACCATAGCATCTTTTAATAGCAAGACTATTTTGAATTTAATTTTCTCTAAGGATGTAGTTGTATCTTTGATTTGATCTAACAATATCTTAAAAATACTCCTATTCATTAGGATGGTCTGTGTAGGAATAATGTCCTCAAAGTACCAACACTTTGAGGTCAGAAAAATTATTACTTATTGTAACTATAGCCAAGTTTACCCACTTGGAAACATAAATTTTAAACTTTTAGTCATGTTTAATGACCACTTTGGATTGTAAGACCCCATCTTTCTACCTCCTCTTCATAACTTTGTACAAGTTAGAGACATTAATATTAGCATTTATTATTAAAATTATACTGTGTTTTATCATAGTGGGTAGATTTTTCTCCTTCAACCTTTTCATCTCCTACTACATCCCCTTCACCAAGGTAATTCAAGACTCTACCTATGCTTGAACTCAAGACATATGGTCCTTTACATATTCATTTACCTCTTTAGGGCCAAATTTTGTTTTCCTCATCAAAGTGAGGAGGGAATCTTCAATCTCATGGATCATATCTGAGCTCAATTTTGGATTTTAAACCTGTCTTCTAACCACCCTCTTAATAGATCATATGGCTACATCAACCCTCATGCCAACTTGGGGTGTAGATAGGACTACTTGAGTCCTATATTACATTGATACATGTATGATATCCCTAACCCAATTTGGGATAGCAATAGGTGTTCATTGAGAGAGATTTGGTTTTAATGGAGGTTTATGTGTACAACAAGAGGCTAAGGTTATGGAAGGGATGAACAAGTTCATTCAATATATCTATAAAAATGAGTTGAATAACGATTTGTTAAGGCCCATGTTGAAAACAAATGAAGGTAGATTTAAAAGCATACTCACTTTTTTAGTTGTGGTAATGTTGAGTGGCTTCTTAAAGGGGAAAATCTTTGAGATGGGCTTCAATGGTTTCACAATAATATGAGAACCATAGCAAATAAGGCACTTGTATTGGTTTCCTAGGAGAAAGCCATGTGTGTAGTAGCATGAGCAATGAAATGGGGAAAGATGAACCCAAAGGAGGCACTATCTTAGCTCATTCTAGTGTTAGTTGAGGATTGAGTGGTGGTGGTAGTTGTAGAGGTTGATGATGTTAAATATAAAGGAGAAATAATGGTGGGTGGAGAAAACATGGAAGAGGAAGTAGGAGGAAAAGTAAAATAATTTGTAATTAAGGAAGAGGGTAATGTGAAAGTACTTACATCAAGAGCATCAGATTTGTTGGTAGTCTTTACATTTTCTTATGGAGGTGGGATCACTACCCTCATTATAGTATTTGTCTCCTTCTTTCTCTTTTAGACCTTTTCAATATTTTTCCCTAATAGTGCCTACAGTTCCTCCATTAAGAGATAAATGCCCTACTATAATTATTCAAGGTCAAATATATTAGGATTAGGATGATTAAGTATTTCTAGGGAATCTCCCATGGTAGATGTAAAAATGAATGTACGGCCTTGGGAGGGGTCATGCTAGCTGCTTGATCCCTGTTACTCAATGTTTAGAGGCATTCCTTTATCACTTAAAGTGGCCTCTAGTGGAGGTCGATAGGGTTTGTTCCTAATGAGAGGAAAATTATCTTATTCTTCCTCTTCTTGTCTCTCCTCATAGTCTACATCAAACATGGTTTCATGATTTGGTGGAAGTTGAGGCCTTATGATATCTTCTTTCTACTTATCTCTATCTAGACTCATTTCTATCTCAATATTATTCCTTATAGCATTCTTTAGGACCACTTTATCATTCATGGAATCCCATTATATCCATTTATACATCTCTTCTTGATGCATATATTCTATAGCTACATGTTTCTTAAACTTGAACAAATGTTTGGCAATGATATTATTTGGGTCCCAAGGTCTAAAGTCATCCTTAGGCAATAGGTATGAGTCCATATGCATTACAACCACAATGATATCTTACCACTTTGTAATATTAGTCCTCCCCATATTTTACAAAGTCTTGTGGGGGACTATCTTCTTCTTACTCTTGAAGATGCCATCAATTCCATGTAGTAGTTTATAGGCCATCTCTTCTTTAGCCAACTTCATAGGTACATATATTGAAAACCTAATGGGAGCCACCATCATCACCTCTATCTTAATGATGATGAAATTAGGGTATATATAGTAGCTACCCATGTCCCTTATTGTCTATCTAACCTCTAGGAGAACCCTTAGCATCTCACACTCAATAATTGTTTTACAGACTACTAGATAGAAATATTTTGTAATTACCTTAATGTTGCATCTAAAGTGGTGAATGTGCATTGTATAAAATAACTAGGGTATGACTTCATTTCACATAAGGGACCATGAGTCATGACCTAATTTTGTAAATGCATATATTTCAGCTAATATGTAACTCATCATGAATAATGTAGCACCATTCGAACAAGTGTCAATCATTACACAAACTAGATTATTGCTAATAATATCCCCAAGTGGGGGAGTTTTTTATTCCTCTAAGTCAATTTAAAGAAATGGAAGGGTGTTTATGTTCACATATCCTATGTATGCATTGCCAAATATTCTATTAAGGAGGGTGAGGCCAATCCTAACTCCCTTTCTAAATTTATGAATAGGCATGTTCCCTTGGTTATCCATGAAAACAACCCCAATTAGGTTAGTCACCCATGAATCCAAGACTATCTCTGGCTTATTTACCTTATACCAGTTATCAATGATGCTTTGGTTGTATTCTATCGATGGTAGACAAAAATCATAATATTTCTCAAATCTAAGTCTTATGATGAAAGTAATTGAGAGACCTTATTTCATTAACATGAGCAACCCATCCTTACATCTTGTCCTCTTGAATATGCCATATACTAGGTAATTGCATGGCATGACCTCTATATTTGATTTAGCTTTATGGATACTGGCATCTTAAATTACAATGATGTTTGAGATGAATTAAATATAGGGCATGGTTTTACCCTCATCAACATCTCTAATTACTTTAACATTTAAGTAAATTCTTCTATAGTGTAGGTCACCATACTATATATCCTCAAGAATGAATTTGGTGTCCTTGAACATGACTGAATTACCAAATTAGAATAGGAGGTCATTATTTTTAAAAGAGATGCTCTTACCTATGGTAGAAGGACCTGATTGCCCCATTTTTGAAATGCTATGGTAGCATCCAATGTTATTTTGTATCTCTCTACAACTTTCTATCTCCAACAATGGTGTTCTAGGTACAATCTATGAATAGGTCAAGTTTTATCATAATGAGGAAGTATATACTAGGGAGAGCAAATAAGTATAGTTTCAAGTCTATATGTAGGTAATAATAGCTAAGTTGGGTAGAATTTTAAAATATTTATTTGATTAATGCAAGGTTCATGGTGATCTTGGTTCATGTTGTATTTAGTCATATATAATGTAAAAAATTGGAAACTTGAGCATGACTAATGACACCCAACCTATAGGTCCCTCTTTGTTTCTCTCATGACCCTCATAGGCTTGTTTTCACACATTCCAATTCATCCATAGCCTTTCAAACCTGATCCTAGTTGATCTAGGACCCTTATTTCATGTCCAATCCATCCCCCCAAGTCCCATCTACCCAAGATAATAGTGTCATACTAGGAGAATAGCACCAATGCCACTCTTGTTCACTTTTAGCACTATTGTCTAAGCTCATTTCTAGCCTCAATGATCAATTTATTTTACTTTCCCATCCTTCTCCTTATTGGCCTAATGTGAAAAAATTCAATCCATGAACAATAGATCCTTATTAAATCCCATTCAAATATCATTTGTAAAGGGTTGGAAAATATCACAAAGCAAGAAATAATACAAACAAGACTACTCAAGCACACTTCCCTATTCTCTACATACAACCATCTAATACTATTTTCAACTTATTCAAATCCTTACACCAATCCCTAATCATTTCAAGCACACCTAGTTTAACATTTCCTTACATTCTCATATCACAATTACACCAAGCACATTTAAAGGGAGAACTACATATGGCTTGTTCCCTCTTTAGAGTATCAGTATGTAGGTAGCATTCCCACACAAGGGGTGTAGATCCACGTCCAATTAATCTTACACACACTAACCCTACCTCTTTTTTGAAATTTATCAAAATTAAAATAAAAAATATGGTGTATAGATAAAATATGCTCTAAAAACTTTTGACTACAAAAATGTTAGAGATAAGGTCACATAGACCTACCAAACAAAACCTAGAAAGCTTAGATCATCAAAAAAATAGTGATGGATAAGGACTATAGTTCTAGTTCCATTCCTATCCAATTTTATCACTCCTTTCCAATCAAAAAATGAAAGTTAGAATCATATTTTTGATAGTGTCCTAAGCCTACACAATAAATATCAGATATAATCTCAGTTGGCTCAACATAGTTTAAGCAAAGTCTTATTTTCTCCCTCTTACTACTATTTTTAGAAAATATATAATTACTAATAAATTTAAAAAATAATTAGATTATTTACTACATATTATTTATTAATTTATCAATTAATACACTTTAACAAAATTAGGAATAAAACCCCAATATTCCCAAAATTATTAAATCATTTGGTGAACCCAACTTACTTCATTTGCACACAAAAACCATAGAAATCCTAAGGTATTTTTCCTACTAATTTTCCATATATTTTTATGATTTTTAACTACATAATAAAATCATAAATTAGCATTAAATTTTAAAATTTTATAGTAATTTTAAAGTAATTTTCTTTCAAACCCTATTTTCCCATACTAGGTCCCAATAATTTTCCAATCATTTTCTAAATTTTTAATAGCATATTTAAATCAAAAATTCCATTCAAAATTCAAAAATAAATAGTAATTATAAAAATAAAATTAATTTTCAAAACCCTAATTGTATTTACTAAATCCTATAAAATCAATAATTTTCTAATACATTTCTAATTTTTTACTTGCATATCTAACTCAAAAATCCAATTTCAATTTCAATATTGTATAGTAATTTGTCAAAATATCATCTTTCCAACCCTAGTTTCATACACCAAGTCCTATTTCTTTTGTGGTATCACCTTACATATAAAATTAGATTTCAAAAATGGGTTTAACTCACAAAATAAGAAAACCATCATTGGTCCTATCATGCACATGAATGATGAAGTCTATCATATGTTAATATAAATCTTTATCTTTGCATTTCATTCTTAATTTTTATAATAAGGGATGATATTACAAAATTTATTTCTAGAAAAAAAATACTCTTTTTTCATACTCTCTCTCTCACTCATATGGAAAAGTTTTAAATTTTATCATGCTAAACATGTTAGAAATGTTAATTATTCATGTCAAAATTTTCTATACATTCATGCACAGTTTCATGCTCTCTACCCTTTGCTCTCTATCTCTCGTATGGAAACAATTTCAAGTTTATCTTGCTAAACATATTAGACATATCATATCACATGTCAAAGTTCTTTATGCATCAATGTATAGTTCCATACTCTCCATCCCTTGTTTGATATCTCTCATGCAAAATTTTCTCTATAATCATATTACTATAAAATTTATAACTCCACTTACATGCATTTTATCCCATGACCATGGTTTCTACTTAGATTTATATGCCTCCTTGGCTACTCTAGTTTCAATGTCATATTTCATGCAGAGGAAAGAAATCCCTTTTCCTCCTCTCCCTCAAGAGGATGATAGCTAATTTCCCTCTAATTAGTTCCATGCTATCACCCCTCCAAAAGGTGAGGCAACCTATACTATTGTTCTTAATGCATACATTTAGCCTATATCTTATTCAAACCATCTTTAGCATATGTGCTTACATGTTAAATCAAAAACAACTAGGGTTTGCACTTGTGAGACTTTGAGGGATCAAATCACTAGTTTGAGCAAGTTAATTTAAAATTTACACATGTAGAATCAGATATTACATGAAAATATCACAACATTGGAAAATCAAATCATGATGCAAAAGCCTTAAAGACACCCTAGTACCAATCATATCTATGTACCTTCACCTAGTTAATTGGTTACAAGAAATATTACAACTAGTGATTCAAAAATCATTCAAATATAAAATAAGAGATTAAGTGAGGTACTAAGGGGAATTATTAAATCTAAGTTGATCAAACTACCTCCTCTACATCTAGTGAGAAGATCTAGATATTATTATGCATATTACAAAATGCATGGGCATCACACAGATTCATGTTTAGAATTAAATAAATAAATATATATATATATATATATATATATATATATAATTAATAATTATGAACCTATAAAAGGTAAATTATTCAAGCAATCCATGATTACATAGGAACATATTCATAAAGGGTCAAATCTAGAAACAATACAAAAGTGGTTACCAAAGCATAACTCAAAATAAGAAAAGGATCAAAAAGCAAAATTAGAGCAATAAATAGTACCATAGGCACATGTAAAGCATGAAAAAGATGAAAATCTACCTCTACAAAATGAGGCTCAACTTTCAAAGTAGTATGGGTTTGGTCAACAATATCTACAATAGTTTGATTATCAAGGTCAAGGGTTGGGAAAGCATACTAAAGGCATCACTACTCCTATTCTCACAGTTGATAATGTTTGTCATCAAAGTTTAGGATTTATTGAAAATCCTAAGGTAAATCATTCATAGACATAATTTATCAAAGAAAAAAATCTAGATACAATAAAAGTCAACACTAACATTCCATCAATTCAAGATCAAGTTGATAATGATGAGTGGAATAATACAAGTTATTATGATTTCTAAGATACCAACAATAAATTTGAATATTAAAAATCATATTTTCAGCCATTCCCTCATGCATCACAATTGCACATGATTCCTTTTTTTGATACAGGACACCATGATAGGGAGTCTCCCATGAGACTCATCGATTAGTATCATTTCTTCTCAATTTTTCTTGTATATAGATTTTTTTCAAATTTATTGTACATAGTCTTGATATGATTTATTGTACATAGATTTTATCAAAATATCAAAAAAAATTATATATATCATAAATCTAAAAACATTCAAATATATAAAAATTCCAAAAATAATAAAAAATTTCAAAATCCAAAAACATTCAAATATGTCACAAACACAAAAACATATTGATTTAATGCATCCTCCATGCTTTACATTTATAATCCTCTTCTAGACTTACATTTTCTATTTTATGATATTGTTTTTCTATTTATCTACATTACCATGGTTCACTTTATCTTCTTTGAGTGTGTGCAGTGACTTCCAGACCCTTGATTGCTTCACTCTACCCATTGAGGCGGCATTCTACTCCTGCATGCAAGATGTGCATTGATATATCTTCCCCCTAATGGATTCTTCTACATGACTACACCATTTAGGTTATGTCATTTCTACACCACACACTCCAGTTATCATATTGATGTAAATTATTTACTATCTTACATAGATTACCCTATTGACACTCACTAGTATTTATCACTTGTGTATTTATTTGCATATACCTAGTCTTGTACTAACATGTCTTGCATATTTTCATACTCTTGCTTTGATTAATTAGTTTTGCTTGTATTTTTATATTCTTTACATGATTTCTATTCTTTCTTAGTGTAGCTTGATGTGATTTCATTCCTAGTTCCTACTTATTTTTGGTATGTGCCTTGTGACATTTGTTAATGTCCTTGGATTCTATTCAGTTGTGTGCCTTTAGACATTTACCAATGTCCCTTACTTGTACTCATCTATGTGATTACGGATTTCATGCCAATTTTCTTATTTCAATTATATGTGTATGTGGTATTTTAACATGGCTTATATGTTTGCTTTTTATTTTGAGTGACATGTGCCCATGTCCCTTGTTTTCTTGGCCCCTTGGCCACCCTTGTATGCTTCTTGATTCTTACCTTGTGTGCTTGTTTGAGTTTGATTGTTTTCAATGTCATGATATAAATCATGTATTATCTTGATTATTGGATGCCATGATGGACATCATGCTCCATCTCTTCATGATAGCTAACAATTAACAACTAACACTTCCAATTCTAGTTTAGTACCTTGCACATGATATTACATCTATCTAGGCATACCCATGTTGATCTAACAATCTTTGAATATAAACCATGTTATATCTTGAGATATCTTGTTAATTATCATTGTTATATCATATATTTTATAGCATAACACACATGTAGGGATTTTTATTTTGAGGGAAATTATTGTAGGTTCTCCATTCCTACCCTCAAAAGAGGGGGAGATAAATAGGGGTTTTGACATAGAGATTAGATCTCCTATAAACTAAAAAATCTAGTTTTAGAACACTCAAAATAAAAACCAAACATCAAACCAGTTAGAATAGACCAATTAGATATTTAAGGATTAAGAATATTCATCATATTTGGCCTAAGACAACAACATTGAGACTAAAATACAACACTAGTGACACTACTATCCATTTCTAGCGATCCTATCCAAATAATAGAAAAACTATAATTTTTAGAAGTAGGTAGAAAAGTAGGGTCAAATATAGATTTACATAGCCAAACTAGTTTAGAATTAGTAATTTTAGTACACATTTTACTTAGAGAATATAGATATAAGGGGAATCATATGTTATATGATGGCTCTCACTTCTAATTTTAGATATGGTAGTTGATATAACTTTTAGATTAAAATACATATTCCAAACATTAGTGTTTAAGGGAAATGTGCATAACATATTTGTTTATTTTCTTTCCTAGTTCATCATTGTCTAGACATTCTTAGCAGTTGTGTGCCTTATTCCATGTAGAGGTGGTTGGAATTATATTGGAGTGGTTTTCATACAATCCTACCCTCCACATTATTGAGTTCTTGCATTCTAAAGTGACTTCCACATAAGCTAGATTCCTATGTTCAAATTGGCTTTCATACAAACCTAATTTCCATCTTATAGAGTGGCCTAGTTTCCAACATACATTTAACTATCCATGCCAACATTGTTTATCTAGGCCAACATTGTTAGATCACAATACATTCATGGGCTATAGGATCCATCTCATTTGACATACATTTCATATCGATATCAATTTATAGCTTCACTTCATGGGGAAATGATGGAGCCAAAGAACTAGCTAGCCTTTATATTCTTGAGCCACCTATTTAGAGGGATTGGACACATAGTCTAGACATCAATCAACACATGTATGACCACCTATATTATCTTAGTGGGAAATGATGGATACAAAGGGCTAACCTTTGCATTCTTGAGCCACTTTTTTGGAATTGATCACTTAGCTCCCTTCATGATATTACTCTTGGTACAACACACATCTAACATCACTCACCATCACTCACCATCATAACAGGTTTTATATTAGTTCATATACCTAGAGGTATTCATTCCTTTCTCTTCTTCTCTTTATTACCCATATTTTTATGTTTTTATTTTATATATAATATATCTAGTAAGAATTGATCTACTCTTTATTTTCATTGTAGATTTACACTTCACATTGTGATCTATCTATGCACACCTAGCATCACACAGTTTCATGGTCTTCACCCTTTTAGGTAAGTTTAGTTACACTTTATATTTTTCCTTTATTCTATTATTTTGATTTGTTTCATCACTAGAATAAAGTGGGGAGGAAATGTAGTCATATAAAATGCAAAAAATTGGTAACTTGATCATGGCTAATGACACCCAACCCATAAGTCCTTCTTACTTGCTCTCATGACCCTCATAGACTTGTTTTCACTGAATCCCAATCATTTTTATCCTTCTAATCCTAATAATAGTTGAGATAGGACCCTCTTTTCAAGGCCAATCCATCCCCCTAGGTCCCATTTGCCCAAGACAATAGTGCCACACTATGACAATAGTGCCAATGCCACTCTTGTCCACTTTCTAAAATATTATTCAAGCTCATTTATAGCCCCAATGGTCAATTTATTTTTGTTCCCCATCATTCTCCTTGTTATCCTAATGTGAGAAAATTAAATCCATGACCAATAGATCCCTATAAAAGCCCATTCAAAGATCATTTGGAAAGGGTTGGAAAATATCACAAAGAAATCAAGAATAAAATAAAGACTACTTAATCACACTTACCTATTCTCTACATACAACCATCTAATACTATTTATAGATTATTTAAATCCTTACACTAGTCCCTAGTCATCTCAATCACACCTAGTCTAGAATTTCCTTGCATTCTCATATCACAATTGCACCAATCACTTTCAAAGGGAGAACTACAAATGGCTTGATCCCTCTTCAGAGTATTGATATGTAGGCAACATGACCACATGAGGGGTGTGGATCAATATCTAGTGAATCTTACACACACTAACCCCTCCCCTCTTATTCAAAATTGATTGAAATTATAATAGAAGATAGGTTTTTAAGAGAAAATATACTCTACAGGGAACTCTATAGACTTATGACTACCAAAAATTCAAAGATAACATCACATAGACCTACTGAACAAAACCTAGAAAGCTAAGATCCTCAAGATAATATCACTAGATAAATACTAAAACATTAGTGCCACTCCTATCCACTTTCAAAAATCCTATCCAATTATAAAACAAAATTTAGAATCTTATTTGTGACAATGTCCTAGGCCTACACATCAACTATTAGATCTTGTCTGAGTTGAATTAACATAGTTTAAGCTAAGTCTTATTTTCTCCCTCTTATTACTATTTTTATAAAATATCTAATTACCAATAAATTTCATAAATTAGTAGCTTATTTACTACATATTATTTACTAATTTATCAATCTAGACCCTTTACTAAATTATAAATAAAACCCCAATATTTCCAAAATTGTTAAATCACCATATTAATGGTGAGCTAGTCAAATTTTCATTCAAAACACTTTGAAATATTAATTTTTACACTTAATTTCATTAGAATTCAAATTTGGTTCTTATTTTAATTTTATTCATCATCAATTTTAGATTTAAATTTTTATATTTCCACCATTTGACAAGTGGCATGCCAATTCAGATCTAGTTGAGCATTTGTGGGCTTTGAATATAACCAAACTACTTAGTCAAATCAAAGTATGGACTTATGGAACCTTTTAATTACTCATGAATTCTTGGAATATGAATTCATTTGATGACTCATTTTCATCCTAGCATGTGGCATATTTTGATTCATGGAAATCTCTTGGGTGGTGCCTTCTAGTTTTGATTAATCATGAGAGTATCACATGTGGATCTTATAAGCAATTAGAGATATACCTTTACCAAATGTTACCTTAGGAAGAATATCAAAAAAAATCCTAATATGTGTCACCTTCATAAGTATTTTAGACAATTATTATAAATTTTTCATTAATCTCATGGCTTATGTGGTGACATGTCTCTCTCAGAGGTGTTATGAGGGTCTCTGATGGGAGTAGTATAAGAATGACATGTGGTATCATCACATGAGTCCAAGGTAGACACATGTCACTTTCAGAGTGGATCTAGTTGATCTCTACATGGAACTTCATGGGAATGATGTGTGTAATCATCATACAGGTCCAAAGAGGACACACATCACTCTCACACGCCTTTGTTCTTTCATATGCCAAGTTTTACTCTCAGAAGGAATCTTAGATAGTTGTACATTATCAAATTTAGATCAAATGACTCAAATGATTCCATGTGTCTACCTTCTAAGCTATCACAAGCTATATATTAATATAATGTGGTGTTGACATGCATCAAACTTAGATGAACTTGATGGGGACACATATCACCTCAAAAGGTTGCTTGAGTTTGGTTGGTGACACTTGAGACATGCAGTGGCATTTCATAGATTTCACATTATTTTAGGATGTGTGGTAGATGCTTGGTGGATCAAATTGTATGGGATTTCTCATGGGGTATAATATCTTGACACGTAGCCTTTGTATTTAAATTACAATGGCTAGTTACTTCATGAGCTCTTCAAATGGCACCACATGGTTTGTAAACTTGGTATATTTACTCCAAGTGTCTTTGACATGGCATAATAAATATCTAAGTCATTTCGATGTTTAGTGAGGTTGACACCTATCCTTTTGAATTTGTAGTCTTAAATTTGATGTTTCATGAGGCATCCCAAACCATTTCTTAAATTTTGACATCCTATGAGGTCAAGTGAGAAGTTAAGTTAGACTTTGAATATGTTAAATGCCCATCTTAGGTAAATTAAAACAAGTTCAAAATAAAAATCTATAAGTAAATTCTTTAAAAAAAATATAAGGTTAGTCCAATAAGATAGGTGAAGCTTTTTGCATTCATGCTAATTTGAGAACAAGGTAGAATATCCTTAACAAAGTCTTGTTTGCACATTATGAAGTGTCAATGGTCAATTATTCATTATGGAGTGAAAACTTGAAGGACTTACAATAAATTAAATATTTATAAGTAATAATTTGTATTGGAAGATGAATAATTAACTGGGAATTGTAGAAGCACAAACATTGGTAAATTAAACCAAAATGATATGTAGTCAGATGATTTAGCAAGCATGACATATTAAGCATTTTGAAACCTAAATAATGGAGGGTCCCTATTCTAGTAATAAGGGGTAGTTGATCATAAAAAAATGTTGACCTCTATAGGGAAACATTAAAAAATATTTGGATATAAATCTTATGTTCAAAGGTGAACCAAAATTTAGTTGCCTCATTGTGATCTTTAGTCAATCTCAAAACTAATTTTCATAACTAATAAAATCCCATATGGTAGAAATAGTGTTTAAACCTTGAAAACAATCATATTATGTGTGTGATTTAAGGTTCATTAACCATTACCATTGGGTTAAAAAGTGATATATTTCAAACTTTAAGACATTAGACATGAAATGACTTAAGCATTATTTATATTTTATATAATAATTTTTTTTACTTAGGGATGGCTTGGGAATTGCTCTAATGGGAACTAGGTGTCCATAGCCCCAACAGAGATACCTTTGGCTCCACTCTGGGCCTTACTCTACTATCAATCAGGTATCCATATCCTTGGTATACATTTCCTAGATAACCATTCATGGAGTGTGAAGTAGCTTATGATTTCACTTCATTGGTGTATCATCTTTTCATTTATTTACTTGCATTCATAAACTAAAATGGTTGGGAACCAACATTAGCGAGGTGTAAGGAATTTGTTAAGACATAGTTTGTATGTAATTCATTTTTAGATATTAATTTCTACCCTAGAAATTTATTTAGTTTAGGTGACAACGTGATGGTCCATATAGATTCATACTCTTGTTCAATCAAATGATTAGTCATCTGAACTATACTATAGCCTTTAAATGACTTAGTATTTGTATAATAAAATTAATTTATAATTAACCCCACCTATATTTTCTAGATTGGGACATTGCTAGAGGTTTTAAAGTTTTAGACAATAAACATTTGATACCAACAATCCCTTCTTCCCATTTTTGAAATCAGATTAACATAAATTGAGCTAAAGAATTATCATCTAAAGGACTTATTACTAAGCTTTTTACACATAACAAAACACAAAAACAACAAAATAGGAAAGAAAAGCAATAAATCAAACAACTCTAATCCTACCTACTCTAATTATAACTAAGATTATTGTCCTTCTAGGATTTTTGATAGGGTAGTAGAGAAATAATTATTCATGTATTGCTCATTAACTAGCAAGGTTAAGTCATATCCTTACAAATCTTTGAGCTTGAATGTGTTTTCACCTAGTATTTATACCACTTGATACAATCCAATCCAAAGAGGAGTAAAATTATCATGTTTCCCTTTCTTATTATGGGCCTTGTCCCATAGTAAGATAAAGTCTAAGATGTGGAAAAATTTAGCTTTGGATCACTTATCAAACCATTTCTCAACAACATCATGGTTCTTTCTAAATTTCTTTGATGCTTCATATCTAGGACCCTCCATTTGGATGATGTTTAATATCTAGGATTGCACTCTTGTGTCATATTCCATGTACTCAGCCATGAACTCATAGGTGGGAAAATTCAACATGATAATAAAAATAGGTTGCTTCTTGTAGACTAGTAGCAATGGGGATAACTTGAGAGCTTACTTATATATTTTTCTATTTTCCCATAAAATATATTTTAATATTGACTACCATTCTCTAGGTTTATTTTTAGAAGACTTCTTAATGGCATTCATCAAGTTTTTTATTGGTGGACTCTATAACTCCATTACCTTGAGGGTAATAGTTTGAATCAGACTTGATGACTATCTAGTTGTCATATTCCCACTCATTAAACTCAACTGATATAAGTTTGGGCCATTATCACACACTAAAGACAAAGGCATGCCAAAATGAGTGATGATGTTTTCTTCTACAAATTTGATAACGTCAATTGCTCTACTATTATTACTAGTCATTACTTCGGTCCACCTTGTGTATTAATATGTCACCATAAGTAGAAATTTGTGTCCCTTTGAGCAGTTGGGATTGATTACTCCTATAAATTTTGGGCCCCATTATGCAAATGGTTTTACCTTAATTACTAGTTGCAAAGTCATGGCTACCTTCATCTCTCTTTGATAAAATATTTGACACTAATGACATGTCCACACATGGGCATGGGTATCTCTAAATCTAGTTGGCCAATAGTATCTAGCTCTCTAAATATAGTTGGCCAATAGTATAATAATTGATCTCAACTATGGATGCTTAAATTATCATATAACCACCCTCTTAATGGTTCCTATGTATATATCAAACCTCATGCCAACTTGGGGTGTACAGAGGACTACTTGAGGCCTCTCTTTCCTTGCTACTTGTATGATATCCCTAACCCAATTTAGGGTAGTATTAGGTATTGGCTGAGTGGGAGGTGGTTATAATAAAAGTGCCTATGTAGAAGAAGAGGCCAAGGTTATGTTAGGGATGAATAAGCTCATTAGATCTAGTTGTCCAAGTAAGTTGAATAAAGATTTGGAAGGGCCCATGTTGAGAATAAATGAAGGAAATTTTGAAGGCACACTCACTTTTGTAGTTATGGTAACATTGATTGGCTTATGAAATGGGAACATTTTTGATATGGGATTTAATGTCCTCATAGGTGTAGGAGAACCAATAGTAAGTGAGGCACTTTTAGTGGTTTCTTGGGAGGAATCCATGTGTGTAGTAACATGAGTAATGAAATGGGGAAAAGTGAACCCAAAGGAGGCACTAGCTTGGCTCATGCTAGTGTTAGTTTTGGACTAAGTGGTGGTGGCAGTTATAGAGGTTGATGATGATAAAGCTAAAAGAGAAGTAATTATGGGTGGAGAAAACATGGAAGAGGAAGTAGGAGTAGAAATAAAAGTAGTTGTAATTGGGGAAGAGGGTAATGTGAAATTACTTACATCAGGATCCCTAGATGTGTTGGAAGTCTATTCATTTACTTATGTAGGTGGGATTGATCCCCTCATTGTAGTCCTTAACTCCTTATTTATATTTTATACATTTTAAATATTTCTCCTTGATAGTGCATGAAGTTCCTCTATTAAGAAATCAATGCCCTGCTATAATTCTTCAATGTCAATAATCTCAAGATTAGGCTAATTTAGGTTCTTTAGGACAACTCCTATAGTTGATGTAAAAATTAATGTATGGCCTTTGAAGGGGTCATGTTTTCTAATTGATCCCCCTTGCTCAAAATTTGTAGGCATGTCATGATTACTTGATGTGGCCTATAGTGGAGGTCTACAGGGTTTGTTCCTAATGAGAGGAACATTATCTTTTTCTTCCTCTTCTTTTCTCTCTTCATAGTATCCATCAAACATGCTTTCATGAGTGGGTAGAAGTTGGGGCCTTATGATATCTTCTTTATTATTCTCTCTATCCAGCCTCATTTCAAGCTAAATATTTTTCTTTACAACATTATTGAGGACCACTTAGTCATTCATGGCATCTCAGTGTATCCATTCATGCACCTCTTCTTGATGTGTATATTCTATAGCCATGCATTTTTTGAACTTGAATAAATGTTTGGTGATGACACCATTTGGGTCCCAAGGTCTGAAGTCATCCTTAGGCAATAGGTATGAATCCCTATTCCTTATAACCACAAAAATATCTTGCCTCTTTATAATCTTAGTCCTTCCTAGTTTATAATGAGTCTTATGGGGGACTATCTTCTTCTTACTCTTGATGATGTCATCAAATCCATGTATTTTTTGATAGGATATCTCTTCCTTGACCAACTTCACAGGTACATAACTTGGCGACATAAGGGGAGCCACCATCACCCCCTTTATCCTAATGATGATGTAATCAAGGTATAATTAGTAGCTACCCATGTCCCTTAATATATATCTAACCTCTAGGGGAACCCTCAACATTAAATACTTAGTAATTGATTTATATAAGAGTGGATATAAATTTTATATAATTACCTTAATGTTGCATCTAAAGTAGTGAATGTGCATTACAGACAATAACTGGGGCATGACTTCATTTCATGTAAGGGACCATGAGTTTTGACCTAATTGGGAAATTATATAGATTACATCTAATAGGTAACTCATCATGAATAATGGATCACCATTGTTAAAAGTGTCATTTATTGCATAGAGTAGATTTTTGTTAATAATATCCCCAAGCGGGGGAGTGTATTGGTCCTCTAAGATGATTTTTAGCAATGGAAGGGTCATTATGTCCATATAGACTATGTGTGAATTCTTAAATATTCTATTGAGGAGAGCTTGGATAATCTTGAATACCTTCTTAAATTGATGAATAGGCATTTTTCCTTGGTTATCCATGAAGAAAACCCTAGTTTGGTTAGTCACCCATGAAGCCAAGACTATCTTTGGCTTATGTACATCATACAAGTTATCAATAATGCTCTAATTATATTCTACTTATGTCAGAGGTAGGTCATAATATTTTTTGAAGCTAGGTCTTATGATGAATTTAACTAGGAGACCTTGTTTATTTAATTGAAGTAACCCATCCTCATATTTTGTCCTCTTGAATATGTCATATATTAGGTCAGTGCATGGCATGACCTCTTATTTTGTTGTGGTTTGGTGAAGACTAAAGCCTTTGATTACATCGATGTTTGAGGTAAGTTAAATAATCTAGGGAATGGTTTCACCATCATCATCATCTTTAGCTACTTTAACATTGAAGTAAATGCTGCTATAGTGTACATCACTAGACTATATAGCCTCAAGAATGAATTTGGTATCCTTGAAAATGATTGAATTGCCAAATTAGAATAAAAAGTCACAATTTATAAAAGAGTGATCTTACCCAAGTATAGGGACCTACTTGGGACATTTTTTCAATATTATGGGTATTAAATGATGTTATTTTATATCTCTATATAACTTTTGAGCTGCAACAACGGTGTTTTAGGTGTAATCTATGAATATCTCTAGCTTTATTATACTGACAAAGTAGATATTAGGTAGAACAAACACACATAGTTTCAATTACATATGTAGTTAATAATAGCAAAGTTGGGTATCCTTTTTGAAGATTAATTTTATTAATGAAAGGTTGATAATGATCTAGGTTCATGTCATATTAATGGTGAGCTTGTCAACTTTGCATTCAAAACACTTCAACTATTGAATTTGGAATTTAATTATATTAGCATTCAAATTTAGTTATTATTTGAATTTTATCCATTGTCAATTTTATATTTAAAGATAAATATTTACACCTTTTGACCAATGGCATGCCACCTCACAACCTCTTGGAAATCACAAGGTTTGAATATGACCAAGTTGCTTAGTTAGCTTGAAGTATGGACATGTGGCACCTTTTGATTACTTGTAGGTTCTTGGAATGTGACTTCATTTGATGACTCATTTACATCTTACCACATGGAATATTTTAATTCATGGTTATATCTTAGGTGGTGATTTCTAGTTTTTATTAGTCATTGAGGTACCACATGCCACTCTCATAAGTAATAGGGGCTTTGCCTTTACCAAATGTCACCTTTAGAAGACTATCATAGCCTTACCTAATAGGTATCACCTTCAAAAGGCTTTTGGAAAACTTCTAGAAAATTGGCATTAATCACATGGCTCATATGGAGGTACTTGTCTCTCTCAGAGGTGTTCTTAGGGTCTCTAATGGGAGTAGTGTAGAAATGACATGTGGCATCATCGTGTGAGTCCAAGGTGGACATTTGTCATTTTTTAAGGGGATTTGGTTGATCTCAAGATGTAGATTTACAAGAATGATGTGTGGTATCATCATGTAGGTACAAATTGGACATGCATCACTCTCATGGGTCTTTGATCTTTCTTTTGTATAGTGTTTTTCTTAGAAGGAGTCTCAAACAACTGTACATTATTAAATTTGGATCATATGGTATAAATACATGATACATCCTTAACCTTTGGTGTGTCTTGGGATATGTGTGGCTGACTTGTGGCTTACATACCTCTTTCATATTATTTTTAAATTTTTCTATGTTCTTAGTTAGGTTAACCTATGTAATAACCATGGCTAAGTATACTATATATAGGAGGTAGTGGTTAATCTTTGAGAATCATGTTAAGTATTATAATATTAGTGCATTGTTATGGAGTTTTCCCCCTTAAAGTGGATTTACTATATTATCCAATATTCTTCTCTACTATCAATTACTATTATGTGATCTCTCATATTTTCTTATTTTATGTGATATAAAATCATTTTGTGTGAACATCTAAGTAATTTTGTTATAAGTGGTATTAGAACTTCAATTTGGGAAAGCTTTCTATGGAATTATTTGTTTAGATTGGGTGAGGCATGACTTTTTTGAGGGGAAGGAATGAAAACACATAACTTGCAATCCAGGAAGAATTAATTTTTTTATTAGCATAGTATTGTTCAAAATGCTTTTTTGAAAACAATTATTATAAAAATAAAGTCTAATTTTTTTTTTTGATTTGCACATTTGTAGTCATTAGATTCATCTACATGAAATTATGTCAATGGTATATTCCACTGGTACACTTTTTGTGCTGAAGTGTTTTACCCTAGTTCATGAAGGCATTCATTAGATTCATTTTGGTGAGATGATCACAATGGTACCATCCCCTGGTACACTTTGTTTTAAGGAAAAAAACTCCTTAGGTTTTTATATGGTTGGTATTTATATAAGGGGACAAAGAGGGGGGAAATAAACTCTTAAGACTCCTATTAGTGATATGAAATCTGGAACTTTAGATCTATTGATTTCTCAACTTTAGGCTAACATAAAAGGCTTGGTGTGGCATGATGACTTTGTTTTAGTTCAAATTGATGTTTCAATAATGTTGGAGGCATTGATGGGGTTCATATGAGATTTTTTGCCAGAATCTAGATAACATGAGTGTAATGAAGACATGATCACACAAGATAAACAAGTGCACACCACAAGATGCCAAAGCAATTTGACAATAACAAGAAGATAAATTACACAAAACAAAATGGAGAAAACCAAATCTGAATTAGCATATAATGGCCAAAATGAGGACTACAAATAGGAGAGTACGAAAGTAACTCCTCCACAAAAGGTGGACAAGGCACACCAAAAATAGTCAGTAACTCCTCCATGAAAGGTGGTGACAAGGTGCTAAGAATAGAGAAGTAACTCCCATCAAGGGAGTTACTTATGACATTCTTATGACACCTATGACACATCTACGACACATACCTCCACATAAGCTAGCCTATCCCACAAATGTAGGAAAACTCCATGTATGCACAAGAAATACAATTTCCCTAATTAATAAATAGGGAAAAATAAAAACCTACACTAATACCCCCTCATAAGCACAGCTTAGGTGGGAAGTGTGGAAATATAAAATGGGTCCTGACAACTAGGCCTGATGAGGTACCCATGTACAAATGCAATCTCCCATAAGATAGAGAAAAGGAGGAAACCCGTAGGAAAAAACTCCCCCCCCCCAAAAGAGAGACATAAAAGAAAAGAAGAGGCTAGAAGGCCCCCTAAAGAGGATGCTGCTGCAGATGTAGACCACACCCCAAGAAGAGCTCCTAGGTGAATGAACTTGCTCTTAGTGAAAGGTTTGGTGAAGATGTTTGCAACCTGCTCTAAAGACTAGTAAAATATCAAGTCAATGACCTGACTATGAATAAGCTCCCGAATGAAATGCATGTGAATCTCTATGTGTTTGGTCCGCTAGTGTTGAATAGGATTCTTAAAAATTTGTATGGTACTCTGATTGTCACAATAAATGATGGTGGGCTGCCTAATAGGAATGCCAAACTCAAAAAGAATTCCTTGAAGCCAAATAACTTTAGTAGCTGCATTAATAGCTCCCATGTACTCTGACTCTGTGGATGATATAGCAATAGCATTATGTTTCTTGCTAGACCAACTGATAGGACCTAAACCTAGAGAGAAACTATAACTAGAAGTGGAATTATGAGTCTGTGAATTGCTAGCCTAGTTTGAATCTATATATCTAACCAAGTCAACCTCTATGCCAAATCTGTAGTGAATCCCATATCTATGTGAACCCTATATGTAATGCAAGATCCTCTTAGTTGCTTTCTAATGTAACTCATGGGGTTCCTGCATGAATCTGGAGACAAATCCCACTATATATGAAATGTCAGGCCTGGTGTGAGTCAAGTAGATGAGACTACCAACAAGCTATTGATACCTAGTGGCATCAACCAATGGTGAAGAACAATCAGTCTCAAGCTTGACTCCTGATAGAAAGGGAGTCAGAGATGGCTTGCAATTAGCCATGTGAAATCGAGCCAATAAGTCAAGAGCATACTTGGGTTGTATAAGAGAAATCCCTAAATCTGACTATGAGATCTTGATGCCAAGGAAGTAGTACAACAAACCCAAGTTTGTCATGTCAAATCTATCTTGAAGAGATGCCTTCACCACTATAATAGCCAATGAAGAACTCCTGGTGATCAAAAGGTCATCAACATATAGAACCAAAATCAGAAGTGAATCATCCTACCATAAGAAGTAGACATTAGGATTGAAATGGCACCTAGTGAAACCCACTGTGAGAAGGAAGGAATCCATCTTAGCATACCAAGCCTGAGGGGCCTGTTTGAGGCCATAGATAGATTTCTTAGGTCTACATACTAAGGAAGAATCCTGAAGAATTCCTGGTGGCTGCTCCATGTAGATCTCCTCCTCAAGGTCTCTATGAAGAAAGGCACTCTTCACATCCATCTAATGCACATCCCAACCATGTGTTGTAGCAATAGCCAAGGTGAGTCAGATAGAAGTCATCTTTGCAACGAGTGCAAAGGTCTCTGAGTAGTCAATACTTGCCACTTATGAGAAACCTTTGGTGACCAATCGCACCTTATACTTATCGACCGACCCATTTGTTGTAAACTTGGTCTGATATATCCACCTACATCGAACCATCTTTCTTCCCTTAGGAAGCGAAGTCAAATCCCAAGTGTGATTTTTGATTAAGGAAGAATATTCTTCCTCCATAGCACTATCCCACTCAGGTACCCCCGATGCTTCTCAAAAAGTTTGTGGATCCAAAACTAAAGTAAAGAAGGCATGTGGATCTCTCTGAAAATCCCCCCTAGTACGTCTATCATCTATGGGGTCTCCTGCCCATGTGCCAGCACTCTCAAGTGTCTATCTAGCCCAAAGTGGTCCAAAAGTGGGTGAGTCAGGTGCTAACTCCTCATCCTCTGACTGACTAGAGGTGGATGACACTGCATCACTATCCTCACTATCTAAACTTGAAGAAGAAGAAGATGACTCTAGCTCAAGAACCTGTTGTGGCTGATCTAAATCTGATGAGGAATCATCATGAAGAAGTAGATCTGATGAGGGAGAAGAAGTGTCAAGTGTTGATTCTCTAAGACTCTCCTAAAAATGGAAACTTCTCTTGATGAACAACTCATGTGTGATTGGATCTAGAAGGCGATATCCCTTAATACCATTTGGATATCCTACGAAGACGCAAGGCTTGGACTGACATTCCATAGCTTTGCATTTCTTCTTCAGAATGTGGGCCATGGCTGGGGATCCAAAAACCCTGAGGTGCTCAACATCAGGTTTCTTTTTATGCCAAGCTTCAAAGGGTGTTACCCCTTTCAAAGCTTTGTGAGGAACCCTGTTCTGAATGTAGCAAGCATAATTGATGGCTTCAGCCCAGTACTGTGGTGCTAAGGATTTGGAGTGAATCATACAACTAGCCATCTCTTTCAAGAACCTATTCTTACATTCTACAACCCCATTTTGTGAAGGACTGTAGGTGATTGTGCACTACAAATCAATCCCTTTTATGGTGGAAAACTGCTCAAACCTGATGCTGACATACTCCCCTCCATTATCAATTTAAAGAACCTTGATGGATTTCTCACTCTGTTTCTCAACAAGAGCCTTAAAGTCTAGAAAATGTTCAAACACTTCAGACTTTTGTTTTAGAAAATATATCCAAGTGTACCTAGAGAAATCATCAATGAAAGTGAGGATGTACTTGGTCCTTATGAAAGATGGTTTGGGAAAGGGTCCCGATACATCACTGTGGACTAACTCCAAAGTTTGTGAAGCCCTCCAAGCTTTGCCTTTGTCAAATTTTGCTTTGGGATGCTTCCCAAGGGAGCACCCCTCGCAAAGTCCTTTTGAGAATTGGACATGAGGCAAGCCAATGACCATGTCATGTTTGCAAAGTTGCTCAAGATAGCGGTAGTTAAGGTGGCCAAACCACTCATGCCACAATTTGCTAACTCCATTTGAATGAGTCAGCAATGTTATAGGAAAAGAATCTGATGCAAAATGTGAAAAGGTGTATAACCTGGCTTGGTGATCTACCCTTCCCACTACCACTGTAGTATCACTATGCAACTCCCTGATAGATACTAAATCTGGTGAAAACTCAACTCTCATGCCCCGACCAATGTGAGTGACTTGATACACTGATAGGAGATTGGTTGAAAGAGAAGGAACACTTAGAACATTGTTGAATGTTCCTCCTTCCATTTCAACTGACCCTCTCCCTGCAATGACAACTGATGTGTCATCACCCAAACTAATTGAAGTCATGCTACAAGGCTCTAAAGATGAAAACTCAACTAGTGAAGAGCCCATGTGGTGAGAAGCACCCAAGTCAATGACCCATGAAGATGTGGAAGCTGTTGTAGCTACAAGGGCCTTGCCCTTTTCTTTCTCCTTACCCTTGCCTTTTGCCTTAGTAGAATCTTGGGTAGATGAATTTTGCTTGATGGACTCAGGAACACCTATGTTGTTCTTCTCTAGAAGATGAGTTAGGTGATCTATTTGTTTTTTCATGCACTTGTGTTCATAATGCCCTGTCTTTTTACAATAGGCACACTTAACCTTCTCCTTCTTAGGTTTAGCATTGGAAGAGGAAGACTCAGTGTTGTTTTTGGCAGGATTAGTGTTTTATTTCTTTTTCTCTTGATCCTTGTTCTTTTTTTTCTTCTCCTTTGTTGAAGTCTTGTCTTTACCATTTCCAACTATCAAAGCTTGGGGTTGAGTAGACTTCATTGTGCCCATCTGAATTAGCTTATCTTGCTCCCTAGTCAAGTCGGCAATGAATGAATTTGAAGAAGGCATTTTCCATGCAGTGCCAAGGGCACTTTTAGTGGCATGGAAAGTGGAGACAAAGACTGAATAACTTGGACCTAACTTTGTGAGAATAGAAAGTATGAGTTGATCATCTTTCTTCTCTATCCCGCATTCTTTTAATTGCAATCTAAGGGCCTTAAACTTAGTAAAGAAGTCATGTAGGGTGTCAAAGTTGCTTGGACTTAGACTTATGAGTTCATTTTCGAGCTCATGACCTCTCATCTCATCAAGCTTCCCAAACAATTTTTATAAGGTGTCCCATATGTCATTAGGATTTTGGGAGGATTCTAAGTGGAAGAGAAGTTCTAGAGACATAGACAAGCTCAATAACCCAAAGGCCTCATCACTACGGTTGTACCACTTAACCTTTTCAGCATCTATGTTAGGTTCTACTTCTGTACTCATTGTGATCCTATACAACCCTTTGCTTCTAAGAATGATAGACATTTTAACTTTCCATTCATGATAGTTGAAGGGTGTTAGGGGTTTAAGTTGAAAATAATCCATTTTTTTAGCTGAAATTAGGTGAAGTTGTGTTCATTGCAAGTTGTGAATGTATGCAGAAAGGAGAATGAAAGTGAAGTTTGTAAGTTGTGAAAAAGCAATCACACCCCCCCAAAATATTGAGCCCCCCCAAATATGCAAGTGCACGCTCAAAAGACGTCGAAATTAGCTGAAAATGTGTCTTAGAGCAATTAGTGCAAGACAAAAGCAAACAGGACGTCGGACTCAGCTGAAAATGCGTCCTGGGAGACCCAAATTTTTGGCACTTTATAAACTAGTGCATTTTTTAAAAATAACAAGTCTACACTATGGAGAATTGAATTAAAATCACTTTTGAAGAAAATGGCACCCAAAATCGAGCTATCATTTGCAAGATTTTAAAGTTATAATTTTCTTGTAAACTAGTGTTTTTGTAAAAAAAAGACACTAAAACATTAAAAAAATGCCTGTTGTGGGGAGAGAAAGTGGCCTTCCAACCACTCATTGGATTTGGCATGGAATGAATAATCCAAATGAGGTTTGTGTAAGGGGGAATTGGCCTCCTACCAACCCAGGCCTCACCCTTTGTCTTCGTAGGTTGAAGATACAAGTGGAAATTAAACCTCTAAAAATTACCAAACTATCTAAAAAAATTATTATTCAGTCAAATTGACTAATTTTTGTTTTAGCAAGCCAATTTTTCACTAAAAAAGTAAAGCAATGACAGTTTGGATAGAATGACAAGTGACCTAGGGTGCCACATGGGACGCCAAGTAGGAAGGGGAGTCCAAAAACAACAGTCAGATTTTATCTTGTACAAAAGACAAAAAAAGCCCTGCTGGAAGGTGCGTATGGCCTGTTTGAGGGTAGAACTGAAGCACCTTGCTAGACACTAAGGCTTGGCTGAAAATTTCACCAAAAAAAGGGCGCAGTAGCTGATTTCTGAATAGCATACAACAGCAAATGGCATCCAAAAAAAAGTGCAGTTCTGAAATTATATTTTTTTTTGCAAAAAAACAAAGAAGGCAGACCTGGGTGCCATACAAATGACTATTGGAACTGACTACAACTTGCTGGAACTTGTTGGAAAGGAGGTTGACATAGAAGTGAACCCAGAAGCTAGGCACTTTGCTGGAAGAAAGGATGCACCACTTTTAATCAGAAAGTCAAGAAAAGTGTGCAGAATGCAGAAGGTAGGCACTTTTGTTGGTACTAACTGCTATTGACTCTGAAGTTCCTTAGAGCCACATAACAATGGTGCCTAAGAACAGCTAAACCACCCCCTAAAGTGAAGACAACCAATACACCCAAAGGCCAAAAATGATACCAGTAATGATATTGACAATTTTTATTTTAGACTAATTCTAGAATAAAAAAGAAAGAGAACTCCACTCCTCTTGATTCCAAAATAAGCTAAAAGCATAATCACATACAAGATTACCGGGAAAGCTCTGATACCATATTGGAGTTGTTGCCAGAATCTAGATAATGTGAGTGCAATGAAGACGTGATCACACAAGATAAACAAGTGCACACCACAAGATGCTAAAGCAATTTGGCAATAACAAGAAGATAAATTGCACAAAACAAAATGGAGAAAACCAAATCTGAATTAGCACGGAATGGCCAAAATGAGGACTACAAATAGGAGAGTAAGAAAGTAACTCCTCCATAAAAGGTGGACAAGGCACACCAAAAATAGTCAGTAACTCCTCCATGAAAGGTGGTGACAAGGTGCTAAAAATAGAGAAGTAACTCCCATCAAGGGAGTTACTTATGACATTCTTATGACACCTATGACACATCTATGACACACACCTCCACATAAGCTAGCCTATCCCACAAATGTAGGAAAACTCCATGTATGCACGAGAAATACAATTTCCCTAATTAATAAATAGGGAAAAATAAAAACCTACACTAATAGTTCACAATCAATTTAATTAGATCACTACTTCATTTATTTCTCTTTCATCTTAATTATAGTCAAACACCCCTCCATTTGAACATTTAGGTCCTCCTCTCAACACTAACAACTCTAATTTTGGTATGAAATCAATGTTGCACAATGTGGATATGTGTAAGTTTGATATTAAGGATCCTCTCACTTGGATTACCCAACTTAATAATTTATTTTATCTACATCAAATACCTATTTCTCATAAGGTGATCATGGCATCTCTATATCTGGAACATGATTATTTCATTTGGTATCACCAACTATGTGCTTAAAATAAAAAAATGGTGCTCTTATTACATGGTATATTTTCACTGATGAGTTATTAGATCATTATCAAAATAATGTATCTGAGAAATAATTCAACCAATTAGCTAAAATATAGAAAATGAGAACTACTAAGGATTATATTCATCAGTTTCAAAATCTATCCTTATGGGTGGAAGACATCACCAAGGAAAATTTGATTGATCTATTTCTGGGTGGTCTCAAAGATATCATCCAATTGGAGGTTAAAATGTTTAGCCTATCATCTACATCAAAAGCTATCCCATGGGCATGCATGGTAGAGGAAAAAGATATGGTCAAATAGGAAACCTTCACTACTAGTCATGATCACACCTTTCTAGCACCACCATATCCTTAATCCACCAGACTGACACTTTTAAAAATTAAGAAGAAGTGAGCCAAAGGCTTGTGTTATGATTTTTTTATTAAATGGACCAAAGACCATAGTTGTGCTAAAAATAAGCTATTTTACATCAAAGGTGCCAATAAGGATGATGATGATGAGGAGGAAGCACTTGGCGAGGATAAAGAAGGTCTTAAAGAGGAATCTAAAGACTCTCATCCTACTATTTTCTATCATGCCCTTTTAGGTATTAGTACTCACCAAAATATTAAGGTGGTGGGTTTCCTAAAAAAATAGAAGGTCACTATTTTGATTGATTTTAGGATCACACATAACTTCATCAATAATAACCTAGTTACTCACTCGAACTATTTCATTTATCCTGGTCTAAAATTTTAGGTCATGATTGCAGATGGTGGTATTGTCAATTGCTCATAAAAATGCCATAGTATTAATCTAGCCATGGGAGACTACTTGTTGTATTCTCTTATGTTGGATATTCCTATGTGGGGCATTGACATTATTATGGGAGTATAGTGGCTCACCACTTTGGGCACTATTGTTATGAATTTCTAGCAATTATTCATGCATTTTCATTCTGAGGGAAGGACATTTGAGCTAAGGGGATTAAGGGCTAAATTTGCACAACTTATTAGCTCCCATAAAATGACAAAGATTATCTATTAGCTCACTTTTTTTCCAAGGAATCTCATCCAACTCAATCATTTACCCCTCCTAATCTACAAGTGATTGATGCCCATTCAATTTTTTTTGTGACATGTCAAAAGGACTTCCACCTAGTTGCATGCATAATCATGTTATAAAACTTATTTTTGGTATTACACCACCTAACATCAGGCCATATAGATATCCCTATGTTAAAAAAATGAAATTAAATATATGGTGCAAGAAATGTTGGATGCAAGAATCATTCATCATAGCCAAAGTGAATACTCTTCACCAGTTGTCATGGTGCAAAAGAAAGATGACACTTGGAGGATGTGCCCTGACTACAAGGAACTCAATAAGTACAATATCAAAGATAAGTTTCCTATTCTTGTCATTTATGATTTTATAGGTTAACTAAATGGTTCTCTTTATTTTACCAAGTTAGATCTGTGTTTTAGGTATCATCAAATCTAGACCCATGATGAATACATACCCAAAACTGATTTTAGGACTCATGAGGGCCATTATGAGTTTTTGGTTATGACTTTTGGGCTAGAAAATACACCATATACCTTTTAGAGTTTGTTGAATAATATTTTAGACCACTTTTTAGGAAGTTTATTCTAGTATCTTTTATGATATCCTCATTTATAGTAAAAATTGGGAAGACCATTTACACAATGTGAAATAGGTACTCTTAATTTTAGAACAACATCAGTTGTATGCCAAACCTTCTAAATGTACTTTTGGATCTTGTGAGGTTGAGTATTTGGGTAATCTAATTTTTCATATAGGAGTAAAAATGGATCCTAAAAAAATCCAAGTAATGACGGACTGGCTGATTCCTAAGACACTCAAGCAACTAAAGGGATTTTTGGGGCTCACAGGTTCCTATCACAGGTTTGTCAAAAATTATGGTATCATTACTGCCCCACTCACATATTTTTTGAATAAAGACTCCTTTTAGTGGACTAATAAATCTACTAGGGTATTTGAATAATTTAAATTGGTGATGTGCACCACTCCAGTGTTAGTTACTCCTAATTTTTCCAAGACTTTGGTGGTTAAATGTGATGCATTTGGGTATGTCATGGGTGTTGTAATCATGTAAGAAGGTAGACCACTTACATTTGAAATTCATCAACTAAAGGATAAAAATTAGTAGAATCCCATTCATGAGAAGGAAATGATGGACATTTTACATGTAGTCAGATAATTGAAGCCTTCTTTGATGGGTTGTCACATTCACGTAAAGACCGATCATGATAGTCTCAAATATTTTTCAAAACAAAGGTTATCATCTGAATAAAAATAAAAATGGGTAACTAAGATGTTAGGCTATGATTTTGAAATAGTTTACAAGAAAGGTAAGTATAATGTAGTGGTAGATGCACTATCTAGGAAGGATGAATCAGTTGAGGCCTTGCTATATGCTATGACCATTTTGTAGGTAGATTGGCTAGAGGAAGCATAATTAGAATGGGATAAGGATAGTGATACCCATGATTTGATTTATAATCTTCAACAAGGTTTGTATGGATTTTAAAAATTCACATAGAAGGGTAATGCATTATGCTATAAAGATAGATTATACCTATGTAAGAATTCTCTTCTTAAACAAAAAATCCTTCAAGAACTTCATGCAACTCTAATTGGGGGTCATTCAATATTTTTTTAAACCTATCATAGAATTAAGAAAGATTTTTTTTAAGGACTCAAGGGGGATGTCCAGAAATATGTGCGTGAATGTATGATCTATCAACAAAATAAAGGAGAAACCATAAAAAAACCCAAGTCTTTTGTAGCTTTTATCCATCTTGAGCCAACATTGGGAAGAGGTGTTAATGAATTTCATTATAGGATTATTGAGATCTAATGGTAAAAATGTTATCATGGTTGTGGTAGATTGTCTCATTAAGTATGCTCAATTATATTCTTTAACACAACAATTTTTTGCTAGTGTAGTAGCTTCTATTTTTTCAATACAATTTATAAATTGCATGGTATCCCTAAAATCATTATCAGTGATCAAGATCCCATCTTTACTAGTAATTTTTCGACTGAGTTATTTGCATGTTTGGGCACCTAATTGGCTCATAGTTCATCATATCATCCTCAATCAAATGGATAAATTTAGGTAGTCAACAAATGTCTGGAAGGATATCTCCATTTTTTTGTTTCTAATAAACAAGATAAATGGGTTTATTGGTTGTCACTCACTCAATGGTGGTATAATAATTCTATTCATAGTTCTTCTAAATTGTCTCCTTTTTTAGCACTATATGCATAACATATACCATCCATCACTTCAACCTTGAAGGTCCATCCTAAGGTTCATGTCATTAAATAAAATATTCACCATTAATAAGAGGTCCTTTTTAGTTTGTGTGAAAATTTAGCCATGGCCTAAAATTGCATTAAAAAATAGGTAGATCAACATAGGAGTGAGAGGCACTTTGACATTGGTTATTGGTTTTTTGTTCACTTACAACCATATAAGTATATGTCCTTAAATTAAAAAAAAATGATAACAAGTTGTCCCCTAAGTATTATGGGCCTTATCAGATCTTTCAAAAAACTGGTAGTGTGACCTACAAGTTAGAGTTTCCTTCCTCCATTCACATACATATAGTATTTAATGTATCATTTATAAAGAAAGTCATTAGACATAAAGTGGCTACCCAAACTAAGTTACCATGATTGGATGATGAAGGAAGAATTATTCTTGATCCTGATGTGATCTTTCAAATGTCCACTAAGTAGTTGTAGTCTTGATTTATTAAGGAGTACCTAATCAAATGGAAGAATCTACCCTATGAAGATGCTACTTGGGAGGATGAATCTTTTGTGTAGCAACATCTAGAGTTGACTCAATGTTGAAGACAACATAGTTATGAAGGGGATGGCCATTCTATTCCATTAACCTTTGGCATATCTTGTGATATGTGTGGTTGACTTGTGGCTTACATACTTATTTTATATTCTTGTTACATTTATCTATGTTCTTAGTTAGGTTGGCCTATGGAATAACCATGGCTAAATAGACTATATATAGGAGGTGGTGGTTAGTCTTTGAGCATGATGATAAGTAATCTAATATTAATGCATTATTGTGTAGGTTTCCCCCTCAAAGTGGTTTGGATATATTATCAATTATTCTACTTTGATATCAATTATTGATGTGTGATATATGATATTTTTTTATTTTGTGCTATATAAAATCATTCTATGTGATATAAAATCATTTTATACAAATATCTACACAACCACATGTCTACCTTGTGAGCTATCACAAGTTGTAGATGGATGCAATGTGGTGTTGACACACATCGATCTTAAATAAAATTTAAAGGGATACACATCACCTCAAAAGGCTTTTCATGTTTGGTTGGTCACATTTGAGACACATAGTAGAATTTTGTGGCTTTGACATTATGGTGGGATGCGTTGTGAATTTGTGTTATCTTGGATTATATAGGCTTGATTGTAAGGGATAATATCTTGACACATAGCCTCTATATTTGAACTCTAATGGCTAGTTCCTTCATGGGATCTTCAGATAGGACTACGTGGCTTCCAAATTTAGTAGATTTATTCCAAGTGTCTTATGCAAGGTGTTATAAATCTTGAATGCATTATGATGTTCAACGATGTTGACACCTATCCCTTTTAATTTGTGGTCTTAAATTTGATATTCTATGAGGTGTCACAAACTATTTCCTAAATTCTTACATCCTATGAGGTCAAGTGAGAAGTTCATTTAGACTTTGAAGATGTCAAACACCCATTTTAGGAAAATTAAAACAAGTTTAAAGCAAAAATATGTAATTAAATGCTTTAAATAAAATATAAGGTTAATCTAATAAGATAGGAAAATCTTTTTGTGTTCATGCCAATTGGATAACTTGGTGGAACATCCTTATCAATGGCTTGTGTACACATTTTGAAGTGTTAATAGTTAATGATTCATTAGTGAGTGAAAACTTGAAGGACTTGAAATAAATCAAATATTTATAAGCACTAATCTATATTACAAGATGAATAATTAACCAATAACTATAGAAGCACAATCATTAGTAAATTAAACCAAATTGATATTTAGTTAGATGATTTAGAAATCTTGGCATCTTAGGCATTTTGAAACTTAAATAACAGAGTGTCCCCATTCTAGGAATATGGAGTAGTTAATCATCAACACAACCAATTGCTAAGAGTACATAAAAATGTTCCAATTATAGATAAACTAAAGAAACCACTGAGCACTAAACAATGGGTTCCAATAACCGATACACTTTCTATTACATTTTCATGACCATGAAAGCATATGAGACATACATAAACTATAATAAATTTTACATATCCTAATATGACATCTATACATGTCTATTGGAAATATCAATAGTTTAATGTATCATATTCATTATTCTAATAATTTGATGAGTATACCTTAGATGGTATCATAGGCTAAAATTTTTCATGCCAATTATTCCTAAAAAATCAAAAAAAAATATTCCAAGAAAATACAAAAACTACCCAGCATACACATGTTTACTAGATCCTCGGCATTTAAGTTATTTACTTGATGTTAGTAGATAGCATATAATTTATTTACTATACACACAATGATTCATAGATATTTGAGTGTGATACATGCATACATTATATCTATGATACATGCACATGAAAATATGGAATCTTTCCTCTTCCCATGTGACACGTTACATTAGGGGCATATTTCTTCTATTTGATCATAATAAAAATAGGTAATATATTTTTGATACTTATACATCATCATGTTGATCTTATATACTAATAATTACACATTTCTATACTCATGCATACATCATATACCCTGTACTTGATAAGATATGTTACATGGTTTTTTTCTAACACATATATGTAGGTATTAGTATGTTATGTTATTGTTGGTTCCATATAATTTATTTATTTATTCATATTGTCACTTTCTTGGGTATACTTATTATTTTCTATTATCTTATTTTTAAAACAATTGAATATTTTACTTGATCCCCTCTATGTCATTTTGTGTTATTTCTTTTTGGTTGGACATTTGAATGTCTCCTTCTTTTGAGTCTACAACATTTGAGCATGTCCCTTCTTTATGTTCTAGTTAGACCCCCCTATTTATGACATTAAATGATCTTATGTGTGTGATACACTATTTTTTTTATCTTTTATTATCACATTCTAGGCACTTCCATGATTCATATCATGTATCTTAGGGCTCTTTGTGATCACATACTATGAGCTTCATTTGTATCTACTTAGAAATGTTACTCCTATATGCTACATGATTCATACATAGATAATATAGTGATCATATAATTTTAAGGTAAGGTTACTATGATATTTCACTCACCTCACTTTTAAATTGGGACATATTGTGGGGGCATGTCACAGATACATGACTCCACACATACATAGTTTTTAGAATTTAATATAGTTTACATGATTTAGATATACATAGGTCAAAATCATATACATTTATCATTAAATTTAATAGATTTTGGATAGATTTTATCATATTTATGATATATATTATACATATTTATAAATGTAAAGGTTAAATTTTGAGAAATACTTCATCTTGAGACACATTCAATGTGCATAGCCATGCAAGTGAACCAAAAATTATAAACACATTCAAAACATTTTTAGTAAGAAGTAATATTTTGGGCCTTTCATTTATATACTGATTAGTGCCTTTGAGTAGTGAGGTTGAGATTTTATGCCCTATATAACCTTCACACTACTTCCATTTAATAGGTTAAGTTTTTTATACAACTTATCTTGCCTTTATTATACATTCATTGTAGTTGTGTGATTGATGGCTAGTGATCTCATAGGTCATGTCACACTTCACCCTTACACTAGATTGGGGACATAATTACCCTCAAAATTTACTCTTAAAATCTCCAAGATTCATGTTTGAATGTCTCTATGCTCTAAATTGTTCATAAGGAAGCATCTTTACCATAGTAAAGTACCAAGGGGAAACATGGTTGCATCAACATACATGTGTACTTATTCCTTTCTCTCTTTAGTTTTCAAGAAGTTTAATTTTTAAATTTTATATTACATGCATTAATTTATACTATAACATGATATTGGTTATAGATCATACACTAGATTAAAATTCCTTAGGGATCAAAAAAGTAAAGGTGTGTTATACACACCCAAGTATGCATTTGTTTCAATTAACCAAGTAGTTTCATCCTTATCCATTACTAGATTAAACATTAGGGGGGTGTAGATACCAAAATATAGTTATATAAATCATGTCAATCATGTACACATGACAAATTCTAATTATGTCTCTATCCTTTAGTTTTAGACCTTCTTGTTTTTTAAAGGCTTATATTCATCATCTTATTGTGCCTAAATACATATCTTATGGACTAACCCTATTATTTTGATGGACTAGATCACATGTACACTACATAAATCTTAAAACATCATTTATATCCTTCAATTTTAGTTAAATACCTTCAATAATTTTCCACCTTGTTAGATACTTGTATTTTCTAAATGGACACTAGCATCAATGCTAGTGTCAAAATTCCTTATCTAGTGTCCTTACCTTAAAAGTCATATAAATTGTAAATATTTCAAAAAATATGGGTCATATTATTTGTCTTATCTAACCCTTCCATTAGATATTTTATAAATACATATCAAATCCTAATCATTATTCATCTAGTAAATACTAAGAAAGAACATATTAAAGCCCATTCAATAAATTACACAATTGAACTATATTACCCTATTTCCCCCTATTTTTTATCAATCATAAGTTTAGTCATATTATAGCTATGAAGCATTTAAATTACATCCCATTAGAATCATTTTTCAAGTTAGAATATAGTTCATTGCATGCCTTTTCATATACCATATTTCACCCTTGTACACACACAATCCCATACGTAAGGCATAATTAATTACATATGTATGAGGCCATCCTATAATTATTGACTATGTATGCATCACTAATTGACAAAGGGGTCATTAAGGTTAGTTTGAATTTATTATCTCAATAACCTATTTTTGACAAGGTGACATAACCTAAGGTGAAGACCTATGGTTTTATCTATACATAGTCATACAAAGCTTTTGAATGTGATCTAGACACATCAACATAAAGTAAATAGAAAACACTAACATGTATATGTAGTCATTTCTAAATATAGAAAAGATCTCATACATGACATTAGTGTTGACATAAGTCTCCATAGGTGAACATAAGTGTCCAATCATCTAGAAATAATATTTATAAAATATAAAATGGGATCTTGAGTATTAGTCTTCTTATTTCCATACCTAAAAATATCATATCCACCTGTAGATATAAAGACTAGCTAATTATTATCTATTATTTGTTATTAAATTATCATAATATCAATTGGCAGTGTACTTTTTATATTTGGTAATTTTATAGATTTAACTTAATGTGTTATCTACATTAATTTAATTTTCTTGATTTAGAATAGTTTTATCCATCCATTTTATTAGGATATTATATCCATTTGACCCTCATACCTCCAAATATAAAAGGGTTAAACTCTATGATCCAAATTTATATGTACATACACTCTTAAAATTATATGTAATTAGGGCTTCTAACTACCATATTTAAGAGTGTGATGATATCATTGATTTATATCTTCAATTTAAGCCATATGGTGGTCTTAGGAAATTTGTAAGTATATCTTCTTAACTTCACAAGCCAATTATTATTTGGTAATTTGGATTAGGAGGTTTTATTGGTATCCCAAAACTATTTATCAATTTTAGGAGTAATTTATGCAAAAGACTCATTATCAGGTATCTTGAGCATTTCCTCAATGTGTTTTGTACTATTACAAAAAAAAATCATCCTTGGATTTTATGACTACCCTTTTCCCTCTATCATAGTGAATTGCAAAGGTAAACACTATTTCAAGACATTATATTGATATCAAGAAGGTTTTAGCTTGAGGAACTCCACTATTTTATATTCTCTAGATCCAATCTAATTTTAAGATGGTGTTTACCTTTTTTAAAAACTATGAAAAATTGATTCATCCCAAATTTGTGTCATAAATGTTATCAACATTTGACTCCAAAGTGGATGTATAAATAACCCCTTAGAATTGATATTTTATATCACTTTTCTTCTTTGGTTTGATGACATGTGAGAATAAGAATGATAGCTTTAGTAGAAAAAAGGCTATTTTGATAATTACTAGAGTCTTGAGACTCCTTTGAAAGAGGTGTAAATTAGATACTTCTCTACATGTATCAAATTTAAAATGGTTATTATTTATGCATCAGACTCTGATAGGATGCACTATAAGTATCAAACTTTGTTGAGTGTTAAATAAGAGATAGAAGTCTGATTATTATTATGTAGTCTTTCAGTTCTAATTAGTGTTAATAAAATTCAATTTTATATAGGGTGTTATGTAGGATTTGATTTCCTAAGGGTATTGTCTAATATTTGTGTTCCACTCAATGATGATCAAAGTGTGTTTGAGTGGACCACACTTGAGGATTGATAAATGGATAGGTTCAAATGCACAAAAATAAGACTATATAGAGTGGTGAAATTATGAACACATGAGAGGAATTTTAAATAAATAATATTCATGGTTGGTTCTAGATTAATTATCTAAATAGATTTAGGAAAGGTACATATATAGGTGGAAGATTAACATGTCATTACATCCTTAATAATGTGGTATTATCTTCCCCAATGACCTTTATTAAACACCTAAGTGACACTTAAACAATATAACTAGATCATGTAGGAAAACATATAATCTCTAATAAAGTAGAGAAAATTATAAAACCTATATGGAAAACTCCACCCCCCTCATTGAAAGAGATAAAAAAAAGGGACAAAAATCCCCACTAGAATCTATAACTACCTATAGCAGCCTTGTATCCTACAAAATATGGTGAATGTATACCTCCACAAAGAAGAGAGAGAAGGTAATCATAGATTTTCACATGTAAAATGTTTTAGTATGTCCCTATATAATAAATTATGTCTCTCCCATTTATAAAAAAGAGACCCTGAGCTATCAAACTATTGAATTCCCACTCAAGTGAAATATAGGTATGAATTAGGATGTAAATCTCTATAAAATGCTCAAATGTCTCTAAGCTCATGCTCAAATATGTCAAACCCTAATTATGAATCAAAGTCATTGTTTATATGGGTCGTATACACTAACTAAAGTTTAAATGATGTATCATATAAGGTGTTTGGATCTTAATGGAGATATAATCCAATCCAGGGCATGAGTTGTAGATATAGATTAAACAACCTTATGGTGGAATAGAAAGTAGAGCATACAAGTTGTTAACCAAGTTTATCTTATAGTGAAATGAATCTTAATGGATAAATAAAAAATATATGATTGGGATAGAGGGGTGATACCTAGTCTATAATGAGTAGATCTTAGTAAAAAAAAATTCAAAAGGAGAGAAGCATAAAGAAGAAAAGAAGGTTTTGTGATAAAGGGTCACTTCCTAGGTTGGTTTCTTAGCAGATAAGTACTCTTATAACTAGGGATTACTACTTACAGTTATTTCACACTCATAAGTAAACATAGTTATGAAGTCTAGGGAAGAGAGGTATAGGTAACATGATGTTCTTAGCTAGAGGTTACTTATTTTTTAGTTGATCTTACACACCCTTAATTTGAAGCATATAGATAGGACCAAGAAGGCATCTAAGGGAGATATGGCACACACTTATAAAACTATACCAAAATAAATAATTCATACAAACTAAGAATAATAACAAAATTTTAACCAATTGATTAACAAGATCTACTAACTTTCAATAGAATTTTAATATCTACAACTAGCATACATTGATAAAATAATATGAATCTATTTTTAGCTTTTTTAAACATTAAATTACTGTTTTATAATATCCAAAAAACAAAACTTTAATATCACATAAATGGAAGAAGAAAACACCAATGCAATTGCATGACAATCAAAACTTGACTTCTTGTATTGATCAAATATTCCAATCCTTTAGAATGTAAAATTACATTGATATATAGACTTGGGGAGGTGATGCCTCATCCTCTAAGTGTATGTAAACTCATAGTTACATGTATTTATAATCTTATTTATAATTTTAGTCTCAAAATTGCATGTTTTGAATTCTTATATCTAATTACATTTATATCAAAATTAGTTTCCCTATGTAAGGCAATGAAACATGTGTATGATTACATATAGTTTAGGCAAATTTACATGTGTGTTATAACTATAAGTAAGTTATTCATGTATACAAATAAAATTGGACTCCAGCTCAAGGTTGAATAGGTGTTTGCATGGTTAATGAGGTTAATGGAGGCACTAATGTAGATGTTCTTATTTAATTGGGATTTTTAGTACCAATATTCTTATTCACTTCTAAAGCTTGGTATTATTTGTACCCAATGTCATAATAATATATGATAATATTCATGTTAAGGAGTAGAGGAATATGTACCCTATTCACTTTCTTAGATAACCTTGCATGTTCATCTTTGGTAGTCTAGAAGTTAGATCTAAATATCTCAAGTTCAGTGACATTCTTCCTAGAAAAATTGAGTTTGACCTTTATTTCCTCTATGGTTTTCCCTTATATGTCTTGTTTGAAATTATTTGAAGCTTTCCATAAGAGTTGATCAAAATTGGCCTTGCTAGTAAGTCTTCCTATGTATTATTTGGCCTTACAAAGATTTAGTTAATCAAAAAAATTCTAGGTGTGAATCTCATGTTTTGTATATTTAGGCATTAATTCATTAATTGCTTCAGTCCACTCCCTAGCCTATTATGTTTTGATGACCACCAATTTAAGGGTATTGGTAGCCTCCAATGGTGTTACTAGGTTCAAATGTGAATATTCCATGTTGGTTATAAAAATAATAAGGAATTTTGTTTTATTCTTATATATGTTTAAATAATTAAATAATTTGGTGGTTTCTACTATGTTGGGATACAATTCTTCCCTCATTTCACTAATAGCCTCAATATTATTATATAATTTGGATGCTACAATCTAGACATCCATCTCAATTTAGACTAGAACATGAATAGTTTTTTTTATTATCTCAGTTGTTCTAGTTCTTATACTATCTCTCTCTATGCCATTTATATTTCTTCATGTATTTCTACTAGAACATATTTGTGTGTTTCAAAATGGAAATTAAAATCATGATTGCCATAATTTATTTATTTATTCTTGGACAAAGTAAACATTTATTCCCTTTCCTCCACAATGACTACTCTACTAGTGTCATCTTCCAACTTCTTCTTTCTCACCCTTTATACACTCCTTGTAGATTTATCAAAAACTATACTCATAATGGAAAACTTGGTAATCACAAGATTAAGTCTATTGTATGCCTTTGACTCCATGTTTTTTGCCCACTGTGGGAGGACTAGTTAGGTTGGGTCTATGGGTTGAGTGTCTAAAGTTGTATTCTCACCAAATATATCACTTGATGTTTGTTTTAGAGTTTCTTCTAGGTAGGGATCAAGGAGTGAAGGACATATGATTTTGGACTAGTTCACTCACACATATTTTGGTAGTGGATGCACTATGTATACTGGCCCTTTCTTCTTCTCAACCTTATTATAGGTTATCATAGTTATCTCTTGACAAGAACTAGTAGACTTAATTATGCATATGAAACATGTAACTGGGGGGTGGATACTACTCCCCTTACTTTGTTCATGGATTTATCTTGATTTTTATTGGGGGGTAAAAGAGTAATGGAAGGGACAACTAGAGGGATAGTAGAAGTGGATGTGGGAGGAGTAATTGGAGGAATACCAACTGAGGAAGTAATAATTCTAAAGGTAGAGGAAGGATCTTCTACCTTTATAACTAACTGAGTTGGTTGAATAATAGGTTGAATAGGATCAACTTCCACCTTGGGGACCAATAGAGGAGGGGGATAGGAGGGGTGAATGAAGTAGGGACAAATGAACTAATTTCAAAAAGAGGAACATAAGAAATAATAGGAGTAATGGAAATTAGAGAGGGTATTGTCTCACCTAATGTTTGTTGATGCAATGGTGCCTTGACTTTTGAGTCTTGGAGGCTCAAGGATTTTACTATTTGTAATTATGATTCCTCATCAGAAATCTCCTCTCTAATGGCATCTTATGTGGATATCTCCATTAATGGTCCTTCTATGGCTAGAATTTATGGAAGGGATTAATCCCTTGACTTCCTTTTATAATAGATGGTTGTCTTGGGAGATATGGAAGGAACTAGTTATGTGGTTGAGGTAACCACAATTTCAACCTTTGAGAATGATGAAAAATCACCTTGGGTAGGGACCTTAGTATCTAAATAATCTAGGTAAATGGGCTCATCTTGATTTCCCCCAGTGAGGCATTTAACACCCCTAGTTCCTTCTTCACTACCTTAAGTACTATAGGGGGTGACTGAGAATATTTCCCTTATTCCCTTATTGGTTGAGTAGGTATGCTAGTACAAAATGTAGATGCATTCCATCTTTTAGCTAATGGGAGTTTCATTCATGGCTCATTTATAGAGAGGTAAGGTTCCCCTTGAATAAGATTTAGAAGGTACTCCTTCAACTAAATTGATTGTGACCTATATAAGACCTAGTCATAATTATGAGTGTTAAAGAATAAAAAATCATGATCATAAGACTCATATTTGTATTCAATGCCTACACCCTTGACACGGTTTTACACCTATTCATGGGGATCCCAATCCCTATGTGGTAATGAATACAAGGAGTAACACTCTCTATATTTCCCAGCCTTATATAAGTGTTTATGATTGGTGTATCACTTTTTTTACCAATCATTAGGAGAGATTCATGAAGGTAGGATTTATTCTTCTTTTTCATATCCTCATCAATGCCCCACTATAGATAGTAGGTTATTTACTACTCTACCAACTTATCTAGGACACACTTGGGGAGGTGCAGAGGTGTGACCTTACGGCTAATGACCATGATGATTATGTAGTAAGGGTATAAATAGTAGTCTAACCTAATAAATAGTGTGTCTATGGTTTTCTTTGATATCCTAGGTAAGGTGGAATAATGGATGACACTCTATACATGTGGGCAAAAATCTTTGATGATGCATAAAATATTATGAGTTTAATCATATATGTGCATGAAGGAGTAAGAATCACAAATATTATTATTTATATAGTCTATAGTGAGGATAAAAAATGATCCATTAGGGATGTGGACTATCCCCATGACTACATCAATCAAGTAAAACATTATGTAGAATTGACATCCTAAATGCCTCTTGTCTTTATGCAAAATCTACTCTCTTAACCTTGTTCCAATCACTTCTCCTACATTAAAGGTCAATTTTGATGTCCTTATCAAATCAAACAATAAAACCCACTCTAGGTGGAGGAATTCAATGCTTAGGAAACCAAATAGTCTTTTTAATAGGTTCCTCCCAATCTGTATTCCCATTTTGAATTTTGTGATTAGTTTGGTCTATTGTCTTTTAAATTAATTCTCTAAATGGAGCATGTAACTACTAAGTGACTTATCAATGGATTTTTATTTCTTCCATGCCATTAATCTATGTAAATCATATGTGGTGTATAAAATATGAAGGAGAGGTACCTTTGAAATTCATCACCATAGATGCACACTACAATTATTTTATTCTTGAGATGATTTAGGTACGGTCCTCTATATATCTTCCAATTGAAGAATAAATATCACAAGAGGTCGATATAGGGCATGACTTTTGGATTTTTAGTTATGAAATGTAAACCTTATTTTTTGAGTTGGAGGTGGTATATATCCAATTAGAATTAGGCTAGAGGTAATTTCTCTTCATGTGTATACACGTCAACCTAGTGGATGGCATACCATGGAGCTAAATACTTGGTGTAATCATTATTGAATATATAAATCTTGAATAACATATTCATGTACTTAGTATAAAATTTGATGGAGAACCTTAAAGGATGGAGAGTTCCTCTAGCTTACCTAGATGAGGATACCATTTTTCTTTAGTTAAGCTAGTACTAGTCTAGTTTTAAATTCAATCACTTGACTTTCTCTAATATGTTTTTAAGTTTGAAGTCACTAGTGGTATGTCGATTACTAGACATATATATATGATTTGATTATCCTGTGTATGACAACTCATATTTGATCTAAGAGACTCCCATTAGCTGCATACAACATACTTTCCTCTCATTTACCCTAGATCTATGTGCGAGGAAGTGTTTTAATTTTATCCTTATTATGAGTACTTTAGCGGAGAAGTGGGACAACTATAGGTTTCACTCTATTTTTTGAAAAAACAATTAATTTGGGGAGGCTCTGACATTGATCTATTTCTGGATGAGCATCCACAACCCTAATACAATTACCATAGATTCCTTCTCTTTCTTTCTCCTATATTATTTCATGATGTATGTTACATTAGCCTTATTTCATTATTTTAAGCTCTTTGATCACCTTTGAATTTTACATTTTGAGTCTATTAGATCACTCTTTTGAGGATGCTTTAATTTGTATGTTTGATATATTTACTATTGAAGAAAATTTATATGAGAGTGGGAGTAGAAACCATAATAAGATGGTATTTATGAAATCATAAGCCTACCAAACTATCCTTATTAGGTACACCCATTTCAATGGTTATTTCCTCAAACAAGTATTAATATGATAAGTGCATTTGATTTAGGGAAAGTGAAAAAACTTTCTAAAATATATATGTAGTAATGAGAGTAGTATTAAAATTCCTAATTAAAGTATTTAGTGCTAGCTTGTTCATGATCCATCTTCTCATTTTACACCTTAATTATAAAAATCTAAAATGTATGGGTGTAAAATATTGAAAATAAACAAATTGATGTATTTACTCTAGGCATGTTTTCACATAGGTTGATCCTTTGTATTTTTAACATGTTAAAATAAATATCAATAGGTTGAATACTTGATTTTATCAAACTAGAAAAAGTTAATCAGATTATCATAGGACAAAGGGAAATGTCTAATCTAGAAAGAGGGAAGCTACTATATAAAACAAACTACTGAAGATTGGGAAAGCTAATATTAGAAGCAAGGAAAATATTATATGAAAGACATAGAATCTATTCTAATAAAATAGTAAATCTACCCTAATCCTAATCTTACCATCACCTTTGTTTATACATGGGGACATTTCTAGATGGTAAAACCATGAAGTAATGCTTCAAAAACTATTCATTAATTGGATATGTCATCTCATTGCCTTGGAGGTCCCTTAGACAAAAAGAATTGTTACGTAGGATCTATAAAATCTAATAAGGTCCAATCCATAATCATTTAAACTTATCATGCTATCCTTTTTTTCATGGGTTTTATCCTATAGAAGCACTAGGTTAGATATTCTAAATGCTTTGAATTTTTCTCTTTTTTTGAACCATATTTTCATTATATCTTGATGTTTACTAAATTTATGTAAGGCTTCAGTCCTTGAGTCTTCCATTTGTATTATGTCTAGTAATCGAGACTCCACCTTCTCACTTGGTTCCATGTGTTCCTACATAAATTGATATGTTGGCAACTTAAGAATAATTGGGAAAATAGGTTATCTCCCATAGATTAGTAATTAAGTTAAGGCTTTGAGTGCCTTCTTATATCTTGTTTGATCAGCCCATAGAGCATACTTCAATAGATTGTGCCAATATATAGGTTTATCTATTGCTAAATTATTTAATAAATCAATCATGTTATTATTTGTCAATTTATCGAACCCATTTCCTTGTGGTTAATGGTTGGGTGAGGACTTGATGGTAATTTGATTATTGTGGGTCTATTTAGTAAACTTAGCTAATTGGAATGTTGGGTCATTGTCACACACTAGACCAATAAGAATACCAAATCTAGTGGTGATATTTTCCTCTATAAAGATGACCACATATTGTGTTTTTAAATGCTTTGTATCTACAAATTTAGTCCATAATGTGAAATAATTTATAGGAATTATTAAAAAAAAATTGTCTAGCTAAAGAATTGGGATTAATGACCCCAGTGAAGTCTAAGCCCCATTGAACAAATGGTCTTCTTTCAATCATATGTTGTAGAGACATGGTTATGTGTACTTTCATTTATTCCAAGACATGAAATTCATGGCATGTTTAGATGTGAACATGTGCATCCTTGAATACTATTGGCCATAAATAGCCCATCTTGATGATTTTATGGGAAGTGGTGTTTCTAAAGGGGTGATCACTACTATCTTCTAATGCAATTTTAATAAAATTTATTGATCTTCCTCTTATGATACACATCTCAAGTAGATTCCTTCATAATTATTTCTATATAATATCCCTTTTCTAATCATGTAATAAAACACTTTGAGTCACAAATTTATCCTTTATTCTTCTTTAGGCTCTGGCGAGTATCTGTGAGAAAAATATTGAGTAATGTCATTATACTAGTCCCCTTAAGATACTTGCTTTTCACAAACCTCTTCAAAAATAATGTGTGGGTTAGGATCAATCATGATTTAAATTATGCCTAGACTTACAAAAATCTTGGTAGGCTTGATTTTCATCTCAAATTCCTAGAATTTTTCTATCCATTTCCCTCTATGTTCTCCCAATTCATTTTGTGATAAACTAATCCTAATATTAAGATCTAATACAATGGCAATTGTCTTAATATTTAGGATGTAATGTCAAAATTTCTTCACCATTTTTAAATGTTAACTATTTATTTATCTATCATGGAATACCTAAGTTCTAATTATTTCACATTTTTACCTATGAACATGATAAGATGCTCACTTTCATCTTTCTTCTAGGTGATCATGGTATAATAGTATCTTTTGAGGAGAATACATACATTAAGAAGTCTTTGGTGAAGTCTAAACTTATTAGTATAGGGGTATGTGATATTGCATCTTTAATGTCTTAAAAATACTTTTGAGCCTATATTTCCCATTCCACTTTAGCATCCTAGAAAATTTCATTCAGAGGTCTAATGATTTCTACAAATCTTGATATAAACTTTTTCATGATGTTTATCTTCCGAAATAAAGATTTGAGTTCCTTCTTTCTATTTACAAAAGGAATTTTTATATCCATTTAATTCTATCTGAATTAGTTGTAATCCATCTCTGGTGATGATATGACCCAAGATCTTACCTTTTATGACACCAAATATTCTCTTTTTGGGGTTTAGTGAAATGTCAAACTTTTTGTACCTTTCAAAGATTTATCATAGGTGTCTTATGTGATTAGTCTTAAATTTTGAGAATACTATAAGGTCATCCATATTAATAATTATATATTTACCTATCATCCCCTAAAAGGCATGGTCCATAACTCATTAAAATGTGTCAACTACATTAATTAGGATAAATAGCATCATATTACATGAATAAGTACCCCACTTCATTATGAATTTTATCTTAATTTTGTTTTATGATTCTACTAGAACCTAGTTACACCCTAAACATTTATCCCATAAAGACATCATTCTTTAATAACTCACTATCTAGGTGACTTCATCCAAGAAAGGCAATGGACAATTACCTTTCTTAGAGGCTTTGTTTAAGTGTTTGAAGACAACATAGAACTTGATCTCTCAACTTTTATTCCTAATTAGTACTAAATTAGCCACCCAAGTAGAATGTTTGATAGGAAAAACTATTTTTGCACTCAAAAACTTCTCCAATTCTTTATGAATACGGGGTTATAGGGTAGGATTTACTAGCCTTTATCTTTGCCTAAATTTTTTGTGGTTTAATTTTAATAGAATTGTATGGATGATGACCCTCAGGTTGAAAAACTTTAGGTCTTCATATGTCCATGCAATCACATCTTTGTATCAAGTGAGTAAACTATTAATTCTTTATCTTTCCCCTGGAGTACAATTGAGACCAATGTTTACATAGCTTATATTACCCTCATCTCCCAAATTTTCCCCTTTTAACTTAGAATTATTTACTTTTAGTTTATTTTTTTGTTGAGCTTGAGAATTTGAATCAAATGTCCTTTCCAAATAAACCATTTCTAGAGGGAGGTAGTTTTCCTTTAGCTAAATAACTCCTAATTCCTCATGGCACAAGTAATTAATTTTCTTGTCATCAATGATTTAAGACTCAAATTTTCCTAAGTTAGTGAAGAACTAGATAATATAATAGTCAACATAAAAAATGTGGAAATTTTACACATTGTCTAGAAATGATGGACAAGGTACTAGATTAATGTAGAATCTTTATAACTTAAACTCCTGTAGGGGTGCCAAGTTAAAAATGAAGGAATTAATTAATTAAAAGCATTATTTTGTTATCTAGGTATAACCATGATGTTAAAGGCTTCAAAAGACTCAATAAAATCCCATGATATATGTTTTTATCTTTTCACATATGATAACTTACATTAGTATTTATTTCTAACCTAATAAACTACTAGCTCTAAAGTGTATCATATTTCACTATGTTATTGGTGTAATGGAACTATAGTATATATGATTCTAGGTATTTATTTCCTTGTGGGTCATCCAATTCAATAATAACACCTAATCCTTACTTGGATCTTACACCATGTAAGTGGAGGGTCCACAACTGGGAAGGTCCTTGGACTTCTAGTTCCTATACTTTGTACTCAAGGTATAAATCCCAAGGTTAGAATATTATAACTTAATTATTAATTGCTCTTATTTTATTTAATAATATTGTGTTTCATTCTTCATTCTTTATCAATTTGAATGTGGTTTGGAATACCCCTCCATGGTAACCAAATGTGATAGAAGTCTATTGCCACATACCTGTTCAATGTATTAAACCAATCTCTACTAAGGAGGAGTAGGTATACTTCTAGAATATCTACTACCATTATGTCAATCATCATTTTCACTCATTTTTTAGATGCTACTTAGATCCATACATCATTTAACTCTCTTATTACAAGGACCAATGTCTTATCCAATTATGAAACCATTCTCTTGGAAGGATTTTGGGTCAAACCTAGCTTCTAGAAAATTAAAATAGGCATCATCATGGTTGAAGCTCCAAAATCAACTAAAAATTTGTTGATGTTCTTTCTAAATTCTTGGATAGTCAATAATAAAGGTCAAACTTCAGGTTTAATTTTATATATGACATTGGTGTGAGTAACCTTTGTCTTCTTGACAATCAGTTTCCCTATGATAGACATATATAGGGGATCCTTTTGTTCTATAATCTAGGATAATTCATGAATATTAATGTTGTATTTAATCTTATTCATGTCTTAAACAATGTTTTAGCTCCCTTTTCCTTGCTCTTCTTTATTCTAAAGCTATTAATTCTATTTAGGGGGAGGTCGATTATTGTCAACTCTTAGATTAGGTGGAGTAGCAATGTTATTCAAAGGAGATGTTGTGAAGGGATGATATTCAAGTTATAATTGTATTGATATAGATATTAAACTTCATAAAAGTTATCTTCTAGTTAATTTTCATCTTATTTTTGGAAGAAAGACTCGTGCATTTGAAAATAACACCACTATGGTTGAAGAGATAGTTTCTAGATGGAATTATGGTGGATTATTAATCAAGTATTGCCTTACCATATCCATATGAAAGATCTCAAATGCTAAACAAAACTCCACACATTCAAATTCACCATGACATGGTGTATTATGGACTCTACACGAATTGAGCATAGCCATCTATATTATGTTGATTTCTATCAACTTTTTGGGGTGCTAATTTACATTATTAGCATGCCTATGATACCTTTAAAACCTAGGATTCTGGTTATTATTTTGGTTAGTGGTGTTGCCCATCTTCCTCTACATATTTAAGAAGTCATTGCTTAATTTTTAAATCACTCTTTAGATGGAATCCAATACTTCTTTGTTAAAATTAATTCCTTGTATAACTATAGCATTAGAAGGCATTGAATGTTGATTCTATTGATGACTATTCATATGTACCTAGTTATTAATATAATCATAGTTTTGATTGGGAACTTACTACATTAGAAAAGACATTTCATATATTTGATTTTAATTTAAATTAGGGACATTTTTATTGGCATGAGGGATTAGATTTAGAGTTGGAATACCAACATTGATATTTAGAGTGTTGGGTATTTGAGGATTCAGTTATCTATCAATTTTGATAGCCTATTTGTATGCTAAATCTAGAGTAGTGGTAGTATCATCTCTTCATAGGAATGTTGTAATGATTGGGTCCAAATAATTTTTATATATCTCTAATGCCAATGATCCATCTAGCCTATACTCTAGGTTAATCCAAGTGTACATCTTATGGAATATAGAATTAAAATCTTTAATTACATCATTAGGCTCATTTTTCATACTAGTAAAATGTTGATATACCAATCTAGGGCTGTTAACTTATCCAAATTGGTAAATAAATGTGCTCTAAAATGAATTTTATGAATTTATTGAGTTCTCTTGAAGGTTTTGATACCAATCATAGGAAACATCCTATAAGGTAAATAGGAAAAGTTTACATGCAACATCTTCATTAGTAACATTAATTGATCTTAATGTAGCCTTAAAAGACTTAATGTGTTCCTATATAGTTCTTCATACTAAGGGTGAGAAATAAGGTAGATGTTTCTATGGGTTTCTAGGTAAATTATTCACATCTCCTAGGATAGCAATGGTAGATCCAACTAACCAAGGGTGTTTTTGGGCCATAAGATTATTAATGGGATGGATATTCATGACTGGGGATGGTATTATATCCCTTGGTATATTTGGAACAATTGGTGTAGATACAGGCCTTTGATGTGTTGATAAGGGTGAAACCAACATACTAGTTTGGGCCCTAGACCTTATAACTCTCTTGGGTTTCTCCAATGCAACTCAATGTAGGGGTGACTTATTACTAGGGTAGGAACATAAGTGCCTTCCTATCACTAATTTTTTATGTTGATATGGGTCTTATACACCAACCAAAGTTTAAATGATGTATACTATAATGTTGTAGGATCTCAATGGAGGTAAACCCCACTTCAGGGCACACATTTTAGGCATAAGTTAAACAACCTTGTAGTGTAATATCAAACAGAGGATGTAGGTTGTTAATTGAGCTTACTTGTATTGAAATGAATCCTTATAGAGAAATCAAACCTAAATGAGTGGGATGGAGGGGTGATACCTAATCTAGAGTGGGTAGATCTTAGTCAAACAAAATTCAAAAGGAGAGAAGGGTAGAGAAGAAAATAATATTATATGATCCCAAAGGGTTACTTCCTCAGTTGGTTTCTTAGTGGACAAGTACTCTCAAAACTAGTGCTTACTACTTCTAGTTTTTACACACTCATAGGTAAACATATTTATGAAGTTTATGGAGGAATGATATAATAAAATTGATGGTCTTAGCTAAAGGTTGCTTCTTTTGGATTTGCTCTTTTACACCGTTAATTTGAAAGTTACAACTTAGATTAATAAGTCATCTAAGGTAGTTATGGCACACAATTATAAAACTATACCAAAATAAATCATTGATATACACTAAGAATAATAGCATAGTTTAAACCAATTGATTAACAATATATACTATTTTTCAATAGTTTTTGCACATTTACAAATAACATACATTGATAAAATAATAAAAATCTATTCATATATTTTGCACACTTGAAATTACTATGTTATAACAACCAAAAATGCAAAACCTTAATATGACATGAATGGAAGGAAAAAACACAATTGCAGTTTCATGACAGTCAAAATTTGACTTCTTATATTGATCAAATATTCCAACCCTTTATAATGTGAAATTACATTAATATATAAAATTGGGAAGGGGATACCTCATCCTCCAAGTTTATGTAAACTCCTAATTACAAGTTGTATTTAGAACCTAAGTTATAATTCTATTCTCAAAATTGCATATTTTGCATGCTTCTTTCTAATTACATCTATGTCAAAACTAGTTGGCCTATGTAAGGCAATGCAATGTGTGCATCTTTATAAAAAAAATAGGTATCATTGTATGTATGTTATAGAAATAAATAAGTTATGCATGTATAAATATAAAATCAGACTTCAACTCAAGGTTAATCAAGTGTTTGCATGGATAATGAGGTTTTTTGAGGAACTGAAGTGGATGCCTATATTGAACTGGGATTTGTATTGATAGCATTTTTCTTCACTTACAAATATTGGTAGTGCATGTTCATAATTCCATATTGATATATGATAATATCCATGTTAAGGAGTGGAGACTTATACACCCTATTCATTTGTTCTAAGATCCTTACATGTTTAGCTTTGGTAGTCTTAAATTTAGATCTAAAGATCTCAATTTTAAAGACCTATTTCTTGTAAAATTGAGTTTGACATCTATTTCCTCTATGTTTTTCCCTTGTATGTCCTATTTAAAATTATCTAAGTTTTATTGTAAGAGATTATCAAAATTGGCCCTATTAATAACTCTTCTTATGGAATCATTGGCCTTAAAAAGATTAATTTCATCCAAAACATTTCAGGTGTGAGTCTCATGTTTTGATTATTTAGGCATTATTGTCTCAATTGCATCAATCCACTCCTTGGTCTATTGTTTTCTAATGACCACCAAGTTGGGGGAATTTTTAGCCTCTAATGGTGCCATCAGGTTCAAATGAGCATACGCCTTATTAGTTGTAAAAATAATAAGGAATTTAAGTTTATTCTCATTTATCTTAAAATAATTAAATAATGTGTTGGTATCTACTATGTGGGGCATCAATTCTACCCTCACTACACTAATAACCTATTAACACTCCAAACTTCACCCTAGGAAGAGGTTGTTTAGGCCTACCTCTAGGTTTAAGGTAACATGGGAATAACCTAAGGCTATGGAAGACCTATGACTAGGCTAGACCTATACTTTATGGGGAGATCTCCCTAATGCATCTATTATGGTTCAAAATCACTAAAACCTATTGATTTTTGGGGAGAGAAGGGCTAGAAGGAATGCATAAAAGAAAACATATACCATTAGAGGTGATGCACCAATATCATTGTCTAATCTATTTGATCTCTAACAACACTAATAAACTAAAATTAAAACAATTTTTCCAAGGCTTATATATAATAGTGATTCACATTAAGGTCATGGTGGATGGATACAACTTGAAGGTGATGGATGAGAGGCCTATCTTGAGACACTTACAACTAAGCTCCACTTCAAGTATGATCACCGAACTTTGACACATCATATGACCAACATAAAATAACCTAATAACCTATAGGTGTGGCAAAGACCTTCAAATGGATAAATTACACCACATATGCATATATAAAAAACGCATACACACTAGAGACTAATCATGAAGAAGATGCAATAGTCCATTGAAAATCCAAGAGGTTTACAAGATACAAATCTAGGTAGAGTTTCTTCATACACAAGTGAGGGGTGGGTACAATGGCTTAAGAGGCTCAATATATATAATAATGAGAAGAGAAAGAGAGGTAAATTGGTGTGAAATTTCATATAAGAGGTCATAATTGACCATAGTCCACTTACACAGTAATTACAATAGCCATAATAGTTCTCATATGTCTCTTCATGCATTGGTGGTCTTCAACAGGCCCTTTAGGCATTGAGGTGGAGTGATGGAGACTAGGTCAGACTTAGTTAGCCTATTAAAAATCATTTACATTCCAGCATATGGTCAATAATATCTCTTTTGATAGTTACAAACATTAAATTTTAAGTTCCCCATGAAGCATATAAAAGCCTATCTTCCATTTATGCATGTTGATTAAGCATGGTAACTATCTTATCCCTCTATAATGACTATGATAATTGTATACTCACCCTTATGAATTAGTTACAAGGGTGTAATAACCCTGCATTGATCCTCTTATCATTATCCCATGCCAACATATACCTCTTGTTTTTAACCATGTAGACTTAGGTAATTAGTCCTAATGGCTTAGTATTAGGTGATTGGTGGTCATCAAACCTAAAAAAAAACCTATATAATAGATAAATTATCATGATTTAGGTATAAATAATTTTTTTACATCATGACTTAAGCTTTTTAAACACTATACACCTATAATTATACTTGACTTAGGTGACTAGATCACCTCTATGTAGCTTTTCTAGACTACCTATTTGGTGAGGACTTACAGAGGCATCTCTAGGTATATTTATGAATAATGGGTAATTTTTAAAAGTGAAACAAGTCTCAAACCACTTCCTCAAATGATTGGAAAACTTTAACCAAGTCTTTCACCCTATTCTCTACTTTAATCCTTTCAAAAAAATTATTTATAACAAGTCCATATAGTAGTATGTATAATCCAATTCCATAGGTAAGGTCTCCTCTAAGTGTACTATGTGATCCAAGTGTTTACCAACCCATTTTAGGGTGTTTTATTGAAAATATATCAATCTTTATCTAGCTAAGTTTGTCTTAAGGTTTAAGAAAGGTTTTGGAGGTCTACCATCTTAATAATGGTTCATAAATTATAGGTCTCTAATACAAAACTTATGGCCATTGATTTTGATCTCATATACCTCCATAAATCTCTTGAAAATAATTGGGTCCCATACATCTTATACAGAGAGATATGAGTGCAAATTAAGAGACCTTGGGTTCCTTATAAGATTTATGAATAGGTTAAAAATTTAGTGATAATTCATAAATATGTTCCCCTAAAACCTACTCTCTCATTCATGGATATTTATTGCATAGTGGTTCCCAAATTCTACCAATACACTAGGTATGGTTCCTTCTATCATGAAAGATGCAAGTGCTTGAAATAGTGGTAGACTAGGTGTAGTGCAGTTTGAGCCAAGAATAAGACCAATTTTTCCACTTTCTTATTTTCCATTATCTAAAAAAATATATATTTTACATATACTATATCTCCACACCTTCTCATGGACATCAATATTATATTTATATTTGTATATGCCCCAAGGTAGTGCTGGGTTTGAGGCCTTAAGAATGGCTTTATGCCTAATGGCCTAAACTGAGTCTCAGGGGTCTAAGTCTCCTAAAGGCGAGTTGATAGTATCAACATCATCATGTCAAACCTTTCCCAAATATTCTAAAACTTTTAATTTGTCTTGATCTACCCAATCTCCATTTCTACCTCTTTTCATGATCTTTAGGTTAGCCTAATAGGTCATTACCTAGTTTGAGTGCCTAATAGTTAGTTTAAAGGTCTGAGTAGGTTCTCCTCTCCTTAATACATTCATTATGGATTTTTATACTCTTATAACATGTTTTTATTGTTGAAAACACCCTCAAGATAAAATATATCTTAAATTCTATCCTCTATATACTCTCATAGGTTGGCTAGGGTTTATGAGTAGATAGGCTTGTGAAGCCCTAAGGGCTTAGTTTGGTGTCTTCCTGATTTAATTGGAAACTATTATAACCTTTGAAACATTTTTATATATTATTTATTTCATCTTCATATGTTTTCAAACTTTTAACAGCTCTAAAACAACAAATATCTTTAATTCATATGCATAGGCCTTTGTATATCATTTTTAGGCCTAATTAGGCCATTAAACATTGTAGTTCCTAAACCTAAGACTCTTATCAATTTGAAAACCTTAATTAATATTATTTGATTCAATTTATTATGATGTTTTTAGACCTACATCTATCCTTAAAGCATGTATAATTTCTCAACTCGTATGTGCAAGCCTTTTTAGGCCTATTTAAGCCTAATAGACCTGTGTACGGTATTAAGATCTTCCTCTCTCAAGGACTAAACCATATTAATGGGAAAAACTAAGATAATTTTTGGAAATAAATTGATAATATTATTTTTAATCTTTATTCTTCACCTCTATATAGGGTTCTACACAAAACCATCATGTTAACAAGGTTCTGCTTGTAAGTGATAGTCTTGTGTGTTGACTAAGTAGGTGTGGTAAGTCTCCTTCACCAACATGAGATCATAATCCTCATAAAAACTTTTTTATTAATTCTTAACATATTTTTATGTGAATTAATAATTCAAATAACCACTAAACATATAGATTCCATCAATTCTTGTGCATAGGCTCCTACATGTGATTTTTTAGGCTAAATAGGCCTAATTAGGCCATTAGGTCCTCCTTATCTTAAATGAAATAAATCATTCTATAAAGATTGTGAGAATTAATTATTTAGTTATTATATCATAATTTTAATCTTATAATTTCATTTTAGTGTAGGATTAAACACATTTTAGGCCTTTTCCTCCTAACCCTATCTATGGGACGTGTTTGGCCAATTGGTTGCAAGTATGAACTCCCTCCTTATTTATTATTTTATCATCCTCTTAAACAACCCTAAATTGTTCCTTGAGTGACATAATTATTTTTATTACCCATTTATTACCTTATTTACCATAAACATAGGGTTTCTTTCTCAAATTTCTCCCCACCTATAGTTAGGCCTGTAGGTGATGCTCCTAGGCTTAGACTATGTGTGTTCATTTTATAAAGTAATTATGATGTTCCATAATTTTAATTAGGTGATGAAAAAAAATTTATGGATATATATGTCTCCTTATAAACCTCTAAAAAATTATTCAATATTCTCACATCATTAGATCCTCCAGCCTGTAATCACAATCCTATGTGTGCACTTAATAAGAACCTTAATTGAGTTATTATTTTGGGATGGCTAAAGTGATGTTGGTATTTATTTCCCTTTATTTATTAATATACCATGTATTTATATAAATTTATAATTATTAATGAGCCTTAAATTTTTTTCATCATATCCCAACAACTAGTATTCCATTTGCTTGGTATGTCTAAATAGGTATCTATGTGCCTAGATGAGGGCTTAACTCTTTAGGGATCAAAGATGAGAATGGAATTGAGTAGAGGATAGTGAGTAAGGTTAAATAAGGGCAATGAGGTAGGGGTATGAATATCATATATCAATCATGTGTATCTTTTGAAGTAACCTAATGCCTTCATATAGATACCCTACTTTTTACTTACAAAGGAGGTCACTCAACATTCAAGATAGTTACCTTAGAGCATGAATTAAAGGGGTTCCTTTTAATTGATGACTTAGATGAGAATTTAAGAATATAAAAGTTTTAAAGGATTAAAATAAACCATTACCTACTTGAAATCATCCCTCTCTTCCAAATTCATTTCTTTGAATGTTTTACAACTTGAGGAGGTATTGTTTACTACTTGCACAAGTAAAAACATGAAGGTTTGTTTGATCCCACACCCCACATGAGTGAAAAAAAGATGGGGAATACCATGTAATGACGTTGGGGAACTATTTAACTCACATACAAAAACAAATTTGTAAAACCATATTAAGATTGAACCAAAACTAATGTAATTTTGACTCCTACACAAATGAAGAAGGCTTTTTGACTACCCAAATTCTTAAATATTATTCATAGAGTATAGGACATGAATTTTTAGTTTAATTAAAATAATGGGAAATTTATAATACCCCATTCCTCTAACTAATATATTAGTTCCTTATTTTATCTCTCTTATACTAACTAAGGAAAAACCTAAGATCTTGTCTAAGTCTGCCACAGAGTTTGATGGAGAAGTGGACCATTTTATGGCATGTTTTGAATCTTTTGGAGGTGAAATTTATTTTTAATTCCTTCCATGAGACCTTATGTGATGATATTATCTCCCCATGTATGGAGCTAACTGTATAAGTCTATAAACCATATAAACCATGTGAAATCACCTTATTTGCTTACATTTATTCAAGTTTCAGGGCTTGGTATACCATTGGTGGGAAAGAGGAGGGAAAATATAATTAAAATTACATTTAAAAATTATTATTATGATATGGTGGAGTTGAAGAGAATCACCTTCCATATACGAGGCTCATTTGATGAGTATGAAATGAATTCAACCCCTAAAATGGACCTTTAGGCATATAAAACCCATCCTATGACGGATTTATGAAGGATATAGGACTATTTAGAGGATATTAACATTATAATTGACCAATATTATGGATTTATAATGAAATGTGATGAATATGAGGTATTTGAGGACCATTTGATAGATGTAGGGGGTTATGAAGTATTGAAATTATTTTGAATGAATATATAATAGATGATATATTGTGATATAATTTAAAACTCATTTCATGACCTAAAAAAGGTTTGGACACACCGATATCATGATAACACAATTACCTCTCAATAAAATGGTTAAACATGCCCAAATCCCATGAGAAATAGAAACCTAAATCTTGTCAAATTACCTCAACTTCTACTAAAGATAATTAATCTTTGCAAACATTACTTAAACCACCTTATAGACTTAATGAGACATTTGAAACCCCTTAAATCACTTCAAGGACAATCATTATAACTCAAGACATCCTCTAAATTTCTAAAACTAGTATGACATGGGGACCCTTAAAGCAAGTTTTAGCACACATATTCACACCTTGAACAAGACTAAAGAGGTCCAAAATGAGACCAAAGAAGACATCACCATGTAGGAATATCACCATGTGAAATATTGGGTGGGTGTCATGAGAAAAATTTTAATTTTAGGAGTTGAAATTTGGCTTGGAAGGATAAAATGTCAACATAAACTCAATAATATTTTATAATCAAGATGTTGTACTCTAGAATTCCATCTCAAATTGAGCTGGAACATGAACATTTTTTTGTTATTCTCTCATTTCTTCCAATTATCATTCTAGATCTCTCCATACCATTTCTATTATTTAATGTATTTATACTATAAATATGTGTTTGTTTCAATATAGGATTTGAAATCCTATATATATGAGGATTGCCCCAATTTTCTCTCTTTCTTCTTGGACAAAGTGAACATTTATTCCCTTTCTTACATAATTATTTCTTTACTAGTGTCATCTTCTAGATTATTCTTCCTCACCCTATATACACTCCCTATAGATTAGGCCTCTTATAGGCATTTTAATGCATGTATGTTTCCCATTATGGGAGGAATAGCTAGGCTAGGTCTATGGGTTGAATGTTTGAAGATATAGTCTCACCTAATATATCAAATGATTTTTAATTTATATTTTCCTCTAGGATGGGATCAAGGAGTGAAGGCCATATGATTTTTGACCAGTCCACTCCACCATATTATGGTAGTGGATTGACTATGTATACTAGCCTTTTCTTCTTCTGAAACTTCCTAGTGATTATCACAATTGTCTCTTGAGAAGGACTAAGAGGGGAAATTGATAGACTTAATTATGTATATGAAACATGTAAGTAGGGGGTATCTACTACTCCCCTTACTTTATTTATGGCTTTCTTATTGGTATTTATTGGGGATGTAATAGTAGTGGAAGGGATAGATAAAATAATAGCATGAGTGGATTAGAGAGGAATAATTAGAGGAATACCAATTGAGGCAGTAGGGATTTCAAGGGTAGAGGAGGGATCCTCTAACTCTAGAAGTAATAGAGTTAGTTGAATAATAAGATGAATAGGATCAACCTCCACCTTGAGGACCAAGAGAGGGGGGAAGATAGGAGGGGTAAATTAAGTAGGGCTAAATCAACTAATTGGAGAAAGAGGAACGTAGGAAAAAATATGAGTAATGGAAATTGGAGAGTGTGTTGGATCACCTAGTGGTTATTGATGAAATGGTTACTTTCCCTTTGAGTCTTAGAGGCTCAATACTTTCTCCCTTTGTAATTTTTCTTCCTCTTTAGATATCTCTTCTCTAGCTATCTCTTATGTGGTTAGCTCCACTGATGGTCCTTCTATGGTTAGGATCTATGGAAAGGGATGAACCTTATATTCCTTGTATAAGAGATGGTTAATTTAGGAGCTATGTAATTATATGGTTGTGTGGTTGAGATAACCATAATAGTAACATCAGGGAATGATGAAACATCACCTTTGTGTAGGGCCCTTAGAATCTAAATAATTTAGGCAAATAGGCTCATCTTAATTTACCCATGGTGAGGTATTTGAAACCCATAGTTCCTTAGTTACTACCCTAAGTTCTAAAAGGGGTTTATTAAAATATTAACCTTGTTCTCCTATTATTTGATCAAGTCTATTAGTCTATTAGTTATATGTATCCCATCCTTTAGTTGGTGGTAGTCTAGTTCATGCCTCCTTTATCAAATGGGAAGGTTACCCTTGAATAAAAAATTTAAGGTATTCCTTTAACTAAATATATTTTTCCCTCTCCAAGACTTGGTCATCATTCTAATCACTAAGGAATAAAAACTCATGATCATAGGGCTCATGTTGATATTCAATGCCTAGTCCCTTGATGTGGTTTTTCTCATATCCATGGGGATCCCAATACATATGTGGGAATTAAGCCAATGGGTAGTAATTTATATTTCCTAGCCTCATAAAAGTTTTTAGTATTAGTGTATCACATTCTCTCAATCATCAGGTGAGATCCATGAAGGTAGGTTTTCTTATTCTTATGCATATCCTAATCAATTCCCCACCATAATTGGTATGTTATTTCCTACTCTACCAACTTGTCTGAGACATACTTGGGGAGGTATAAAAGTGTGACATTATAACCAATTACCATTATGAATGTGTATTTAGGGTATATCTAATAGTCTCCTTCTAATTAATAGTATGTTTTTGATGTTATTTGATATCCTATTGAAGGATTACTCATGGATGGTCATCCATACCTATGGGTAAACTTCCTGAGTGATGCACACAATATTGAGAGTGTACACATATATGTGCATGAAAGAGTAATAATCATAATATTTTTATTTATATAGTTTTTAGGGGGCTTCAAAATGAGACATTATGGATGTAGATTATCCCTATGACTACATCAAACAATTAATACATCAAGAAAGTAGGACATTATGTATAAGTGACCTCCTAAAGACCTCTTGTGCTTATGAAAAATAAGATCTCATAAGCTTAATCCAATCACTTATCCTATATCAAAGGTCAATTATGATGTCCTTTGTAAATCAAGAAACATAACCCACTCTATGTAGATGAATTTAATTCTTGGGAAACCAAATAACCTATATAATATGTCCATCCCAATCCATATTTCCATTATAAATTTCATGATTGGTGTGGGTTATTAGTCTTTAAAATTAATTATCTCTCCAGGGAGCATCTAGTTACTAAGTGTCTTATCAATAGATTTTTCTTTCTTCCATTACACTACTATATGTAACTAATACATGGTGTCTAGAATAGGAAGGTAGAGGTAACTTTGAAATTCATCACCAAAGATGCACACTACAATCATTTTATGCTTGAGATGATGTAGGTACACTCCTTCAAATATATTCCCTAAAAATAATAAATATTATAGGAGGTCGATATAAGGAATGACTTCTAACTTTGTAATTATGAAGTGTAACCATTATTACTTGAGTAAAAGGAGGTCTGTGGACAATTAGTGTTAGGATGGAGTCATGTTCTCTTCATGTGTTTGTGCATCAACTTGGTAGATGGCATCTCATAATTTTAAGTAGTTGGGGTAATCATTATTTAATATAATAAGTTAAAAGAGAATATCCATGTAATTATTATAATTTTGATGGATAACCTTAAAGGATGGATATTTCCTCTGGATGACCTATATGAGGATGCCATTGCTCTTTAATTAAGCTAGTACTCATCTAGTTTGAAATTCAATCACTCAACTCTCTATAATATGCTATTAAATTTTAAAACACTAGTGGCTAGGGATCTATTGTAGGGGGTAAGTAATTTCACAAGTTAGCTCAAGATTATATGGGCACATCATCATTCAAAGTTACTTAATATAGCTTTGGCATTAATTTCTAGTTCATGCACCATTAATGCCTAATGTCTATCACTTTTATTTTTTTAATTCAATTTAAATTTTCCACTTTGATTTTTGGGTACGCCACATAGACACCATTAACATTTATTAGAAGTTCCACATCATTTCCCATTGCCAAGTGTAATTTTTTTGCTTCTTTTACTTTAGTTTACTAAGAAATGATTCCTTCAATAGTTATAAGTTAGGAGTCAAGATATAAAAATATTCATTAGGTGGGTGCATATCTCAATCAAAAAATTTGAACATTTTCACTAAATACATAATGTGTTAGATTAAAACCCCAATTGAGTTTGTTGAAGACCTAAACATGCCAAACTCTTTCACTAAACAAAATCATCAAAGATTGAAATATGTCAGAGAAAGTTGTTGAACCACATTTTTTGAACATTTTTGCTAAAGACCTAAAATGCGTTAGGTGACATTGACAAATAATATTTACTAAATAAATCCCCTAAATTCCTAGGTTAATAGAAGTGTAAAACTTTAGAAACCTATTTCTCAAATAATAGTGGCTAAAGAGTAAATGGTAAATTATTATAATACCTACCAAATATGTCTTTAGGGTCCCACACCATAAAACATTGAATACATTATTTTAAATGAATTATTAGAAGTAAAATGTCAAAGAATAAATTCTTGTGAGAGATGTCAAAGGTAGAGTGCCAAAGACCCAAAATGTGTTAGAGAAATTCTTTAAGAAAAGTCATTAAATAATTACCAAACAAAACCACTGAAGAATAAAATAGGTCAGAAGAGTTTAGTGAAAGAAATTTCCCAATAGAATCACCAAAGAGTAAGTTCTAATTTTTTTTACCAAATACCCTTTTATGATAAGTAATTCCATCGAGGAATTTCATTGAAGAATATGATACAAAACCTATATGATAAATAACATTCAAAAGTTATTAGTAATTTAGTCCTAAAATATAAAAATTTATGTTCATATGTCTACTAAATAAAAATATTAGAACAATATCTAAGGCCTTTCTTTTTAAAGGACTTTTAAAATAGGTCTAGAGGCCAATTTTTAAAGATAATGGGTCCCTATTCTGATAAAAAAAATAATGGGGGTATGTTAGGTAAAATAGTCCTAACTAATAAGGAAGTATAAAATCAAGGGGAGAGATCAAGAGGGTTTATAAGATACCTCATTACATCTATAAAATAAGATGAAAGTCCAATAAATGTGTCATCAAAGAGAATACAGATGTCCTCAATAGTGCCATCTAGATTTAAAATGTGAGACTTTAGAAACAAAGAAGTGATGTCTAGTATAAAAATGTCCCAATGAGGTGAATCTTTAAGAAATGTAAGCCTACTAAATAGAATAACTAGAATCTCTCAAAGGATTAACTCTGAACTCTATAATAATAACAAGGGAAGTTGGAATGTCAGTGCATGTCATTTGAATACACTACATATCCCATAAAATGTCTTACTAAAAAGAGAAAACATTTGATATATTTGAAATAGAAACATCTTATATATGAATGAATGTGGTTTATGTAATAGGAAAGATAAGTCCTAGAATAATTTCATCCTATAGTGGTGGCACAACATAAAGAATAACATTGTCCATCATGAATGTGTCATCACAATAAATACAAGTAGGAGGAGTGATATAAATCTTAGTAGAATCTCCTAAAATATTTTTAAGAGTGGTCCAAATAGTGGAGAATAGTCTATGTTATCCACATGGTGGTGTAGATCTCATGAAACATGTATCAATAAGTGACCATATACATAGTCACAAGAGTTGGCCCAGTCATTATATTGGAAAGGGAATGGGGGAAGGAATATCTCTATATAAAAATGGAATAAGATCATGTTTTATGAGAAATAATTCCATATACATCTACCATGAAGCATAGTTAGTATTTACAATAAGAACCAATGGAGTAGAATCATTTATCCTCATTTGATATCTCCTAAGTGGAGATAGGTGAGTCGACATGACCATAAGTAACCATGCACACTCAATGTGTTGGACTCCAAAATCAACTTAAAATACATCCAAGTGAGTAATATATAAAATATTCATCACATTTTTCAAAATATTTCATAGTTTAGAACTTTATAATTTAGTGTGTATACAATCAACACATATAATTATGTATACAATCAACACATACACAAAAGCAACACAAGTATGTAAAAGAGAAGAAGAAACACAAACCCCATAAAACTAAAGAGGAAATAGAATAAATTTGTATATCTAAAAAAATATACACTTTCAAAAAAATTACACCTAAAAAGGAGCTATAGGCTAAAAATTATGTGAGTTTCAAATTCCTAAAAATTCACCTTGCAAAATAAATGTTTTGGGCTTGCAAGAAACTTAACTTAACTTTTGAGAAAATAGTAATCCCCCTTTATTTATTTCTTACCATCATCTTAATTTCCATGTGACCAATATATAAGGGTGAGGATGAGTTCTCTTGGTGAACTTGTCCAAACCAACCAAAGTTGACACAACTAAAAGAATAGGTGGATCATGTACCAAAATAATAGGTCACAATCAACACAAAATATTTAGGTCCTAGATGACATAGAAATAGTAGGTCATGATCACAAAAATAATATTTCATAGTAGAATATCTAAAAATCATAGTAAAATAATAATTATTACACTAAAAATAAATAGTAACTGATAAGTTAGAAGATCTCACATAAGTAGGACTGAGGCTAGAGACAATGTGTGGTAGAATCAATAAGTTGAAAACTACATAGAGGGTAGAGGTAAATGAAATATGCCAATAAAAATCTATATAATACACAAAAATTCTAAAATGCCATACTTTCATAGAAAACCTCAGATCTATAAAAAAAATTCAAAGTTTCCTCTAATTGCAACAAAAAACTACTAGGTTTTTATAAAAATCCAAAAAAATACATAAATATTTTCCTTCTTTGGGTAGTAAATGGTACAAATATTCAAAACTACAAAAAAAATACTTCCCCTTTAAAAATGGTCAAAAATGGCATATCATGAAACTAGGTAATGTTTAAAGCCGATCTTAAGGTTTTGATATATTTTGAATCCAATGGCATTTTCTTTTTTTGCTTTGATACTTTAGATGTATAGATTTTTTAGAAACCCCACCAAACCATTGAAAACAACTGAGATCATGTCAAAACCAAGAAGGAGATAGAATACAAAGGAGACCACAAATCAATGGCATTTTCCTACTATCATAATTCTACTACCATGTCAGAGTGGGCCACAATCAAATATTAATGACGGATAGGATCAAATACAAGAAGCTGAATCTATATGGAGTAATGAAATCATGAACACATGAGAGGAAAAAAACTCTACAATGTGTAAAATAATCAAATGCACTAACATTTTAGGTTGATTATGGATTAATTATCCAAATACCTTTAGGAAAGGTACACATATAGGTGGAAGATAGACATGTCCTCACATCCTGATAAATGTGGGATTATCTTCCCCAATGACCTTTTTTAAACACCTAAGTAACACTTAATCAAGATAACTAGATTATGTAGGTAAAACCACATGGTGGGAAAAATCCTAAACAAACAAAGTGATTTTTTTTAAATTCATGAAGCTTAAAAAACTATCCTTTTATGATCATCAAACTAAAAAACCACAAAGAAAATCCTAAGTTTTTTTTAAAGGTAGTGTTTTAGTATTTTTTTAGTTCATTTTCTTAATTAAAATTAACTTACTATAAATAGAAATGATACATGACTTAAAGAGGAATATCTATGATAGGGGGTGAGCACTATTGATCCAATAAGGTGGGAGCTCATTTTTGGATAGGAAGGACTACTTACACATAAGAGACAACATGGACAAGATTTGATTAATAGGATAGATGAGTGGATTTTTTGATACAAGATTAGTTCTAGGAAGTGGTGCACTTCCTTATAGGTATGTTACTCTACTATTTTATGCAATAAAGAGGGTAATATAATGAGATAAATTACAATAAAGCATGTGATAAGATATGAAACTGAAATGAAACAAATCAATATAATGCATAGGTATTATCAAAGCATTCATTATAATATGTTATGGCTAAGTCTTCTTAAATTAATTCTAGTTATTTGGTTATGTCTTCTAAATTTGGGTAAAAAATAATCGTGCAAAGTCCTAACTTGAAAGAGATGTCACTTTAATTGATGAATAATGGGTGATGAACTATGGGTAAATGATGAATTGAAACCACATCATGTATAGCACTAGGCAAGGTCATCTATATATAGAAATGAATGATTTCAAGACATATAAATAGTAAATTGAAAACACTTAATATTTTTAATTTAGTCTCAAGTTGTAGGCAGAGATAAAAACATAGAGATCTATGTTGATTGTCTCAAAATCAATATCAATTATTCAATCAATATCGATATAGAAAGAATAATGGTTGATCCTTATAGTAGGTGTTGAAAAACTCATGATGGGGCATAAGGAGGACTCTAAGAAATTATAATAAGATTAATTTTATTAACTATCTAAGTAAACTTATATCCATGAACAAAATGTTAATAAATAATATAGTAATTATAATATACTAAAAATAATCAACACGCTTACCTTTGAAAATGCTTCTTATGGTACACAAATTATATCATTGATAGGGATGTGTTTGGCCTTGGATAGAGTGTGGATAGGCTAAAATAGGGATGACATTATCTCATTTTAATCCTAGTGAATTTATTTAGTGATTGAGTGTGCAAACATTAGGATCCCTAGCCTAAGGCTAGATAGGATATAAATTGATGTTGATTCTAACAAAATCGATGACGATCATGAGAATCATTATCGATTTGGTCTAACATCAGCTTGTTTATTCTAAAAACTCAATATCATGAATTAAACTTAGTCTAAATTGGTATTTAATGGGGTTATAGTATGGAGAGGTTGTTATGCAGGTTAAAACAACTTACCCCCAATAAGATTGGGGAGATTTTACTAGATTTAGGGATGGTTAACTACTTACCTAGGTAAAATGGTAATTAACTAGATTAATTACACAATAAGATGATAAATGGTAAAACTATATTAAATATCATAAAAGAGGTGGGGAAGGGGTAAAACAAATTTATTTGTATTAAAATGGTGTAAATTTATAATGTTTATATTTACCCCTTTTTATTGAGTAGTTTGTAATAACTTGTTGTGAGACAAAAATAGGATGGGTCTAATTCCCCAGGTATAATGTGAGGAGGCATTCACCATCACAATAAGAGATGGAAAATGATAATGAGGTAGACAAAATTTTGAAATTTATATGGTAATGGATAGGGTAGATAGTAAATGAGCATTGAAGATGAAAGGATAAATATCAAGGACAATACTACACTAACAAGATATAGGAATCCTGAATAAAATGTCCCAAGGTAAAAAAAAGTAATGGATTAACATAATTAGGAATTTTTGAGATCTATAAAAGGTATTCAAAATGGAAAAGGCTAAGATGTATTGACCAAATCATCCAATGTGTTTGGTACATGTGCACTACCTAGAAATATATTACTAAGATGAGGTACATTTTCAAGATCCATCAAGCATAGATATGGAAATGAATGTAGACCTCTCAAAGGCTATAAGACCATCAAGGGGTATATGTACATAAGCCAATAATGTTGGATAACAAAGGATAGGATAGTTATAATAAAGGATAATGTAAATGGCCTTTTAATAGGGTTGTAAAGATGCAAGAGATTGGCAAGTAGTGTAAGGAAGCCAAAATGGATCAAATCACCATTGATCTAATGGATCGATACTGATTAGGAAAGAATTGACACTAATCATATAAGAATTGATGTCAATCCCAAAGGGATATTGATCTAAGAGGATCATTATTGAGGAAAACTGATTCAAAATAATCTCTTACCTAACGTCAAATTAACTCAAGGTGCCAAAAAATAAAAACAAGTTAAAAACAAAATAATATATGAGGGGGGATCAATAAGCCACCAAACCAACTATATATATATATATATATATATATATATATATATATATATATATATATATATGTATATTTCATTATTTAATTAATTTACATATTTTCCCTATTATACACATTCACATTCTTCAAATTCCATTCATGTGGAATTAAAGGTCATGATAGATGTAAATGGAGCCATTTAAATATTAACATGACACCCATTGAATTACATTTTTTAAATTTATACACCACCCACTTTTCATATCCCCAATGTCATATGTGTCCTTTAAACATTTAAACATGGAGGAAAGTTATCTTTTAAGAGAAATGCATTGAATGAATGAGTCTCATCCCACAACAAAAGTCATGGGAAGGGGTTTTATCCCCTTACCTTTATTAAAATAATGTTTATAAAGCCACCAATGCATTCCATGGGCTTGGAAAGGATATAAAACGTTGGTGTTTTATTTAGAGAGCATGAAACATTTTCAATATAGCATTATTGATATCTTTTGAAGAGGTTTGGAAATGTGTGAAGGAAGAATTTAGTAGGAAAGAGATATTTAAGAGAATTATTTTGAGGCATAGGTATAAGTTGTTTACAAATTCATTTAGTGTATTCTAAAATTATAAATTGTTCACCAATTATTAATGGATTGGTCACAGTTATAGTGGACTCAGGAACATAGAAAAATTATTAAACCCCATAGATAAACTTTTTTTATATTTCTCTTTGATTTGGTTATTTTTTTGCACGTGAATGTTACTTCCTTTATAATAATGTATTTTCAGTAAAAAAAATATTTGAATAGTGTTTTTAAAGCTACTAAAAATGGAGATTACTATATAAAACATCTATTTTCTAGGTTATCCAAATTATTCTATGTATTTAGATTGAATAACTATGGATAGTATTGGTATTAGAGTTCATGATTTGTGATAGATAAAAGTGTTTTTGGACTATAAGTAGATCGCTTATGTTAACGAGGTCAAGATCTAGACGTGGTGAAGGTGAATTAGAAGAGTTCAATCCTAATATAAGGAGATGATGTACCAATCAAGAAATACCAATGAAAGGGGAATCAGATAAGGAATGAGAATTTAATCAATCTTTTGAGCAAATAGAAAGCATGATAAAAGAGATCTATCATGAAAGGCAAAGTTAAATTGAGTGGGAAATTAAAAGTTAAAGACAAAGAGGAAATTCCTTGGTCTCCTAAAACTCCCAGTGTAGGTGATGATAAACCATTAAAAATATATAAGTCTCTTCCTTCTTTAAAGATTGATATTAAGTTGAGATAGCTATATATAATGGATAATTAAATGCTGATAAATTGGATAATTAGATAAAATATACTGATATATACTATAAGATTCAAAATATTTAAAATGAAAGAGAAAAAAATTAGTGAGCTACTCTTCGGATGGGTGGTACAACACTTATTTGGTGGGAAAGTAAGTCCCAAAAGGATTTGGTCAAACAAGGTAATGTGACTTCTTATTAGAATGAATTCATTTATGAGTTACATAAGTAATTTTATTCTTTAGGCTACATGCAACAAGCCATGATGGATTGGCAAACTCTTAGGAAAGCTAAGGGCCAAAGTGTACAAGATTATACATAAGAGGTTAGGAAGAAATATTTGTGTTTGAATATTCCTTTACACACACATGATACTTTGATGAAGTATATTTGTGGGTTACATAGTTATCTATGACATATGATACTAGATTTAAATCCTACCAATCTAGATTCTATTTGTGTACAAGCTACTCACTTGGAATCTAGGTTAAATGCCTAAAAAGAGATTTCTTAAGCAAAAATCCAAGCAATCTAAAATCAAGGAAAAAGGTATAAAAAAAGGTATGCAGAAAATGAATTATACAATTAAAAAGGAATATGAAAATCCATTTTGTAATCATTGAAATAAAAATCATGATGAATCTAAGTGTTAGAAATTAAATATGGAATTAAAACCTAAATGGTTTAAAAATAAGAAAGGAAAAGAGAATAAAACCAATACTATGGTGCATGATTATGGATCCAATCTTGGTGATGAGACCAAAATTATAGCCATGAATTTACAACATTGTAATTCTTCCTCTTATTCTATAATTAGTTCATCTAATGTTGTATCTTTCTCTAAACAATAATCTATGTATGATGAGAAGAAAATAAATGATCTTTCCCACCTTAGAGTTGTTTCCAAACATACTAAAATAGATGCTCTATTTGATAGTGGATCTCAAGCTATTCTAATTTAAGAGGAGGTTGTGAATAAATTGGGGCTCTAAATCAAACCACATCCTAAGCCTTATCCTTTAGGATGGGTTTGTGATGATGCAAGTTGATGGTAACAAGAACTTGTAGACTCAGATTTACCATTACTAACAACATCATTGATGAGGTTCATTTTGATGTTGTTCCATTAGTCATTTTTGGTGTGGTTTTAGTACGTCATTATCTTTATGATCATAAATCAATCTTCTATATGGAAGATAATAAGTACTTACTTGTTAAATATGGGATTGAATATATTTTTAGAGCTCATCAAGTGAAAACAAGTCTTTTTTTGGTTACTACAGGGTAGATGAAAAGGATTGAAAATCTAAGAAATAAATTTGTACTCATGGTGATCAAATCCAAAGAGAAAGATAATGAAAAAGTATTTTGAGAATTGTGATCATAAACATCATTATTAACTGGTTAAAATTATTTATAACTATGAAAATGTTTTTTAGGATTAAGGTCTACCTCCTAAAAGATGGGTTCAACATGAGATAAAATTATTATGGTATGCACCTCTTCCTAATTTTGGTATATATAGATTTTTTGTGGTTGAAAACAAGGAAATCATTAAGTGGGTGATGGAACTATTGGTAAAAGTAATTATCCACTCAATTTCATCCCCTTACGGTTCACCTATAATTTTGTTGCCTAGGAAATATGGCACATGGTAGATGTGTGTTAATTTTTGTGCCTTGAATAAAATCATGATGAAAAATCATTAACCTCTTCCTCACATTAATGATTTATTAGATCAGTTGAAAATTAATGTTTATTTCATTAAGTTATACTTAATAAGTGGTTATCATCAGGTGATAGTCAATGAAGGTGATATTTGGAAAATTGATTTTAAAACAGAATAGGGTTTATTTGAATTGCTTGTTATGCCTTTTAAATTATGTAATGCACCAGATACAATCATGCATGTGATGAATGATTTTTCTAGGCCATTCATTGATGATTTTTTAGTAGTCTACTTGGATGATATGATAATTTTTAGTCAATCATGGGATGATCATGTCATTCATATTTAGAAAGTAATAGATGCTTTAAGAAAGGAGAAACTATATCTGAAGATGTTTAAATGTGAATATGGGAAAACATTTTTAGTTTATGTTATAAGACATGGTAAATTGAAAATTTATCTTAAAAAAGTTGAGGTCATTGTTAAATGGCCTAAACCCAATAATATAACATAGGTTAGGAGCTTTCTTGGTGTAGTTCAATACTAGAGAAAATTTACTGCTAACTCCTCATTTATTTCATCTCTTTTACATTCTTTGACTAGCATTAAGCAAGTCTTTCAGTGGGGATGCAAACATCAAAGATATTTTGATACACTAAAAGATAAAATAAGTAATTCTCTTGTCTTATAAATTCCATATCTATAATAACCATTTGAAATTGAGATGATGTAGTCAATTATGATATGGGGGTAGTTTTGATGCAAAAAAGGAAACCAATTTGTTACCATTCAAAAACCTTCACAAGTGTGGTAGTAAACTATCCTACTTATGATAAATAATTGTATGCTTTGGTGTAGAGTGTGAAGAAATGGAATCACTATTTCATGTGTAAAGAGATAATGATTCACACTGATCATCAGCCACTACATTATCTTCAATCAAAAACTAAGGTAAAATAATCAAGACATTTTTAGTGGATGGGATTCTTGTAGCAATTTCATCTTGTGATAAGGTATAAGAAAGGTACATAAAATAAGGTTACTAACATGATTTATAGACCTCCTATTATTACATCATTTCTTTTACATAATAGTTATTTAATTCATGAAAGTTATAAAGAATAATATATTAATGATGTTGACTTTAAGTAAGTGTATGAATATTTGACAAGTGATAAATAGGTGGGAGAAGTTGACTATCATGTGCATAATGGAATATTATATCATTTTGGAAAACTCTATATTCCATAAAATGAATGAGTATGTATGGTTAGATAAGCTCATACTTCTCTTATTTTATGTCACTTTGGTATTGGTAAGATAGTTGAATAATTATAGACCTATTATTATTGGCCTTAAATGCGAGAATTTGTTACAAAACATATAAGGAGTTATATTTTTTGTGTTAAAAATAAGCCTAGTAACATGAAATTGGGTTTATATACACCTCTTTCTATTTCTAATAGACCATGGGAAAGTATTTATATGGGTTTTATAAGAGATTTACATATGAAATGAAGGAAACATGATTATATATATGTCATTATGGATAGATTTAGTAAAATGTGTGTATTAATTCCTGTTAGTAAACATATTACTAGTGAAGGGGAAACACACTTATTTTTCCAACATGTTTGGGTTCATTTTTGATTGCCCACATCTATTATCTCCGATCAATATTCTTGATTTCTTGGAGAGTTTTATTCAAATTTATGGGCCATGATGAACACTAAGCTAAAAAAAGTAATACATTTCATCCACAAACTAATGGATAGACATAGGTGGTTAATCATATAGTGGTACATCTACTCTAAAATTATTGTAGCAAACATCTTAAATTATGGAATGAACATCTATGTTATGTATAACATGTTTATAATCAAGTACTACATTCTTTCACACAAAAGTCTCCATTTTAGAATTATTTTGGTTATCTCACTAATTCACCATTGGACTTCACATTTGAGAAAGAATCAGTTACAAATGGATGAGTTGATGCTAAGAAGGCTAAAAATTTCATTCAAAAGATACAATTGGTTCAATAGACTGTCAAGGAATAGTTGGAGAAAAGTCAAACAAAATACAAGGCTAAGCATGATAAACATTTAATTAATCATCATTTTTAAGTTGGTTATCAAGTATGGATTCATACTATTAAGGAGAGGCTAATAGGTGAATGTAAAAAGCTTAAACCAATTTGATATGGTCCATTTAAAATTTTGGAAAAGATTGGTAATAATGATTTATTATTAGATTTACCACCATGAATGTAGATTTATTCTATTATGAATATTTAAAATCTGAATTTGTATGAGCCTCTTATGATTCTAGATTATGATGAAAGTGTTTTTGTACCTTCTATTGAATATTTTACTCTTGAGTATCTAAATGAGTTGCAATAAGAAACCATTCTTGGGAATAAAATTGAGATTTTTGTGAAGAGGTGATGTTGAATATCTTTATGTGGGTCTAAAAGGGACACATATAGGGAAGGATAAATGGATGGAAACCATTAAATCAAGGTAGAAATACCATCACCTTATATCAAAATAAATCACTTTTGGAGGTCCAAAAGCACCTTAGTAGGGAAGATTGATCCAAGAGGATCGTCATTGAGGAAAACTGATCTGAAACAATCTCTTAGCATCAAATGAATTCAAGGTGCAAAAATGAAAAAAAGTAAAAGCAAGCTAATATATATATATATATATATATATATATATTAAGGGGGATCAATGAGCCACCAAAACACCCATATATATATATATATATATATATATATATATATATATATATATATATATATATATATATATCACTATTTTATTAAATTACATATTTCCCCTATTATATACTTTCACATTCTTCAAATTCCATTCATGGGGAATTAAATGTCATGATAAATGTAAATGGGGACATTTAAATATTAAAATGGCACCCATTGAATTACCTTTTTTATTAATACACCACCTAATTTTCATAACCCCCACATGGTATGTAGCCTTTAAAAATTTAAACATGGAGGAAAGTTATTTTTTAAGAAAAATGCATTGAATGGATGAGTCTCATCCCAAAACAAAAGGCATGGGAACGGGTTTTATCCCATTACCTTTAATTAAAGCATTTAAATAAATCCACCAATGCATTCCATGGACTTGGGAAGGCTATAAAAGGTGGGTGTTTTATTTGGAGAGCTTGAAACATTTTCAACAAAGCATTGTTGATAGCTTTTGAAGAGGTTTGGAAATACGTGAAGGAATATTTTAGTGGGAAAGAGATATCAAAGATAATTATTTTGAGATGTAAGTATAAGTTGTTTAAAAATTAATTTGGTGTATTCTATAATTGTAAAATTTACACCAATTATTAATAGATTGATCATGGTTATAGTGGACCCAGGGGACTTAATTATGTAGATAAATTATCAAACCCCATAAATAAATCTTTGTTGTCTCTCTTTGATTTAGTTATTTTTTTCACATGAATATTACTTCATTTATAATCATGTATTTTTAGTAAAAAATATATTTTAATAGTGTTTTTAAAGTTACAAAAAAGTGAGATTACTATTCAAAACATCCATTTTTGGGTTATTCAAATTATTCTAAGTATTTTGATAATTGAATAACTATGGATGAGATATAAATAAGCCATTGAATGGCTTTGGTTCTAATTTTTCAATTAGTGACATGGATGCATTAGAGATTATTCTTCATGCTTAGAATTTTTACCTTTATAATGGAGAATTTAAGGTCAAAGGTTGTGTTCTTTTGCATAGTGGATTTTGGTGTGGTGCTTGAGTCTTCTACACATCCATGGCATAAGAAGTATTTAAGTTTATAGAATGCATTATGAACCAAAGTATTTTTGTCTTAAAAAATAAAGGTTTGTATAAAATCATTTTGCACTTATGCCCAATGCTTGGTTTCCATTATGTGATCTTGGTTAATATACCATGTTGCTAGTAATGGAGCAAATGTATAGTAAAAAATGTAGACCCAATAATTTTGTATCATACGTTCCCAATTTTAGAATTTAACACATTTATGTATATGAATTTCAATGTATTCACATTCTTGAAAGAATGGCCAATTGGTGTGAATTAATTTTGGTATCTAGAACTTTCTAATCATGAGCTTGCATGAATCATCCTAGTCAAGCTGGTGATATTGATGATTTACCCACCATGTCACATTAGTTCCCTTTAGGGAATAATTTAAAACACTAACCCACTGGATGATGGTTGGTATATAAAATTTAAAGAACAAAATGAAGTCATTAATTTCCTTAGTTTCATAGTAAACAAAAGGTTGTTACTCATGTGCAAAGACCATTCACATCGGTTGGAGTTCATGATTACCTCAAGCCTAGTTGAGGAGGTGGATATTTAAGTTACTACTGACATAAGAAGTTGTTTCCCATGGTAAAATACCTTCCTTAGTTGGCTCTATGTAGTCCTACATTTGATCATCATCTTGGTAAAAGAAGTCAACTTCTGACCAAGTAGGGGATTTTATAGACATAGACACACACTCCTTGATGGAAAACTAGTTTACTACCAGTTGTATAGCTACTAGTTTGGGCCTCCACTATTATGATGTCTTCAATTTTTGAGTGAGTAGTGATTATACCTAAGGTTTGGTATGATGGTACACGAAGTTGTATTTAGTTACTTGTATATTTTTGGGGTTTTATTCAAAATTAACCTTCATACTACTAGTTTCTTACATAATGTATGGGGAATCTAGTTTATCTAGAATTATGTAAGGCTTGTGTTCTCTATTAAGAGAAACGATAACCACTTTATCACCTTGGTGCACCTTTAATTGGTTCTATATTGTGTTAATAGTCATCTAACCATCTTGTGCCCATTTTATACCTATGAGTATAGGGTAATTTGCTACTGTGTTATTCATGTTGATGACTTTAAAGTTAACTCATAGTTTTAGTTTCACAAATTTGATCTCCAAATATTCTAATCTACCAATAATTTCAACCCTTCTATAATCATCTAAAATTAAAGTTACTAGGTTGTAACTTGTAATTGGTCATCCAATGGCTTCCTAGGTAGACCTAGGAATCATATTGACTATGCTATGAAAATCAAAGATAGCATTCAAAATATCATAACCAACAACCTCAATGTTGATGCATGTATCAACATCATAAGGCTTCTTTGTTTTATAATACTAGACCTGATTCTCCATCTTTTATTTCCCACGCTATGCATTGTTAAATAAATTATGTAGTAGGTTTGTGATGTTCTATAAGATGTCTTCATTGTGCACTATAATTAAAAGTTTTAGAAGATATGTGAGTGTAGTGATAACTCCATCTTAGTGCATAATTAAAATCATCTAGCAATACATTTACACATCTATTTATACAACATATTTTTCAATGGTGTATTTATGTTGGATGATTTTCAACATCTATGCAACTTCATACATAAGACCCTTTTTTATAGCTAGATTTGGGTACTTATCTTATGTAAACTTTTAAATTCTTTGATCCTAAGGCATCTCAAGTGGAGGAAACCCTTTATCTATATACTATTGTTATGTAATAGTATTCAATAATGTATTTTATTTAGGCTATGCACTGATCATATTCACATTATAGATGGCCTTGAAAACAATCTCTTATGTCATATTAGTCAGAGATTCTATAATATGCATAGTATAACTACATTCAATGATTCATTAGGAATTTTCATTGGGTATGATTCTATTCTCTACATAAATAGCATTATAGGGGAGGCCATTGATATTTATTTCCTCTACCACCCTAATATCTTCCTCTATATCCACCTCAAACTCCTCTATTAGACTGATATCCACCTCTATATCCTCCTTATAGTTGCATAGTGTTCAAATGTTGGTGTTGCCAATTTTTATCTCCAATTACAATTTATTTTTCTAAAATTTGTTTGATCTAAATCATTTGTTACTATTGTGTTATGGCTCAGCTCTAGGGTGTTTCATATTGGTACTATGGAGATGGAGGTATCCAAAGCAGTGAAGGAGGGGTCCATATAGCTAGACCTTATGGTTGATACTACAATGAACTCAAAATCCATTATGGACCTATTTGGATCACATAACCTTTATCTACCTCTAGGCCTTAGATTGCTTGCTTTATTGAGGAGATTTATTGTGCAGTGATGGAAAATATATTTTTAGTGATCCTTTATTTAAGATCCTACAAATCCCAATAGTTCTTCTCATCATGGTTAGGCAAATTATATAAATTTTAATACAAATTATGTAGGTTTTTGATATATTTCTATAGAAGGTGGCAATATGTGGTGCAATGCATGACTATGTGGCAAAGTTCACAAAATTTTGTCTTAGCTTTATGATAATCATTTCTATGATTTCCTTATTTTATACACTCCATACACCATAGATTCAATTCAGGGTTATCTACCTCATGGTATTTCTCCATTTTTTTCATGAAATCTTGTAGTGCATTTCAAAATTTGGAATTGGCAATGGGAGATTCTCCATAATCTTTGATTTGTTTTACATACAGGGTAGTTCCTCTAGCATCTACTTTAGTACCATATTAAGTTTGCATAATAGCAAAATTGATCTTGGAGTATAGTCCTTCAATGAAACATGTAGATTTGTATTTATTTATTATAGAAAATTCTACCTTATTCATCACATTAGAGAATCTGTGGTCATAGTCATAGACCAATTCTCTAGACTTGTGTCATATCTCCTTCAAGTCCTATATAATATGACTAGTGCATTTCTTGATCTTGATTTCTAAAACAAACCAATCCTTAATATCTTTTAGATGTGAATACTTAACTTATATTTGGTATATGAAATCAATTGATCTACCAACTAGCGGCCCTACTATCTCACACTTTTTGATAGCTTCATCAGTGATGCCCTTAGCTCACCATCTCATCTTACAAGTCAGTAGGTACTATTCAATATTAGTAGACCATCATAGATGGATAAGTTTATGAAATTCCTAGATGACTCAAAATATTGAATAATATGGATGGATTTTACTATGAAGATTATATTTGAGGAGGTAATATTCTATGTGATCTTACCTGTGCACTATTCTATACACTAGGTGAGTTATCATGTGCACTATGTTTTTCTATGCTTCCTTATTTTCTTCAGTTAGTTTCAATAAATCCTATGGTCTTAAAATAATTCCTAATTGATCTTGTTTTAATTTTGGTTCCCCATTGATTCACTTTCTCTATAAATAATCCTTCCCAACAATTATCTTTCTATCTATGTAGCTGAAAACTTCCACTCGAATATAAAAGATTAGGCTATAGGGACGGTGTTCTTCTAGTGAAGGGTTTTTTTACTATGTCTTTTTATTCTATTATGCTTGAACCTATGATTATCATATGACTACATTCTATTTTTTTTTCATAATTATTATTCTTATGATAATACCCTTTCTTGTAACTATGCACTAAATTTATCATCTATATATTATACTTCTAAACTATTCTTGCCTTCTTCTTCACATATCTCATCTTCATATCATTCTTTGTCCTCTTACTCTATCTACCAATATTGATTTTCCTATTTATTAATTATTAATTTTTCCTCTCACTCAACATGTCTTTATACTCATTCATCATCTATTATACTACTAATCTTACCTCTACTTGTAGCTAATTGGGTATTCTTCTATTTAATACATCCATTCTATTGTCACAGTTCCCATTCTAAATCTAAACTTTTATTCTGACTCTTCTTCTCTCACATATCTATTTTAGATTCAATTTCAATCCTTAATTAATAATCTATCCATTATTCACCATCATATTACAAACATCCCCATATGCCCAAAGAAACTACTCCATATTGGTTGATGTATGTACCATGGTCTTATCCACAACCAACATCTTTATTAGGAGAGGCAATCACTATAAAAAGTTTCCTCTAATTCCTTAGAGAAAATGGTCCTACATAAATCTAAATTGTATATATAACTATAATACAAACTTGGTGATGTATCCATCTATGGTGGTGATAACCCAATATTCTATTGCTCTCATCCAATCAGTTTCCGATTTCAGCAATTGGTATATATTTTCTTGGGTCCAAGTAATTGTTTCTTTCATTCTAGGATTAAAGTAATAGTATTCCAGTATTTTAAACCAATTGGTTAGAATTTTGGGTAGTTACCACCATAAAATTTCATAAATCTCTTCAGAAACCTATTATTCCTAAATAATTTCACTTTTGTTATGACTAGTCCTTTTAGATTCTTCTTTTACGAAGTTCCATACTTTTTGGTCTAACCATGTTTCAATGTCTAGTTGTCCCAATAACCATATTAACATAGTTTCTTACAGAAGGATTATTTCCACACTCACCACACCATTATTAGTAGAGGTTCTTGATGCAATATAACATGTTAAAGATGAGGAAAAATAATTTTTACTCAAGTGCATAGGATAGTGTAGAGAATTTGTATTTAACAAGGAAAACATAAACATAGTAGAAGTGAATTATCATGTGATAGATAGGAATTAAGATTAACTAGTAAATAATTAAGGATTGTAAAGTATTTAGATTAAATTAGATAGAATTAATCCACACATTAAACATGATATCACATGCAAGGAATAAAATAATAAATACAACAGGTAAGCATAACCAAATAGTCTATATTATTCTCAATAAATGTCTATCTCTCTTCTTCATATAAACATACATATATATAGTCATTACAATATCTAAATATTCAAATTATTCTCATACTTTAGCACAAATAGAGAATACTATTTACCTTCTATTTACTACAAGTCATGAAGTATAGGATAAAATACATATAGTTGATAACTAGGTACATAATGCATAAATATCAAAAGAATATTTTACATAGGTTTACTTATCAATTTTATTCTCCCAACACAAAGGATAGATTAAGTGAACTTGGAATAGGTGTACAAAGATGAAAGAGATTGGAAATTAGTGTAAGGGATCCAAAAGGGACCAAATAACCATTGATCTAATGGATCGATACCAATTAGGAAAGAATTAACACTGATCATGGAAGAATTGATGTCAATCCTAAAGGGAAATAAATAGGCCATTGAATGGATTTGGTAATCATTTTATAAATGAGCTCATGTGAGTTGAGTCAAAGCCAAAAATTTGACATGTATCAAAACTTTTGAGTGAGATATACATGATGAAAGTAAGTGGGAGTGGGAAATGATGACGATGATCTCATAATGAGGTAGGGATAACATGTTTTTGGTGTTTTTGTGAATATTTGAAATTTTGAGCTAGCTTAAGTTAGTATTTTATTATTGTTAGGGTTTAGCTAATATAGACATTAGTCTTAATAGGATTGATACTGATACCCTGATTATTGACCATCGATCAGTGATGAATTAATGGTGATCATCTGATCAATGATGATAAGTGAGCAATCAATGTTAATTTGATAAGGGTCAATATAAATTTTTAAGGGGTAAGAAAAATTTAATGGATAGAATTAATGGTTAGGAAACTAAATAAAATTGGGGGATTATGCGATTATATGCATGCATACTATTGACTATGCAAGACCGAGTGCCACCTTTACTGGAAAAACTATGGGAGGTGATGGGAGATGTAAATTAGGAGCATCTAAAGGTGGTATGCTTAAGAATACTATGCCATTATAAATGGGTACATCAAGATTAGTGTATACTAATGGTGATACTAGAGTGATGGGATCCAAATACAAGGACATTTTGTTTGATAATAAGAGAGATGATTTTGGTATTAGAGGACATCTTTAGGATACTCCAAATACTAGTATATGGAGTAGAGATAATATTAATAGATGAGAGAGGATGGGAAACTACATTGAAATGATTATATGGGGATGATGTTATGGATATTGGTTTTATATTGGGATGCTTCAATTTTGAGGCTCTATATTATTAATACTAGGATGGGATATGGGTTATCACCATGATGATGTTGGCCATCTCTTATTATTATTTTACATACTCTAATAGAGGGAGGGTTTCATGAATCTTAATAGGGGTACTTAAAACCATGTGGGAGCACCAGATAATATTTTTTTAGGCTCTAACCTTACTTACATAGATATACATAGAGCTCAAGGGGTGGAGGATGCATCGATGCTATGGGATAGATGTTACATATGTGCTATAGTTTTGTTCATATGAGCACATTTGAGTAGTGCATCCACTAGGGATACCATAGATGGGATGACACTAGCTTACCTTCATAGTGGTTCTTTATGATGGAGGGATGACTTTGTCTATCCATATAGAGATGGGAGAGTGAGGGATTTAGATTAATATAGATAGGTTCTAGAGGATCCATAGGAGCATGATGTGATATAAAGCCCCTATGTCAGGTTTATATCATGGTTAGGGATGGATATGGAGCTGGTGGTAGGATAATGATTGAGGTGGTTATGGGGGAGATGCCCAAAACATGTGGAGATTTTTTATTTTGGGAACATATGATAATAGTTTGGGTTATGGTAGGAAATAATTGAGGCACCTCAAGTATATAAGAGGGATGACTTATAGGTGCATCTACCTAAGCCATAGGTTATAGGGTTAGAGTTGTTAGCATAAGAAGAGATAGAGAGAGTAGGCATATATGATGCCAAAGTGATATAGGTATATTTCTTATGGTGGGTGGACCAACATAGAGGGGTAGAGGAGAGGGTGTTATGATAAATTTAGGATATGGGGGATGTAGAGATGGTATATACAGAGGTTATAGGAGGATATGGGGAGGGTGATGGAGATATACATGCATTTATCATAGAGATGGATGTAGCTCAGGCACAATATTTTGGAGTTATTTTTGAGAAAGACCATCTATAGGTGACGTTCATAGAGATATATGGTAAATATGATTAATTACGATAAATCTATGATGAGGCATGTAAATCATGGGATAGATATCATAATCAACATGAGAGGCTCCAAGTACTAGTAGGTGCATTAGGGGAGTAGTATCAAGATTCACTATAGGAGGGGGGACAGGGAAGGAGGATGGGATTCCAAAAACTATAAGCCTAGATAGATATTAGGATGTGGTATCAGATCTATGATATTATGAGTATATTATTACAAATTAATTACTAAAGGTCTTTAGATACACCAGCCATATAACTAGGTAGGTTCAAACTCCATGGGGGGAACAACCTACCACACCTAGTGTGGGGAGTGTTCCATAGGGGGGAGAGAAGAGGGATGGAGGAGGAGGTGGAGGGGAAATTGGAGGAGGTGTAATGGATATATACCTTATCCATATTTATTTTGCTCATTAGTCATGTATATGACTAACTATATGGATTGGCTTTATACATATTGCATATTATGACATTTTATGATGTATATTTTATTTTTGGATATATATCCATGAGTATATGTTATACACATTTGTTATATGAGTTTTTCTATGTGATTATGGATTTAGATTATGTTTGTTATGTTTATATGTAATTTGAGTTTATATATATCATGGATTATATTGATTGTGTAGAGTTTACATGGGTTATGATATTTATATTACGTGGTGTAGATTTTTTCTTGATTATGGACTCATGTGCATGGGATTATGGATTTTAAATTTCATCTGATAATTTATTTATTATGGCATATTTTATTATTGATGTTATATTACATGGATGGTGCTTATATGGATTTTATTCTTTATTATACTCATTAGATTATATGGATGGAATTTTATTTCATGGTTGATTATGGATGAAGTAAATTTAACATGGATTAAATTTTTTTTAATTGATCAAGGTTGCATGACTCATAATTGTATAAGACCCTAACCAATGTTATGGCTCTTGTTGATTTTTCATATACACCTTTTTATCTAGTGTTAATCAAATTCCTTAATAATCTCTTATTAACTAAATTCATAAATCTTTGGTTAAAAAGGGGATTATCATATAGGAATGGGGGGAGACTTAATTCATCACTAATACACATGTTATTTTATTTTTTTGAGATTTTAAACCTTAAGATAACCTATGGATATATGTATACTGATCAATGTAGGAAGTCTACAAATTTAATGAAATCTCATCAATACGAGAATATTTCTTGTGATATAATTTTGATTTCATAAAATTTTACATGATTTTATTTTAATAGGAAATTGTTCAATGAAGTTTCCTAAATAATAATCACATAGCCATATTTCAAGGGAGTGGTCTACATTTTTAGATATATATGTGCTTCAACAATTGTCCTTTAAGGGATTAGTCTACAAATTTACTTATTTCTTGATTTTGATAACAGTTATCCTTTGAGGGATCAATCTACCTTTTTAATATTTTATTTATTTTTATATCCCAAACTTTTTTTTCATGGATTAGACTTAAGGCATGTTCATAATTCATGGAACAAGGCCATGTGTTATTCCTATTGGCCTTTTTGGCCCACATACTAAGATTACACCCATATGGATCAAGTTAATAATGGATGAATAGATGGACAAGTTCCAGAGACCTTAAAAATGTCAAGAGTACTTGAAACAAGTGTGTAAATGCAAAGGATCCATCTATTTCTTCATTATGGTCATCTAGGCATCTTGGGTCTAGTGGTAGAGTTTCTAAGAAAGCACTTTGTTGATGCCACCATTACCACATGTGGATGAGTCAAGGAAAATTGGTAATATGGGTTTGTTCACATTTGTGCCAAGTTTTAGGTCCTTCACTAAAGTTCATCAAAGCTTATGGAGATCCAAAGTTGGCCTCTTAGCCAAATTCCATTTTTTCCATAGTTAGCCATTTTCAAGATGTTCCATCAAAGTCAAGTGAGAATCTTAAAAAGGACATATCTTGCATGTACATTAGTTACATGGGGATGTGGTCACATGAGTTTATTTATATTGGTCCCTAGTTGATACACACCATGTTTTAGATCCTTCATTGAAGCATAAATAGAGTTATAATGTGAAATGTTGGATCCTCAGTCATATTTCACTAAGTTTCCCATACTTAGCCAAATGAGCTCGACCATCATGCAAGAGTAGATATGTAATGGATAACTTCAAAATTTAATGTATTCACTTTGGAAGCCCCTAAGACTAATAGATAAAATGGGTTTGTTCTTTTTGACCTCAAGGGCATCTCCTAAAAGTTTGGTGCCTCCATGATTCTTGCATTTCAAGATATAGATCTACAAAGTTGGTTAAAAAGCATAAGATGTTCACACAGACATTAAGTTTTAGATAGAAAAAAGGAAATACTATTGATATTAAATTTTGTATTCATGTAACCATCAATGATGGTCACATGAATATAATTTGATGGGAGTGAGGATGTCAATTTTAAGATCATGAACTAGCTATTAGCTTTCAAACAATGGGTCCTAGTTGATCTAATGGTCCATGTTTGATCATACTTTCAGATCTAATGGTAGGAAAAAGTCAAAGGGTTAAATAATCTCAAGAGTGAATGTGGGCATGATAAGTGTCAAGGATACATTCAACTGACATAGGATCAATGGTTCTTGGGCATTCATATTGATAAAAATAAATGGAGTGAAATAAGTTAATGTTTAGATTTTGACAACTAATTAAAGCAAAGGTGAGCTCAGGATTCTTGACAGGGGTTGAGAGGATATTTTTTACCATGGGAAATAGGTTTATTTAGGGTCATCTCAATTCTATTGAAGCTGGTTAAAATTCCATGGAATGGTGAATATGATGTAGTCAAGATTGGATAACATAAAGGGACTACCCATGTGGCTAAATATAGACCTCTAGCTCATGGGTTTGCATCATAAAGGGATCTTAATATGACTATGTGTACCATTTATATATAAAAGGAGATATATTTTCATAAGGTGTCATGAAGGTGAGTAAGTGGACCCTATTAGATCACCCACAAGATCAACTACATGAAAGTGACCTCTCTCTTCACTATGCATATGATGATAACCAATTAGAAGTAGTTTGAAACAAGACATGATTCTTAATGATGGATCCAAGTGTTGTAACTATATTTATACCTATACCTATCCAAAAAAAACTTAATCCCATTATTTTAACCACCATATAACATTACAAAGAGAATAATGTAATGATGCAATGGACTGGAGTGACTTGGATTAATTAAGAAGGGTCTGAGTGAGGCTGATTTGTGGAGGTAATTGTAATATCTTTTCAAATATTTTTAATCTTGTTTAGATAAATTTTTGAGTGCCAAAACTCCCTCTCTTTTACTTCCTTTTTAATATAAATATATCCTTTGATTTATTGTTTTACATCCTTCAGGCTGGTATAACTAGACTCTACTAGAATTGTATTCAACACCTCTTGACTAATTAATAGAGTATTTATGTAGTCATTTGCTCATCTGTATTTAGCATTTTGTGTTTATTTAAATATGTAAATTTTATTTTTATATTCCTTTGGTATGACCAAACTTAACTTAAGTGCTATAATCTTTCTTTGTAGGTCATATAGTGTGTAATAGCATTGATCTCTCAAAAAAATAGTGGAAAACTAAATTTAAGTGTCTTCAACCTGACCTTATATTCACTTCTCCCTAGTCTAAGTATATCAAAACAACCTATATATGAAATAATATTACATAGGAATTAAATTAAGCACTGCATTATCTTCTTTCATAGTTTATTAGTGTGATAAGGAGACCAAGTTCTAGAGTGGATATGATAAATTTCTGGTACATCACCATATGTTAGACTAGGTTTTACTTTGTGTAAATTTCTTAAATATTTTAACCCCAACTAGTTTTTATGTTTTAAAATCAAAGTTTCAATTTATAAAATCTAGGGAGCTAATCTCATAAAAAAATCTTAGAGTTATGGTCTAGTTATAGGCATCCCATATCCTTAGATGATTCCCATGTTAGTCTAGGTATGGGTCACATTTGAAAAAATATGACCCATATTAGGGTTATACTTGAATATATAAAAGTTATGGCACACCTGATAGGACCACCTATTTACATAATTTTGCATATCAGTATCAAAATTTAGAGTTTCATTTCAAGAGTTGCATAATTTTCATGCTCCCCAAATTTATCACAAGATCTTGTTTGAAAGGGAAAGAGATATATTTATCTAAGCTACCTTTCCAATAAACAAAGAATAAATATTCTCAGTCAAAACCTACATCTACCCCTCTTATTCCCCTGATTTTTTCCCAAAATCTTCCTATTCGAGCCAATATTGTTTAGATAAAGATTGTTATAAATCACATACCTCAGATGGTTATTCTTAGAATACAAGCCTTTGTGCCATTCAATGGTGGTAGTCCCTTGAATGTTACTTAATGGGATGATATTATAGTTTATGATTTGAAATCTCTTACCTATTACATAGGAAAAAATCTAGTTACTCGTATAGACCATATTGCAGATATTACTAAGCTTTGTTTTGTACATCATGTGACTCAAATAAGTGTAGAAATGATTTTTTTAGTAACTTATTTCAAAGGAAAAGCACTTTAGTGGTACAAAGGATTGTCCCTTGTATCAATTAATAGCTATGATGAGTTTGGAGAGGCCTTATGCAAGAACTTTTAGGATAAGAGTGATCATCTTTCACTTATAGAGAAGCTTACAATAATCAAGAGATTCAATCATGAATTCATGGTGGATTTTAATTAAAAAGTCTAAAAGACTTGGGATAAAATTATTCCAGTGATCAAACCTATGCCTAAATATGCTTTCATGTACTATTTTAAATATCTAAATTTAGATGTAGCTATGATGATTCAATTCATGTGAGGGAACACCCTACCTAGAGCTTATGAAGTAGCAATTAAGGATGAAAATTGCCTTATACAAGCATGCAAGTTGGTCGTAAGGCCACCAATGCCTCTCTTCATAGAGATACATCCTTCTACCCAAACTATTGCTCCAGTTCTAGATTCAACAAAGTTATATCAAATATAAGGTGATAAAAATGACATATTGGGGAAGATAGAGTCTTCTCAAAGATTAAAACAACAAGTTGGTTGCAATGGAGAGGAAATAAGATCCACGGTATAGGCCATACCAGAATATTAATCAAAATTATTAGTATAGTAGGTCACCATATCAATCTAATCATCAAGGACAAGAGTAAAATACTCAATCAAGGAAATACAATCCTAATGATCTAAGTAATTCTAGAGTTGTTGTGCCAAATTAGAACTATGATAAGGTTAATGGTAGTCAGAGGGATAGTTCAATGAGATGGTGATGGCCACTACTAGAGACATTTATCAAGACCCTAGTTGGTAGTGTGATTATTAATTCCAAGGTCATGATATGATTTCCCATCCTCCATAATCTCCCCAAATGAGTCAAGATAGCATGCCTTCAATGTAATTATTAGAAGCTCAAATCTAACAATAAGGGAGCACATGTAGAGCACTAGTTGATACCACATGCATGAATTTTCAAGAAGGGGAATATGTATTTGAGCATGTAGTAGCTAATATGGGACAATCTTCATGAGGGAAAAATTAACTAATCATATCTCAGACAAGGGCCAAGAGTAGGATGTTAGAGGATAACTTAGGGAAATCTAAATTTTTCTTCATCATCTCCTTAGACTAGTCATAAAACTACCTCTTAAGGTGTGGCTACTAAAGTGCCTACAAATCAACAAGTGCCCCAACCTCATGGATAGCAGTAGATGTCCCCCTTTGTTCATCATGTTACTCAAACTCTAACTTATGATTCCACTTTCAAGGTGTAGTCCAAAGGTACTAATCTTCCCTTTAATATTTTAGAATATTTGAAGAAGTATAATGTATCTATGCCCATGTATGATGCTCTATCTATCCTAGGGTGGAAGGATATTCTCTAGTAAGATATCTCTAAACTTTCTCATGTGGAAAAGATAGTTGATAAAGTGAATATTGTTTTCATCAATAATAGTCATCCTAACTAAGCCTCTAGCCATATTCCCAGTCAAATTCCAAGAAAATGTCAATCTCATAATGTTGTTTATACTTCTAATGTTGTTAAACCTCCCTCATTCTATTTGTCAATCATCATAGGGGATTATTTAGTTCACAATTATATGATAGGCTTAGGTGCTTCAACCTTAGTGATGCGTAAAGACATAATACACAAAGTTGGGCTCAAATATGGGCCTAACAAAAAAGGTGTTGTCCAATTGGATGGATCCCCCACTAAGATAGTAGGCATCTTGACATATATGTAGATTACATTAGCTGCCTATCCAAATTATGTCATTAATCAAGATATAATGGTGGTAAACCTACCACCATGTTTTTCCCTATGCTTCTATAGGGACTTTACTACTAATATTAGGTGATATTTGACATCTGATTGGCCATATATGGTTTTTATAACTAGCTATGAAACCAAAGTCACTATAAGATATAAGCCTATCTCTAGGTTCCACCTAGAATCCTATATGCCCAATCTTGTAAACACCAACTTTACCATATTTTAAGAATTTAAAGAGTTTAATTAAAAATAATCCCATGATCATCTTGAAGGAATCTCATATCTATACTTAGATGAATGGGTAGTTGAGAGTCATATATTTGATCCATATAGCAACATTGAAGAGACAAACTTAGGAGTGTACTACATGCATGAGGAAGGTGCTACAATACCTTCCTTAACTAACATTTCTCAAGAAGAGAATGGTATATGTACTTTGTTATTTGATGGATAAAGGTTAATGAATGGAAATGGAGTGGGAGACATGTTTATTTCACCCTTAGGTCAAAATTACCATTCTATTTCTAGACTCTAATTTAGTTGCACCCTAAATATAGTTGAATATGAAGATCTTTTACATGGATTACAAGAAGAAAAGAAGAAAGGTATCCAAATCTTCCAAGTCAAGGGTGATAGTAAAAATGTATTATAGCAAGTTAGATGCCTAATTATAGTAAAGAGTCACCATTTGAAAGCTTATAAGCACTATGTATGGGACCTCATGGAGGATTTCTTATAATTCAATATCTAGTCCATACCAAGAGAAATAAACCATCATGTAGATAGGTTTGTTTCCATTGGTGCCCAATATGAGATAGAAAAAGTAATAAAAGGAAACTAAAGCCATGATAAGGTTGAGGTTATAAATAAACTGATTTTACCTACAATGAGGTAAGTTGACAATTATTTGACAATGATGATCAAATCATATGTTTTCTAATGTAATAATATTCCCAAATGTCTTGTGATATTAGAAAGCATCCTCAATTAAGATGACCAAGTAAGAAAAGGGAAATCATGCATCTTAACTAAGGAAGAACACTATGAAAATATTGAGTCTTTAAAGGTAGGTTTTTAAAGCTAGGAAAAGAAATTATGATATATTTTATTGGGAGTACAAAAACTTTAAGGGGTTTGACTCTAAACTTGTGCAACACACAATTGAATTAGAAAACAATGCCAAGCCAGTCACGTAGGAATAGAGGCCTATCAACCCAAGAGTGGAAGACCTCATGAAAAGAGAACTCTATACATTGGTCAAATCTAGGATAATATTTCCAATTAAAAATTCCTTTTGGGTTACAAACCTTGTGGTAGTGATAAAAAATAATTGAGAGATTCATGTATGTGTTGACTTTAGGGACCTCAATAAGGTGTCCCTAAAGGATCATTACTCACCACCCTCCATGGATCAAATTATATAAAAGGTGGTAGGTTATCAAAGGTTATCAATGCTTGATGGCTATTCTAGCTATAATCATATCATGGTTAAAGAAGAAGATAATCATAGGACTACTTTCACTACAAAATGGGTCACTTATGCATATTGTAAAATGCCCTTTGGACTCTCTAATACTAGAACCACCTTTGAAAGATAAATGGATGTTACCTTTCATGGTATTTTGAATGATATGGTTTTATTTTATCTTAATGATATAATAGTTTTTTTAAAGAATCCTGATGATCATCTAATGCACTTGAGAGTTGTTCTTTATAGATGCAGATAATTTGGAATTTCTTTGAATCCAAAGAAATGCATTTTTTTAGTGCATGAAGGAAGACTTCTTGGGAATGTGGTGTCCAAGGCTAGTATTTCCATTGATATAGAGAGGATAGAGGTAATACTTTCTCTATCATTCCATAAACATAAGAAAGGATTGTAGAGATTCTTAGGCAAGATCAACTTCATCAAGAGGTTCATTCTAGGCTTTATAAAGATGGTAAAGCCTTTCATTCATATGTTGAGAAAAGGCAAAGAGTTTACATGGAAAAGAGAAGGTAAGATAATATTTGGGGCCATTAAGGAGGCCATATCTCATGAACCCACACTTTTAAATCCATATTTTAATAAGGAATTGTATTTGTATGCCTTCTCTACATTAGATGCAATTTTAGTTATACTTATGCAGCAGAATGATGAAAGTTTGGAGCAACATATTAATTTCTTCATCCAAGATTTGGAAGATTATGAAGATAAATATATCTTTATTTTTAAAATGTAATTTTTTTAATAAGTTTGAATAAATTTAGATTTCTGGTTTCAAGTAATAAGATTATACTAATGGTAGCTCATCCAAGTGCGAAGGATTTTATCCTCAATAGAGACTTAAATGAAAAAAGAGTTGGATAGGTCACTAAATGTATGGAGTATGACATTGAACTCAAGTTCAAAAATCTAGTTCAAGGTAAGGGATTGTGTGACCATATTGTAAAATATGTGAGAGAAGAAAAGGAGATAGTTTTGGTAATCCAAGAAACTCAATAAGAAGATGAAGCTACTCTTCCATCCAGATAGACACATGATATTGTTATATATATCCAAAAATTAGAGTATCCAACGGGTTTCAATCCATCACAAATAAGACACTTCAGGTTTCAATCCATTCCATATATATTTATTTATGGAGTGTTGTTCAAAAGGGACATTAGAATTATGATCTTAAGATGTGTTGAAACTAACCAATTTAATAAACTTCTTAAGAAATTTCATGATAGTCCTTCAAGAGTCGATTTTGAAACTAGGACCACACATGAAAAAATCATTATAATTGGTTAATTTTGGCCTAATTTATTTATATATGTACATTCATGGGTTAGTTACAGGGAAATAGAAACTAGCTGCTATGCCACTGAAGCCTATTTAAGTTGAATAGCCTTTTATGTAATGGGATTTAGAATTTATTGGCATGATTAATACTTCATATATTCATATCCATAATTGGGTCTTGATAGCTACAAACTACTTCACCATATGGGTGGAAGCATTTCCCTTTTAGGAGGCAAATGAGAACTCTGTTCTTGAGTTCTAAGAGAGACTAGTCACTCATTTTGGAGCACCTTCCACCATAATATCAAATAATGATTTGGAATTTACTTGTAAAAAGGTATGTGAGTGGGATATTTATAAGGGTATATATCTAAAATATTCATCTAATTATTATCCATAGATTAATGGACTAGATAAGTCCATTAATAAGAACCTAATTGAGATCATTAAGAGAATAATGGAAAATAATTAGAGATCCTAGAAAACAAATTTGAAGACTTCCTTATGGTCTGACAAGATCACCCCCAAGAATGCCATTGGTAACTCACCTTATCTCTTAGTTTATGGAAGAGAATAAAGGCTACCAATTTCATTGAAGCTTCTAGCTTTAGATCCTGCACACCAACTAGAGCTTTTAGAAAGTGATGCAATGGACGTCAAAATGAATGAACTAAAAAAATAAAAATAAATAAGACATGATTCCATGCATACCATGTGGTCTAACCAATATCAATTAAATATGAATTTTGACAAAAGAGATTCATCAAATACATTCTATAAAGGTGATATAGTCCTCAAATGACATGAGGACCATGCAAAACTAGGAAATCACTCCAAGTTTGATAACCTTTGGAGTGGACCCTATGTCATCATAGGTTCTAAAGAGATAAATACATTTGAACTTGCCATATTAATTTAAGATATCCTTCCCATCCGTATAAATGGGAGGTATCTCAATTTCTACTACTAGTCTCATATCTTGCCCCTTTTACATTAGTAGATAGGTCTATCTTTTCCTCTAAGTGCTTTTGCACATTACTATTTTTAGTTGTTCTATTTCTTGTTTAGGTTATTATTTTGTATTTTATTAATTTTTTGTTGTTCCTCCCCCCCCCATTACTCAAAAGTTGTTTTCAAAATTCAATTAGATTCTTTTTGTAAGTAGCATTTTAAAATCAAGCTTGATTAATGGTTGGGTTCCATGACCAGTAGGCTAGTCAATCTAGTTGAGTCACCAAAGATGTTGGCCATTTTTGGCCCACATACCAAGCTTACACCCATATGGATCAATTTGATAATGGATGAATATATGGTTAAGTTTTAGAGACCCTTAAAAATTTCAATAATTCTTAGAAAAAGTGTAGAAATACAAGGGATCGATCTGGGTCTTAATTGTGTTCATTTAGGCATCTTGGGTCTAGTGGTAAATTTTATGAGTAGGAAAATTGATAACACCACCATTGTCATGTGTGGATGAGTCATGAAAAATTGGTCATATGGGTTTGTTCACATTTGTGCTAAGTTTATATTCACCAATTTTTACGTCCTCTACCAAATTGAATCAAAAAAAATTAGATCTAAAGTTGGCTTTAAAGCCAAATTCCATTGTTTTTTCATACATATCCATTTTCAAGAGGTTCTAGTAGATCTAAGTGATCATATTCACAAGGACATATCTCACACATGTGATATTTTTAGGGAGAAGTGGTCACATGATTTTTTTTATCGTGGTCCCTAGGTGTTATGTCCTAAGTTCCAAATCCTTTATCAAAACACAAATAGAGTTATACATGTGTAAAGTTGGTTCCTAAGTCATATTTCAATAAATTTCCCATACTTAGCCAAATGAACTCGACGATCACACAAGAGTAAATATGGACTAGACAACTTGAACATTTAATATATTCACTTGAGTATCCATTAAGACCAGTGGATCAAATGGGATTATTCTTTTTGACTTCAAGAGAGATGCCTAAAAGTTTAGTGCATCCATGATTACCACACTTCAATATTTAAATCTATAAATTTGGTCAAAAATCATAAGACATTCATGAAGATGTCAAGTTTTAGATAGAACAAAGGAAAAATTATTGATATTAAATTGCATGGTCATGTGACTCTTAATTATGGTCACATGAACATAATTTGATGGGAGAAATGATGTCAAATTTAAGATCATGAACTAGCTATTAGATTTCATACAGTGGGTCCTATTTGATCTACAGTCCACATTCGATCATACGTTCAAACCTAATGGTGAGTGGTGGTCAAAGGGTCAGAGAATATCAAGAGTGAATGTTATCATGACAAGTGTCAAGGATGAATTTAATTAGTAGAGGATTGATTGTTCTTGATCATCTAGACCAATCAAAATCAATGAAGCAAAATGAGTCAATGAGCTGAGTCAGATTTTGACAACTAATTAAAGTAAATGTGAGCCAATTATTCTTGATGGAGGTTGAGAGGTTATTATTGACAATGGATAATAGGGTTTTGAATGGTCATATTGATTCCATTGGATTTGGTTCAAATTCTAGAGTGGTCAATATGATGTATTCAAGCATGGAGAACATAAAGGGACCACCTATGTGGCTAAATATGGACCTCTAGCTCATGGGTTTACATCATAAAAGGATCTTACTTTGACTATGTGTGCCATTTATAGATGGAATGATCTATATTTTCAAATGGTGCCACAAAATTGAGCAATTGGACACTAGTAGATCATCCCTAAGATCAACTACATGAAAGTGACCTCTCTCTCCACTATACATGTGGTCACCACCAGTTAGAAGTAGTTTGTAATAAGAAATGATTCTAAATGATGGATTTAAGTGTTGTAACTTCACTAATACCTACACTTAGCTAGAAAAAACTTGACCCCACCATTTCTTCTACCATAGAAAATCAAAATAAGAATAATATAATGATGCAATGGACTCAAGTGACCTAGAGTGATCAATAAGGGTTTGAGTGAGCTTGATTTATGAAGGTAGTTGTAATATATCTTCAAATATGTTTGAGCTCATTTGATTCCATTTTTGAGTGCCAAAACTCACTCTTTCTTTCTTCTCTTTTATTATAAATATAACCTTTGAGCTATTGTTTTTCATCCCTCAAGATAGTATGACTAGACTCTACCAAAATTGTATTTGACACCTCTTGAGTAGTGAATAGAGTATTTTTGTATATATTTACTAACCTATATTTAGTGTCTTGTGTTTGTTTAAATATGAAAATGTGATTATTATATTCATTTGGTATGACAAAACTCAACCTATGTGATAAAAACTTGATTTATAGGTCATATAGTATGGCTTAACATTGATATCTCAAAGATATAGTGGACAACCCAATTCAAGTGTCTTCAACAAGACCTTATCTTCATTTCTTCCTAGTCTAAGTGTATCAATCTAACCTCTATATGAAATAATGTTGTATATAAATTATATTAAGCACTACATTAGCTTTTTTCATAGTTCATTAGTTTGTTAAAGAGTCCAAGCTTAAGAGTGGATTTGATAAATTCTTGGTGCATCACCATATGTTAGACTAGGTTTTACTTTGTGAAAATCTCTTAACTCTTTTCACCCCAACTAGTTTTTAGGTTTTAAAATCAAGGTTTAAAATTATAAAATTTGATGAGCTAGCCTCAAAAAATCCTAGAGATCTAGTCTAACTATGGGCATCCCACAACCTTAGACCATTCCCATGTTAGTCTAGGTATGGGTCAAACTTGAACAAATCTGACCCCTATTAGGGTACCACTTGGATAGCTAACAATTCTTTTTGAACAAGATTTTAATGTGAAGGATTATTAGGAAATATTGATTTTGAACTTTGTACTATTTTGAGCAAAGGCAATCCAGGAGAAAATGTTATGAATAGAGCCAAGGTGTCCATATTTAAGGACAAAATTGGTATACCAATGAAAATACACATAAATCTCGATCATTATTAGGTCTATTTAAAGGCAAGGGATAAGATTTTAGGAGAAATTATGTTGTCTAAATTCTGTAATAGGTTTGTTAATAGTATAAAATATGTATATGCAAAACATTAATAGGCTTATGTTTTATTTTTATATCATGGGAGGCCAAATGATATGCACCAAAACTATATTTATGAGTGATAATATAAGGTCCACTCCAATTAGGAGAAAAATTTCCTCATTTGCTTCTTTCCATATTTATGACATGTTGATTTTATTTAAGGACAAGGTCACTAATATTAAATTCTCATTCCTTTAAATGTTGATTATATACATGTTTTATGTGTTCTTAATATACATGAAGGTGATCAAGGGTTGTGGCTTGATGATCATCTAAATGTTCTAGCTTTGCTAATCAGTATTGATAATAATCCTCTTCAAAAATGATATATTTAATAGATATTTTAAGGGAAGGAATTTGGACTTTGATGGGGAGAACTGATTTGATACCATAGACCAATGAAAAAGTGGTATCCCTTATAGGTGTTTAAATACTAGTTTGATAAGCCCACAAAGTAAAAAGAATGCAAAGATGCCAATCCTTTCCATATTCACTGACCATTTTAGTTAACATCTTGATAAGGTTTTTATTTGATGCTTTAACTTATCTATTGGCTTAAAAATAATAAGGTGATCAGAATCTTAGCTTAATCCCAAAGTAATCACATAACATTTGGACTTGATTATTTTTTAAATATTTCCCATTATCTTTAATGATTTTATGTAGGAAACTAAAATGACCTATGATGTGATGATTAATGAAATCAAAAATATTATTTGCCTTCATTGAAATGAGGGGAATGACTTCCACCCATTTAATGAAATAGTTAATAGAAGTAATGATTAAGATATGTATCTAGGAAGATTTAGGATTAATCTACCCTATAACATCTAAACCCAATTAGAAGAAATGCCAAAAATCTATGGGTACTTGTAACACATGACTAGGGATATATGATAATTTATAATTTTGTTGACACTTCATACATTTCTTGACATAAAACAATCTCGATTCATAATGGACAAAAAATATCCTAATCATATGATTTTCTTGGTGATAGTTAAACCACTAAAATGGCCACCACATATTCCATCATGTGTTTATTTGATCATGATTTTTGCTTCAAAATTTTATAGGAAGTGGAGGATAATACGATCAAACCCCCATTTATAAATCACACCCCCTAGTATTATATACTAGTAATTTCACTAAAGAAAATCATGCTTAGCATTTTTGGATAAATCTGAAGGAATTATACATTTAGACAAATAATTGAATATTTGTGTACCATAGATCCAAATGGTTTTCCTCTATAATATGGATATAAATAAGATTTTTTTTGGTATAATAATGTTAACAGACCCTATGAATAAAGACATACAATATAGAATCCTTAGAGGAGGATGGGATAAAGGAGGCCGAGGAAGCCATGGTATCAACAAACTTGTTATTTCATTGAGGAATGGTCTAGATGACATAATGATTAAGGGTGGATAATAATTATTCTACTAATGTCTTATACCTCTAGAGGATGCTATTATTGCATTTATATATAACCAATTGTTTGATTTAATACCAACTAGGAGTCCCCAAAAATGTAAAATGACTTTTCTCCAAGAGCCAAAGTTGTTTGGAGACCTGTAATTAGGGCTTCATATTCTACCATATTTTTAGTATAGTTGAAATAAATATTAAAAGATAGGGGGATAGGAATACCTTTAGGTGGTATCAGAATAATACTTTTTCCCCCTACACATTTTTAATTAAATACATCAAATAATAATGACATTTGATAATCAAGATCTTCCTAGGATGTGGAGGCTATAGATTCATCAGGGAATTCATAGTTAGATGGTAGATTATCAGCAAGGGTTAATTCATCCAATTGATCAGCAATGATATACCCCTTAATTTACTTTTTATCAAGGAACTTGAGATCAAACTCATTTATTAGAATCATCCATCTTTCCATCCGTTGATTTTGATAGGTTTTTTAATACATGAACTTAAGCAGATCAATATTGGAAATCACATAAGTCTTGTGATAAAGAAAATAGTAGTGAAGCTTGGAACATACAAATATTATGGCCAAGAATAGTCTTTTAACATATATGTTATGAGTATCATACTCAACTAAAGTATAAATTATATATTAAACTGATTGCTCTTTATGTTGATCATCTCAATGGGTAATCATGGCATAAAATGCATGATCTATAATTGAGATATATAAGTAAAGAGGCTTATCCTCTTTTGGTATAATAAGTACATTGGAGATAAGAGATAATTCTTAAGAGTATCAAATTATTCTTGATGATTTGAATCCCATACAAACTAGGTGTTTTTCTTAATAAGGTGATGAAAAGTTTGGTATGGGTCTAATAATTATGAAATAAAACAATGAATAGACTATAGTTTCCCTAGTAAACTATGAATTTGCTTAAGGTTGGAAAGAGGTGGCATGTCGATAATGGATTTAATATTGGTAGGATAAACCTCCATTACCCAAAGGTAAATAATAAAACCTAAGATTTTACATGATAAAACTCCAAAAACACACTTTTTGGGGTTAAGAAGAACTTGATATTGGATCAAATGAGTGAATCTTTAATAAAGGATGGATAAGTGATCCTTATGATACCTATATTTTCCAAGGATATCATCCACATAATATTTAGCTATTTTTTGAATTAAATCATGGAAAATATAGGTTATAACATGTTGGTAAGTTGATCTTACATTCTTTAAACTAAAGGGCATGACCCTAGAAAAAAAATTCCCCCATGGAGTAATAAAAAGGTTTTATGTTGATCTTTTGGGGTGATAAGGATCTAATTATAACCAAGAAATCTATCCATAAGTGACAACATCTCATGTGTTGTAGTGAGTTCCATGAGTTAGTTGATATTAGGAAAGGTAAAGTCATCTTTCAAACAAGTAAGGTTAAGGTCATGAAATTTAGTATAAAGGTGTAGTCCCCCTCTTAGTTTTGTGATAGGTACTATGTTAGATAACCATTGAGGGTAATTGATGGGTAGGATATAGTTAATGGATAAAGACTACTGTAATTATTATTTGACAATAAGTTTTACATGAGGATGCATCTCATGAAGCTTTTTCTTCACTGACTTAGATTTAGGAATGGTAACAATGTTATGGAGGACTATAACATGGTCAATTCTAGGAATATCACTATAATACTAGGCAAAATCTTGGTTATGATTATCTAAGAATGATACAAAATCTTGGTGTTATTGATAATCTAAGGTTTGACTCACTTTGATATTTCATTAGGATTTGATCATCCTTATGTTAATATCAATTACAACCTCATGTAAAATACTAAGATACTTAGATGGTATGATATTATTTAGATATAAATCCCCTACACCCAAATAATTTAAAATGGATTCATCATCTTGACATTCTATTACATGCAATGTGGAAGAATCTTCATCTATTAGGTTAGGAAGAACTAAAAGAAGGGATACAATTTTCTCATTGTTTTGATAGGTTAGTAGTTCAAGGAAAATGATGCTAATCAAAAATAAAAGTTAGGTGGGATGGAAATAGTGTCATTGATTTCCATACAAGACCTAAGAATGGATGAGAGAGTTTCATCATCCACATCCATAAGGATGTGGGACATCAAATCATGATCATTGTTAACTTTAGGAATTTTATTAAAACTGAGGCTATGTTTCTCATGTTGTTTTCTAATGTCATTTATCATGACCTCATGGGGTCCTTGTTCATAATTTTCTAATCCAAAAAAATTCCAAGCACATCATTGGAGATAGTTTTATGAAAATCATGATTTGTCAATAAAGGAGAAGTTAGACATGAATGGTTGGGTATGCATTTGACTTTACTTATATAAAGGGGGATGGTCAATTCATCTATAGGTTAAGTGTGTTTAGATATGATGAGTTTCAAAGGGGATAATGTCTCTTATATTGGGTTGGTAGGTATGCTATCAATCAAGATGTCCATATTATTGAGTGGTTAATAAAGTGTTAAGAGTTAACAACCGATATTCCCCTATAGAGTTATTGGAATTTCAATTCAAGTGTTTACATCATGGATATGGGACGAAGTTATAATATATCTAGCATATTTATCCCTTAAATATAATAGACTCAACTTATTTAAGTAGACCAAGACATCTTTAGTATGATAAGTCAAGTTTCATGTCTTAAATGAATGTGTATCTATTGGAACAACATGGATCTTACCTTCATGTTCAAATTTAAGACATTGATGAAAATTGGAGGAAATGCAATGCATAACACATATCTAAGGATGTCCTAATACAATGTTATATTAAAATTCCCCTTATATTATCTAAAATAACTTAGGGATGGTATATATACCTGATTATATGGAAATTATGATGGTACCTAACATGGGGAAAATATTATCATTAAATGCTCATAAGATGGATGGAGATTGAGCTCAAAAAAATTCAAGTAATTGGAGTTTCCTAAACATATGTGAGGAGATAATAGTTATACTTGATAGAGGTATAGTCCATTAAGAGGGAGGGTGAATTAGTGGTTATCAATCTTTATTCCAATCCTTTGTTATCTTTCAAACCTCTTAAACAATCTTATAAACATATATAAGAAGCACGAGATAGATATAGAAATGAGCAAATAATCATGAGACATAAAGTAATCAAGACACAAGATATATAGTGGGAAACCCTTATTGGGTATAAAACCACTCTCAATACTAAAACAATAATGGACTATTATCCTATAAATATTGGGAAAAAAAGATATCCTTTTGTGAATCACCAACTCCACAAGGAGCACCAACCCCTTATGTGACAAGAAACAAGATGATGAACACCAACACACCACTAATATGAAATATCAATATATGATGAATAATTTAGATTTGATTTCTTCTACACATGATCATGAACTTATCTTGATGCACTACCCTCAAATCTTCCTCTCACATAGGCATATAATTCCTCTTCTTCTTCACTTACTCAAACACTTCTCATACCTAGCAATATCATCAAAACATCATGGAGACAAACTCTTCTAGAATTGCACACATTATTTTAGACTTTCAACAATACATTATGATGTCTTCAATGGTCTCACACCTCTCTATACTTCCTCCTTCTACTCTCTTCACCCCTCACATACACTCACTCTATAAGTCTATCTTTCATGTCTCCAAATGCCTTGTATATATACATGAATCATTCATGTACTCATATAGTTTAACCAATAACCATACTATACCTTGATTAAATTTTAATAAGACCTTTCATAAACCTAGGAAATATGAATTAATAAAAACAAGTCATCTAGAATAATCATATGAACACTCAACTAACTCCCAAATGGTCCCAAATAGGTATGAAGATATTTTCAATTTTATCACTTTATTATGAACAAACCAGCCATATGAACACTTTAAAATGTATACGTATACTCAAAAATACCCCTATAACACTCCTAAACCATCACATGCATTATTAACAACCTCTTTAATGTCAAAACCTATCACATTTTGCCAATATGCTTCAAAATTGCATAGGTGAGGGTACCTCTGAATTACAATTAGTGTTTGACTAGAAAAACAATTAGTCAAACCTTCAAAATCACTAAAGATCATTCACATGATGTATATAACACTTTATAATAGTTATAATATCATGAAACATCCATCTGATATCAATATGAACTAAAAACCTTTGATAGACACCTTTGTACAAGGAATTCAAACACACAGTCTACTTTGGTCAACCATATTTGAAGATGTACAAATAGTCAATAATTGAAATTGACTTTTCGAGATATACTTTAGAGTCCTATACCACTTTGGTTTTTAATTCATCCTAAAATTCCATCTCCATCAAAAATCATAGTAATAAAACTAAACTCTAGTCATCCTTAGCAAATTCAAATTTTGAATTCCAATGGTCATGAGAAAAACATCAAAATTTGACAAAGTGTTGGAATGTACAAATATGCTTGAAAGGTCAAATTTGACCCAAAAAGACTTCTTCACCTTAGTACCTAAACATCTAAAATTTAGAACATAGAAACTAGTCATAAAAATACATAAACCCATATGACCAAATTTGTTTGAATCCTCTGTACATGTAAATGAAGACATCACCAATCTACCAACTTAGCTATTTGAGACACCTAGGCAACAATGAACAAATCAACTCAAGAAGTTACCAAATGATCTCATTTAACCTCTAAAGGTACTCTAAGCACTAAAGACACCTCATAGGGGATATAATGAATCAACACATTATCCATAACTTTCATCTACCTATCAAATCAAATCAACCACCTTTTTGACCAAGCATGAATGTCAAATCTAACTAGGTCTTTGCCCTTTATAGCACACCAAGATGAATAAAATGAATACAATAATTTTCCAAAATATCTCCAAGATTCATAAGCTTCTCATGAGACCCATTGATCATTCATATATATTATAAAACATTTTGATTTCCCTCTTTGACCCTTTACAAGGCATCATAAGCCCATCTACGCCAACTAGGCCAATGGATAAACTACCTTGTAGACCACTAACCACTTCTTTTAAACCACTTATCTAACCTCTCAGCATCTTATACATATCCAACAAGCATATTCCAAGTATACTAAGCTCCTTACCATGCTCCATGCCACCATACATTCATCTGAAGAACTTTCAAACAAGCATCTCACTGCACCAAGAACATTAGACCACCAAGCTCCATTTCACTATTCCTACTAGACCACTTGTCATTGCACATGCCTTATAGACATCAATGACAACACCTACCATAAATATCCCAATAATCTCCCCTTTTTTCATTGATGGAAACACTCTAAAACTTCTCCCCCTTTAACAAAATGATAAAGTGGACTCTCTTCAACACTAAACACCATAGAAAACAAGCAAATGAGTTATAAAAAACTCATGAAATCATTCTAAACTATAATAAATCTTCTAAAAATGGACCATTTAGTCCTCAAATAGGCACAACTCACCCTTAGAAGATTCTCTCACTTAGAAACTACTCTTTAACCATCAAGATCCTTAGACCTATTTAGCAAATTCAAGATAATATGGCTCCCCCTAAGACCCTGATCCATATTGAAGGATCCCCCTTAGTATTTACAACCAATCCATACCTATCTCTCTCAGACCACTATTACCTGAGAATCATTGAACTAATCTCACCGTTTTGTTATCATCAACTCAAATAGTAATATGAGCACAAAAACATCTTGCAAACTCACTTACCATCATTCTCAAGGCATGATGCAAACCACCAAAGGTACTTCAAGCACACCACTATACCTGAAATATACTTAAAATAGGCCAACATTCTCAACTAGAACCAAAAATTCCAACCTTATTATTGACCAAATTTCACCTCAATATAATTTGTTCAACCATTTTCATGGAGAGCTGAATAATAGTTGGAAGAATAGGTCATTTTAGAGGTCCAAAATTGTAAGTTAAGGAGGCTAAAGTGTTTTGGATCCATTTTAGTGTATGTCAGGTTCTCCACAAGTCAAGTCTCAGCCTCTCATAAACCTAAGTTACTCCTCAAGACCAATTTGGGTTCTTTGAACAACTTTACTTATAAAATTTTCATGAGAATAAGTAATATAGGTTTATGAACTAAAATTACTCCTTCCAATGCTTTGCAGGTTTTTAATGATGCATAAATTTTAGTTTTCCAAGGAGAAAGTCTTATGAATTTTATAAGAAAAATAATTTATAAAAATAAAAATGGTCTTGATAATGTTTCCCCCCAAGTGTCCCTTTAGACTTTTCTGAAGGTCACTTTGCTTTCCCAAGTGTCTCTTCAAACTTTTCTGAAGGGCACTTTGTTTTCCCAAGTCTCTCTTTAGACTTTTTCAAAGGGTGCTTTTCTTGTACAAGTGACCCTTTAGACATTTTTGAAGGGTACTTTTATTCTAAGTGACCCTTTTGAAAAGTTTAAAAGGGCACTTTTATCCCAAGTTTCCCTTTAGACATTTCTAAAGGGCACTTTGTTGTCCAAGTGTCCTTCAAAAAGTTTTGAATGGCACTTTCTTCCCAAGTGACCCTTTAGAATTTTCTAAAAGGTAATTTATCTATGGAAAAGCCCTTCAAAAAAATTTCCAAGGGATATTTCCTTTTCCTTTGGAAATTCCCTTCAGAATTTTCCAAAGGGACCCTATGCCTTCCCTAAGTGTCCTTCAAAACTTTTTTCGAAGGACACTTTCCCAAGTGTCCTTTGGGAAAAGTTCCAAAAGGAACTAACTATTTCCTTTCTGATAACATCCTTGAAATAATTCCTTTAGACAAATTATTTGGAGGAATTACTTTGGTAAAATTTCCCAAAACATAAACCTAACCAATGGATCCCCATGATGTGTCGTAGGATGTCAAATTTAGGTTGGCCAACTAGCCGTTGGGGTGCAAAGATGACGTGCCAAAGGATGTTAAATTTAGGGTGCCCAACTAGCCATTGGGATTCAAATACGATGTGCCAAAAAACATCAAATTCATTCCTAAAGTCTTCAAGTAATAATTAAATCCATTCAAAGAACTTGATAGGTTCTTAAGCAAGGATAGTGCAAATCAAGTTTTCTAAAGATTTTTGCTTATGAATTTTACAAGTAAAAGTGAAAAAAAAAGACCAAAAAGGAAGAGACAATGATTTGTGTGTTTTCAAAAGAGATTTTATTATGACTTTTACAAGTAGAAGCAATCAAATAACTCACTTGGAAAACTTGAATGGGTCGATAGTGTAAAACACCAGAGCTCTTAGGAAGAATCTAAGGTTTGTAGTAGTGATCTGAGCCATTTCTTATGGAGGGTCATCTCACCATTGATTTTTTAGTGATCTTGGCAATTTAAAGAGGGAGAATCAAAGAGAAGGACAAAATCCAACTAAATGAGAGAATAGTTGGAATCAGTTTCACTAAGATGGTGAATGAAAACCATTTTGGATGCTTCTATTTTGGTACCTAAAAGCTCTCTCTTCTCTCCCTTTTTTGCTATAAAAAATACCCTTGGGCTCTAGTTTTATCATCCATAGATAGTATGGTGAAGACCTACTAGAATGTTTTGTAATTTTCTTACCTTTGAGAAAAGAAGCATAAGTATATTTTCTTTCTAAGTTTTATACATTTGCCTAGGCATGCAAGAGACACAGCATGATAAAAAGTGATGTTTTATCCCTTTGTTCTCTATCCTTCATGTTTTTAAGCAATGATTTGATCCAACAATTCATGGAGAGTGCATTTTAGCTATATGATATTTTGCACGTGTAACCTTTTTATAGACTATATAAGTTATCTTTTCTAGTTATTTACCCTATGTGATCTCACTCATTTTGTCTCTACATTGAAATACTTATGTTGGAATCTTCTAGAGCTTGTGTTATAGACTATATTCTACTATATTGTGCATAAGTATAAGGCATACATGTGGATACTAATTCTTGGTTTATCACCATCTTAGACTAGGCTTTTCATTTATGTAAACTTTTGACTCTTTTCACTCATTCAAACTAGTTCAGTGGTTTTATTGCATAAAAGCTAATACAAGGAGCTAGCCCTCTTAGCTTAGAGGTTCATTTACACTTATAGGCACACCCATAGGCATAGAAATGTCCCATCATTGCCCAAATCTAGAGAAGGCTTGAATAGCCCTCTTCTAGGGTGTAATATTTGGAGACAATAGTTCTAGCATGCTTTATGAGACCCCAATTATTACTAAGTCAAGGCAAATTTTGGTCTTGATAGGCCTAAGTAGTAGAAATAAACCTAACCTAGCATTTGGAAACTTAAAATGGTGTGAATACATGGTTCGAGACTAAGTATTATACATTATCCTATATGGTCCTCACAAGTTCCTTAATTTTTTTACCAAGACCCTTTAATTAATGCTTTTCTTGAAGAATAACACGTTAAATGACTCCTAGCCCTATTAAATTCTTGGTAGGGAGGTTTTGGGGAAGAAGCAAAATAGGTTTAAAAAGTTCAAGGAGAGGAAGAAGTTGAGGAAGAAGAATAAATAAAGGATCATAGAGGAAGAAGAGAAAGGGGAGAAAAGGGAGAGATAGATATGTGTTAACCTTTCCCTACTTTTAATACCCAAAACCTAATAGAACTTCCTACATATGACCCCATCCCTCCAAATACTACCAAAAATCTTCCTAGTTTCAATGGAGAGGGTCCTATTACCCCATCTAAACATATTAGAGACATCTCTAATTTCTATAATTTCCATAATGTTACTAGGACCAACATAGCCATTAGGCTACTTGTCATGTATTTAAAAGGCAAAGCACTTGAATAGTAAAAAATGTTGGAGGGGGGCTACATTACCTATTGGGATGGTTTTGGAGACCTATTGGTGACAAGATTAAAAAATAAGAGTGATCATGCTTCCCTAATACATTAGCTAAATGTAATAAGAAGAGGTCCAAATGAATTCATAGGATTTTTTAATGAGAGATTTGAAAGAACATGGTATATACTACCACCAATCATGAGACCTCATCCTAGCTTTGTGTTCCCAACATACCTCAAATGGATCGGTATTGATGTTGTTTTTATGTTGTTGTCAATGGGAGGATTCACTCTTCTAGGTGCATATGAACTGGTAATTGAGGCTGAAAATAACTTGATTTAGGCTAGAAGACTCCCTCCAAGAGTTTTAATACCTTTGTTGTCCCATAATTTAATTGAAGATCCAAGCATGTCTCAGGTTCCCAATGTCAATCTGAAGTCAAGAGCCTTTCCCAAGAAGGTGGGTAACATTCTGGACAAGGATGAAGAAATCAGATCATTGAGAGCTTAGCTCAAGTAAGCTCAATATCAGGCAAGTGATCCTCCTAATTCACAATACTATCATCAACAATGATATATAACTCCATCCCAATACATTTATCAATGGAGAGGGTAAAATAAACAAGGATACAACAAGCATCCCAATGCATATAATCCAAATTCTACTCCTCTTGTAAAGGTTGTTATTCTAGTTCATGCAAATGTAGTGCAAGGAGAAGATCATGTGGACCAATAGGGGTAGCCTCAAGGTTAGTTTTAACATGATGATGGAAGAACTAGCTATTATTTGACTACACAATAAGAAGCTACTCCTTACATGATAATAAAAGAAGCATGTCCTAGCCAAAGGGACAATCATGGAGAAGGTAGCAGCCCAAGTGTGGGGATGATGAACTTTCAAGAAAATGATGATTTTGTGTTGACTTAAGGCATGTCCATTTAATCTAATATAATTTCCAAGAAGAGATCCTTGGGAAAAGGCCAATATCCATGAATAGTTCCAAGTGATGGCTCTCTAAGGCCATAAAATGCTAGTCAAGGTGATACACCTTCTACAAGCCATGTTCCTCAACAAAATTACAATGTAAATACAGCTACCAAGATTATAACACAATAGGATACAACTCATTTATTACCATCAAAAATGTAGGATAAAGTGAATACTTCATCTTTAAATGTTATGGACTCATTAAAGATCACTAAGACAAGCTATCCCTTTGGGAGGTTTTACATATACTTGGTCAAAAAGAGCTTTTACAAGAGTAGTTAACAAGCATATAGATGGCTCCTCAATCTTCAAGACATCATAGTGTGGCTCTCATAAATTATCCAAGTCATATTTCTGAGCCTTCCACTAAAGCTAAAAATCCTCAATCCTTCTACCTCACACTCATAATAGGAGATAAGTTGGTCCATAATTGTATTGTGGATAATGGAGCAAGCACTAATATTACACCTAAAGTAGTGTCTGGTAATCTAGGTTTAAACTATAAGCCACATATTAAAGGTATGTTATAGCTAGATGGAACTCCAAACAAGATGATAAGATTGGTCAAAGGTCTGAAAGTGTTTTTACATGGTTTCCCAAGCTTCCCTATCATGCAAGATATTGTGGTGATGGACCTTCCATCACACTTTGATATATTGTTATCTAGGGACTTTATGGCCAAGATAGGAGGATACCTTTCTACTGATTAGTCCTTCCTAGATTTCAAGACAAGTTATGGAACCAAGATAACCATAAGGACTCATCCCTTAGCAAGGTTCCACATTGTGATATACTTGGAGAAAATGACAAGTCAAAACTATCTAATCAACAAAGAGGAGGAAATAGTCTTGAATAGTGAAACATCTTCTCCTCTTAAAGGTATTTTTGACCTCTATCTTGACAAGTAAAACATTGAAACACATGGCCTTGATCCTTACAGTTTCATTATGGAAACTGATTTGGGTGTTTACTACATGCATGAGGAAAATGTCCCAATTCCTTCAATCATAAATGAAGATCGTGAGCTTGACAGCATGTGAGAAATGTTTTTTGAGGGTTCAAGGAACAAAGTAAGTGTAGGATCTAGTGTCATGTTGGTTTCCCTATCAAATAATCATTACTACTCTTCTTATATATTTCACTTCAGCTTCACTTGCTACATGGTAGAAGATGAAGGCTTAGTTCATGGTCTCTAGTGGACAAAAAAGAGAGGAATCAAGATTTTGAAAGTATATGGAGATAGTGAGCTCATCATTAAATAAGTGAGAAGTCAAGCTACAACCAAGAACCTATTTCTCAAGTCCTAAAATCATAGGATATGGGATATACTTGAGGATTTTGATTCCTTCAACATCTAGCCCATACCAAGAGACTTGAATAAGCACACTGATAGACTGGTTGCAAAAGGAGCACATTTTGACTCAACTACTAAAGTTGAACAAGAGAAAGATCAATCTCATATTAATATCATTGTGAGACCTTCCATTTTATATAATTAAGTATCACTTCAAGTGTTTGAAATGGATGAACACATTTCACACTTATTATAAAATGAGGTAGGCTTCCCTTCAAAAACTTAAAAGAAGTTTCATGATCATTATGAAGAATAGATTATATATTTGAAGACAAATAAAATATCCAAAGGTTTGATTACCTTGGAGAGTGTCTTCAATAAGGATGATCAAAATAAAAACCAAATAATTAGCATGTCAATAAAAGAAGAGAACTATGAGAGAGTTTTGATTTTTAAGGACAAAATTTTGAAGATTGGCAAGGCTTGTTCTCATCTAGAAAGGCAAGCTTTTATTTTATTATGTAAAGAGTTTCATGACATCTTTGTCTAGGAATACAAGGACCTAAAAGGGTATAACCCAATTCTAGCTCATCACACCATTTATTTGGACCATAGAGCTAAATCGGTAAGGCAAAAGTAAAGGTCTATCAACGCTAAGGTATAAGAACTCATTAAAAAAAAGATGACCAAATTGATTGAGTCTAAGATTATCTTTTCTATAAATCACTCCATTGTGTATCCAACCTTGTGATAATTCAAAACAATAATGGATAAATTAGAATTTTTGTATATTTTCATGATCTAAACAAAGTATCTCTCAAGGATCATTACCCACTCCCTTCCATGGAACAAATTCTACAAGTTGTTTCAAGTTCACAACTCACTTCTTGATGGTTATTCAGGTTATAATCAAATATTGGTAAATGAAGGGGCTCAATTAAATACATCCTTCACTAAAAAGTGGGGGACCTTTGCCTATAAGAAGAAGCCATTTGGTTTATCTAGTGTTGGAGCTACATTTCAAAGGGTAATGGACATGGCTTTCAAAGGTTTGATCAATAAATTTTTTCTTATTTACCTTGATAATATAACCATTTTTTCAAAAGATGTTTCAGATCATATGGGACATCTAAATCAAGTGTTTGAAAAGTGTAGAGAGTATGGCATATCCCTCAATCTAAAGAAGTGCATCTTCATTGTCCATGAAGGTAAGATGTTGGGTCATATTGTTTCAAAATAAGGCTTATTATTAACCCCAAAAGGATTGAATCTATTGTAGGATTGTCTTTGCCTCAATGCAATAAATGGCTACAAAGTTTCTTTGAAAAATAAACTTTGTAAGGAGGTTTATCCCAAACTTTACAACTATGGTAAAGCCTATCACACCCATGCTAAAAAAGAACCAAATTTTTACTTGGACAAATGAAGGTAAAGGCATCTTTGAGGCAATCAAGTAAGTAATTTTAGCCTCTCCCACTCTCTTAAATCCAAATTTTGATAAATATTTAATTCTTTATACTTTTTCTAACCTTGACACTATCTTAGCTATGCTTATGCAAAATAATGATGAAGATGTTGAATAGCCAATTGCTTTCTTCAGCCAAGGCTTAGAAGACTATGAAGTGAGATATTCTTTTGTTGAGAAGCAATATTTAACCATCATTAGAGGTTTGAAAAAAATTAGGCATATGGTTTCCAAAAATAGGATCCATGTCATGGTCTCCCATCCTAACACCAAGGAGTTTCTTCTAAGTAGGGATCTCAATGAGAAGAGAGTTGGATGGATCATAAAGGTGATGGAATATTACATTGACATCAAGGTAACTAGGCTAGTAAGAGGAAGAGGTTTATGTGAGCACTTAGCATCTAACTTTCAAGAGCCAAAAGATCAAGCCATGGTGAATTAAGTTCAAGACTAGCTAGTTGATCAAATGTAGAATCAAAGTTAGACACAAGACATCATTGGTTTTCTTCAAAATGGTAAGTGTCCCAATGGCTTGAAAAAATCTCAAAGAAGTTATTTTAGGTTAGAATCTATTCCTTATTGTCTTGTGGATGTAATTCTCTTTAATAAAGATATGAACAATGTGTTGCTAAGATACATTAACAATGACCAATTTGATATGCTGCTAGAAAAGTTTCATAATGGTGAAAATGGTGATCATTTCCCTCCTAGAACAATAGTTTCAAAAATAATGAGAGTTGGTTACTATTGGACTATTCTTTTTAAATACTATTATCATTGGGATAAGGTTTTTCCTCAATGTGCTTTCTTTATTTGAAAATAAAATATTGCTACCCTTCCATTGAATGCTATCCAAGTGGACCATCCTTTCATGCAATGGGGCCTTGAATTCATTGGCATGATCAACCCTCCATCAAGTGTTGAACATAAAAGGATATTGACTACTAAAAACTAATTCAAAAGATGGGTAAAGGCTATTGATTTTAAGGATGCAAATGGAAATTCCCTCTTGGAGTTCTATGATAGCATTATAACAAGGTTTGGAGCTCCTCATGTCATCATCTCAAATAATATACTTGCTTTCATAAGTGCTAAAACTTTTTATTGGGTAGTAAAGAGTGGAGTTCATTTGAGTAGCTCATCCAACTACTACCCTCAAGGTAATGAATTGGTTGAGTCTACCAATAAGAACCTCATCAAAATCATCAAGAGGATGTTGGAAACCAATCAAAGAGCATGTCATAACAAGCAAAAGATAGCCTTATGGGCAGACAAAATCATTCTCAAGAAGTCAATTGGTAATTCTCCCTTTCTACTTGTCTATGGGAGAGAACATAAGCTATCCATATCATAAGATATCCCTACCTTGGAACTTGCACAATAGCTGGAATTGCTTGAAAATACTCCCATGGAGGTTAGATTGATAGAATTAATGTAGCTACAAGAGGTAAGAGATGATGCATTCAAATCTTTGGAACACCATCAAGTCTTCATGAATAAATCTTTTGACAAAAGGGTAATGGAAAGAGTGTTGAGAGAAGGTGACTTGGTCTTGAAATGAGATGAAGATAGATCAAAACAAAGAAAACATACAAAGTGTTATACCTTGTGGAGTGGTCCTTACATCAACAAGTGCAATCAAAGAAACTCATTTTAGCTATCTAAAATGGATGAAGAAGAGTTACATATTCTAGTGAATGGAATCCATTGGAAGCCTTGCTTTTGACCCTTACTAGCCATGTCTTGTATATACTTTATTTTGGTGTGTTTCATTTGTTGTGTTTGCTTTCCATAAGTGATTTGTAGCATAGGTGTGTTTTCCTTCCATTTGTTTTGTGTGCATCTCTGCATTGTGTGTGTAATCAACCTAGCTAGTGTGTTTTTGAGCCAAAGCTTGTTTATTTCTCTTTGAAGTGCCTATATAAGTGACTCCATGTCCAATGGAAGAATTTAGGTGACTAGTATTTGACATAGCAAGCATGTCTCCCCTCAAAATCACCAAGAATGTTGACCAAATTTCACCTTAGTACAATTTGGTCAACCATTTTCATGGAGATCCAAATAATAGTTGTAAGAATAGGTCATTTGAAAGGTCCAAAATTGTAAGTCAATGAGGATAAAGTGTTTTGGCTCCATTTTAGTGTATGTTAGGTTCTCCAAAAGTTAAGTCTTAGCCTCTCATAAACCTTAATTACTCCTCAAGACCAAGTTTGGTTCTCTGAATGACTCAACTTATAAAATTTTCATGAGTAGAATTAATTTGGGTTTATGAACCCAAATTACTCCTTCCAATGTTTTACAGGTTTTCAATGATGCATGACTTTGGGTTTTCCAAGGAGCAAGTCTTATGAATTTTATAAAAAAAGCATTTAGAAAACCCAAAATGGTCTTTATAATGTTCCCCCCAAGTGTCCCTTCATACTTTTCCAAAGGGCACTTTGTTTTTCCAAGTGTCCCTTCAAACTTTTTTGAAGGGCACTTTGTTCTCCCAAGTGTCCCTTTAGACTTTTCTAAATGGCACTTTTCTTGTCCAAGTGACCCTTTAGAATTTTTTGAAGGGCACTTTTCTTCCAAGTGACCCTTCAAAAAAGTTTTGAAGGGTACTTTTAGCCCAAGTTTCCCTTCAAAATTTTTTGAAGGGCACTTTTCTATCCAAGTGTCCTTTGGAAAAGTTCAAAAGGGCACTTTTCTTCCCAAATGAACCTTCAAACTTTTTTGAAGGGAACTTTGTCTTTGGAAATTCACTTCTTAAAATTTCTAAAGGGAAATTTCCTTTGGAAATGCCCTTTGGAATTTTTTGGAAGGACCCTGTGCCTTCCCCAAGTGTCCTTAAGATCTTTTTTGAAGGAAACTTTCCCAAGTGTCCTTCAGGAAAATTTCTTTAAGGAACTAATTGTTGCCTTTCAAGAAAAATCCATGAAAGAATTCCTTCAGACAAATTATCTAAAGGAAATACTTTGGCAAAATTTCTAGAAACATAAACCTAACCTGATGGATCCCCATGACGTGTTATAGGACATCAAAATTAGTTTGTCCAACTAGTTGTTGGGGTGTAAAGATGATGTGTCGCAAGATGTCAAATTTAGGGTGGCCAACTAGCCATTGGAATTTAAAGATGACATGCAACAGAATGTCAAATTCATGCCTAAATTCTTCAAAAAGAAGTAAAGCCATTCAAAGAACCTGAAAGGGTCTTAATCAAGGATAGTGCAAATCAGGTTTCCCAAAGAGCTTTGCTAATGAATTTTACAAGTAAAAGCAATAAAAAATCCCAAAAAGGAAGAGACAATGTTTCATGGGTTTTCAAAAGAGATTTGGTTATGACTTAAAATTAGAAGAAATCAAAGAACCTAAAGAAGTAACTAGAAGTAAATTCATTTGGAAAACCTAAATGGGTCTACAATACAAAACATGGGAGCTCTCCAGAAGAATCTAAGGTTCACAGTAGTGATCTGAACCATTTCTTATGGAGGGTCATCTCACCATTGATTTTGTAGTGGTCTTGGTCATTTCAAGAGGGTGAATCAAAGAGAAGGACAATCTACAACTGAATGAGAGAATAACTAGAATTAGTTTAGCTAGGATGGAGACTGAAAACCATTTTGGAGGCTTCTATTTTGGTACGTAATAGTTGTCTCTTCTCTCCCTTTTTTACTACAAATAAGACCCCTAGGCTCTAGTTTTATAATCCATATATAGTATGATGAATCCCTACTAAAATGTTTTTCCATTTTGTTTCCTTTTATAAAATAATCATAAGTCTATTTTCTTTCTAAGTTTTAGACATTTTCTTGAGCATGCAAGAGACACAGAGTGACAACAAGTGATGTTTTATCCTTTTATTCTTTATCTTTCATGTTTTTGAGCAAAGATTTGATCCAATAGGTCATGGAGAGTACATTATAGTTGTATGAGATTTTGCACATGTGTAGCCTTTTATTTGGACTATACAGGTTTTATTTTCTAGTTATTTACCTAATGTGATCTAATTCATTTTGTCTCCACATTGAAATACTTATGTTGGAATCTTCTAGAGCTTGAGTTATAGACTATATTATGTTGTATTATGCATAAGTATAGGGCATACATGTGGATGCTAATTCTTTGTGTATAACCATCTTAGAATAGGATTTTCATTCATGAAAACTTTTGAATCTTTTCACTCATACAAACCGGTTCAACAATTTTATTGCACAAAAGATAATATAGGGAGCTAGCCCTTTCAACCTAGAGGTTCATTTCCACTTATAGGCACACCCACAAGCTTGGAAATGTCCCAAAATTACAAAAATATAGATGAGGACTGAACATCCCTCTTCTAGGGTGCAATATTAGGAGACAACACTTATTTTGAAAACTTTCTAAAATATCTTCATTTTCTTCATTAGGCCTACTTGGACTCCTTGTAGCCCTATCTAGCCACTATAGACCTCATAACTCTCTACCCTGATTATTTTAAAACCATTAAATTCCATATCTAAATTCCACTATAATTCTCCCTTAGACATTCTAAGAATGATCTTCCAACTCATTTTTTAGCATACTTCCTTCTTTAGCCTATTAGCCAATTAAGCCTCCTACTAAGCTAAAACTTGAATAAAAAAATTATACTCACTTTCAAACCATTTAAAAAGTTTATTAGAATACCCATTTAGCCCATTCACCTTATTTTTAATCTTTTATCTTCCAAATCCAAAGTTTTACCACTTTTCCAAACATGCCTAAATCACTAGGCCTTTAAAGTATCATTTAGTTAAAAGTCAACATAAACACTTGAACTAAATAACACACCTAGAGACCACCAAAAATCACTAACACATCAAATTTAAGCCTCTACAACTTTGGGAACCATGATTTCCTTTAAGACACCAAATGCATGCTCTTGAGAAGAGAAGCCAATGACCACTCAAAATGCTCCACTTGACACAAAAATATTGAAAAACCTATGAAACCACTTGGAGTATGTCTAAAACACATGTATAGACCTTATTGAGCATAAAAAATTCATTATACATCTTCACTCTTCAAATTACCTTTGAAGCCAAGCATTTTGTGCATATAGGTTCAAAAACTACATCAGACACCTTGACCAAATGATCAAAATCACAACTGGACACTTCATGAACAACTTCAAGCTATGTTTACTCCTTTGACATACCAAAAAAAAATTTAATCACCAATTATCAATCTCTTTTTCACCTTAGAAAACCATATGAGTTATCTTCACACCTTCTAGGGGGTTGTCTTGGTTCTGATTTGTGCACCCTTTTGCATTCTTTTGCTCTTTGGAAAAAATATAGCATGGATTATTATTTGTCATGTCCCCTTCTAGTTGACATCTTTTCGAGCGAATGATTAGCCTATTATGCCACCCTCGTAGGCTGATGGGATGGTTAGAGGGTCTTGATGGAGATGGGGTCGATTTTCATTCGGGCTCTTTCAGACATGAATTAAGGGAGATATTAATATTTGATTGATTTAATCAAATATTAATTATTTGATCTAATTTTAATTAATTATTAATTATTGATTAATTATTAATTAATTATTGATTAATTATTAATTAATTATTAATTATTGGGTCTAATTTTAGGATCCTAATTCTAATTTAAGAATTGGTCTAATTTTAAGACCCTGGTTCTAATTTAAGGAAGCCCCAGTCTAATTTAAGGGAATCTAATTTTAGCAAGCACACCTTTGGAGGTGTATAAGAATCTCTCATGGGAGAGAGTTTGTATTCATGACGATTATTGATATTGATTCTTGTTAAGAAATTCTTCTGTGAAGACTGAGCCAAGGGTTCTAGGATTCCATTTGCATTGAAGAACGTTAACTCTTCATTGTGTGTGATTCAGAGGTTGTGAAAGATCAGTCGATTTATTACCAAATTGAGAGATAACTTCATACAAAAATTATCACAGGTGTTTACAAGTTTGAGAGATAACTTCACATAGAAGCTATCACAAGGGTTTACAGGTATTTCATTATTTTGGGTTTTTGATTCAAGAATTATCCAGATATAGATCTTTGTATTAGCCCATAATTCTACAGATCAAGATCAAGCATACAGGTTGGGTGATATTTGTGGCCGTACGACTTCCGTACAGATCCATGAAAATCCGTACGCACCTACAGAAAGTTTAGGCACCGACATCGGCGAACAGGGACCTATAGAGACCGACATCGGTCGACATATTATCGACGTTGGCAAGTTAACGACTACAAGTCGACTGACGACGGTAGTATAACTGACGTCGGTGACTGTGTTTTTTACACAGTAGGCCGAGACGTACCAGGTTTAGACCAGTTTATGGAATATTTAGGCTATTAAGGCCGTACTTTCAATATTCTTTGTATACTTGATAGAGGATCTCTATTGTAAGCTTATGAGCAAATAAATAAGAATTTATACTATGATTTATTTATCTATTTGAAGATATTTGCAGAAATTTAGATAAGCAATTCAGAGCTTTTGTATTGATATTAGAAGGGGATATTACAGTGGTATCAGAGCTAAATCCTACCATCCTAAGAGGTTGACAATCTTATGTAGCCACAAGGGTTGGGATCACACGGGTATTTCACACGCAGTAGAGCTTTGCTTGAAAGCACTCAAGTTTTAGAATAATCACCGGAAGACATGGGTGACGATATTGGCAGGGCCCGTATTCCTCACCATCCTAGAGATCAATATGATGTAGAGGTTTTACTTACTCTTAGAGAACTATGAGAAGGGCAAAGGTAGAATAACCAGGTATTACAGTAGTTGGCAGTAGCACTGCCAAGATTGGGTACTCCGAGGAGACATTCCCCACACCGTGAAGATGTCAGGAGTGATGCAGGATCATAGAGAGGCCATGGGACTATTTCTCGTATAGCTAACAGGCCTACTAGGCCTATCTTTGTGAGATAGGAGGCAGAGGAGGTAATAGCAGGTGAGGAGCATGAGGAGGCATTTACAGACACCCTTAGGGCATCGACTGAAGAGTGGGAGTCATTACCACCTATGGTCAGGGTGATGATTACTTTTGATCGATTCCTCATGCAAAGGAAAGAACATTACCGAGGTTGACAGAATGGGAGACCAAGACCCCAGAACAATGATCTGAAGCATGCTACAAGCAGGCTCACACTAGCGACGTTTGACGGTAGTGGTAAGGTGACAACACAAGGCTGGGTTAGTAAGCTGGATACATTTCTCACATTGCGACTGATGGGTGAGGAAGATGCTATCAGATATGTGACACTACATCTTGAGGGAGTAGCTCATGATTGGTGGCACCACAGGATGGTGACACTTCATCATGATTGGATTACACCTTATCAGGAGTTTATGGATAGGCTGGTAGAGCATTTTGATAGGAGAGATCTAGAGTCCTATTTTTGAGAGTTGGCATAATTATGCCAAAGTGGCAGTCTAGAGTCTTATATTGGTGACTTCCAAAAGTTATCAGTTATGGTTCCTGACATTTCAGAGAGGTGACTTGTGGTACTCTTCATGGAGGGATTGACAGAACCATTGAGAGGGTGGATCAAAGGCTTTGATCCTCCTTCCTTACAGGAGGCTATGAAGAAGGCGCATAGCATGGAGATGGTAGCCCCATCAAGTAGATCTAACTCCAGAGGTACTTCTTCATCTAGGGACAGCAAGGGCTTTAACAGGAATAGAGAAAGACCAGGTTTCAACATAGATAAATTAGGTGTTAAGAATAATTCAAAGGCCAACCCAGAAGCACCACCGTTGGATAGAGAGGCTCTTAATGATCTACACAGGAAGAAACTTTATTTCTATTGCAAGGGTCCATATGATGTTAATCACAATTGTCCGTTGAGGCCTAAGGGCAAAGCAAATCGGGTGATGTGGGCCTATTATGAGGATGAGGAATCAAAAGATTTTGAACATCATGATTTTTCTGAGGAGCTAGAGGCTGAGGCTTCAGAGCCTAAGGTCGAGACAGAGTCAGAGCTCTAGATTCAAGAGGCACGACTATCTAACATCTAGCACGAGGGATCATTCAAACTCTGGGGAGTTTTGGTAGGACAAAGGGTCATTACCCTTCTTGACACGAGAGCCACACATAATTTTATTGATACTCGATTTGTGGAGAAGCGTGGACTCACCACAGAAGAGTTCAAGGGCATTAGAGTTAAGGTAGCTGACGGTTACACCCTCAGGTGTGAGCAGATGATCAGAGAGCTCCCATTGTGCTTGAATAACTATGAGTTTAAGGCAGATTATTATGTGGTCAACATGGGAGATATAGATTTGGTTTTGGGTATGAAGTGGCTTCATTCCCTTGAAGTAGTCACTCTTAGTCTTAAGGATATGGAGATCCGTTTTGATGTAGATGGGAAGACTCACATTCTCAAAGCAATACGGGATGGCAACATCAAGACTATTTCTTTACATCGGATGGAGAGGCTCATGCAACATGACATGGTAGAGTGGGCTACCGAGTGCACATTGGCACCAATGCAGGAGGGACAGCAGAAGACTGAGTATCATCCTGACATTCAGCAGTTGAGAGTCAAGCATGATAAGGTATTTAGTGACATTCCACTAGGGAAACCTCCAGAAAGGGGCATTAAGCATATTATTGAGCTTGAGAAGGGTGCTAAGCCCATTATGATTACTCCTTATCAACATCCTAAGCGGTTGAAGGATGAGATCGAAAACACAATTAAGGAGTTACTAGCTATGGGTCACATTCGGCCTAGCAAATCACCATTTGCTTCTTCAGTTGTTCTAGTGAAGAAGAAGGATGGCACCCTACGAATGTGCATTGACTACAGAGCCCTGAATAAGAGGACCATTAAGAAAAGGTATCCTATACCACGTATTGACAAGCTCCATGGTGCACATTACTTCACGAAGATAGACTTAAGATCAGGCTATCATCATATCAGAGTTCGCGAGCAGGACGTGGAGAAGATAGCTTTTTGTTGCCATAATGGACACTATGAGTTTATAGTGATGCCATTCGAGCTCACTAATGCACCAGCAACATTTCAGTCCACCATGAATAGAGTCTTCCATTCGCTGCTGAGGAGGTTTGTACTTGTTTTTTTTAATGATATTCTTATATACAGTAAGACTTGGTAGGAGCATTTGGCTCATCTGGAGACTGTACTCAGCATCTTGGAGAGGGAATCCTTGTACTCCAAGGAGTCCAAATGTGATTTGGGGATGACCGAATTGTTATACTTGGGTCATATTATTAGTGCAGGAGGAGTGCGGATGGATCCTGAGAAGATCCGCGCCATCATAGACTAGCCTATTCCAGCAAACCTAACACAACTAAGGGGATTTCTAGGTCTGTGTGGATTTTATCAGAGGTTCGTGAATGGTTATTCACGACATGTAGCTCCTATGATAGATTTGACTGAAAAGGGTGCTTTTTGTTGGACACCTGAAGCACAGGAGTGTTTTGAAAGGTTTAAGGAGTTGATGACTACGTGCCCAGTTTTGGCACTACCTAATTTTTTAAAGTCGTTCAAGCTTCAGTGCGATGCTTCAGGCGAGGGCATTGAAGCGGTGCTTATGCAAGACAAGCACCCCATAGTATATGAGAGTTGTAAGCTCAGGGGACTAGAAAGACTATATAGCATATATGATAAGGAGATGCTTGCTATCATGCATGCCTTGGCAAAGTTTAGGCAATATCTAGTGGGCAGCAAATTTTGCATCAAAACGGACCACAACAGTTTGAGACATTTCTTGGGGTAGCGAGACCTCAATGATCGTTAGCAGAAGTGGGTGAGTAAAATATAGGCATATGATTTTGACATCTCTTTCATCAAGGGCACCCAAAATGTTGTGGCTGATGCTCTTTCACGTAGGCCATATTTGAGTACCATGGTCCACATTACCGAGGATTGGCGACATATGATTGTGGCAGAGTATGCCAAGGATACATGGGCATCTAGCATAGTTGAGGGATCGATGGTTGACACCAGATATACTCTTGTGAATGACTTGATCATTTATAAGAACAGGGTTTATTTGATCCCAGGATCATCGATGAAGAACATTATCATGCGAGCTTTTCATGATATACCTACTGCAGGACATCCCAGATATTTTAAGACTTACAGACAGATTAGGGAGAGATTCACATGGAAAGGCCTCAAAGCAGATGTTCTTTAGTATGTGCGTGAGTGCCTTATTTGTCAGCAGAATAAGCAAGAGAACACCTACCCAATAGGATTGTTGCAGTCACTTCCAATTCCTGACAGGAAGTGGGAGTGTTTGTCGATGGAGTTCATTATGGGCTTGCCTAAAGCCCAAGGACTAGATTGCATATATGTAGTTGTGGATTGATTAACGAAGTATGGTCACTTCTTCTCGATTACCACTACACATACAGCTACATAGGTAGTAGAGGTTTTCTTCTGAGAGGTGTTTCGACTGCATGGATTACCTCAAAGCATAATGAGTGACAGGGATAGTCGGTTCTTGAGTCACTTCTGGCAGGAGGTGTTCTGACTTTGTGGGACTGAGCTTACACCTAGCACCAGCTACCACCCACAGACTGTTGGACAGATAGAGATAGTGAACAAATGGGTGGAAGGCTACCTCAGGAACTACATTGCAGGGCAGCAAAAATCTTGGGTCAAGTGGATTCATCTATGCAAGTATTTCTATAACACAACTTTCCACATGACCATTCAGATGTCTCCTTTTATGGCATTGTATGGGTATGAGGCACCGAGTTTTCTAGATTTGCTACTGAGCGACAGTAGAGTGTTGAGTGCTGGAGACTTATTACAGGAGAGTCAGGATACTATGAGGACTCTCAAGGAGAATATTGCTAAGGCACAGAATCAGTAGAAGCAGTATGCAGATCAGTGGAGGACCGAGAGATCTTTTGAGGTAGGTGACATGGTCTATCTTATGCTACAACCTTATCGTTAGTCTACTCTTAGGAAGAGTGGGGTAGAGAAGCTTAAGCCATGTTACTACGGTCCCTTTAGGATCCTGAGACACGTTGGAGAGATGGCTTATGAGCTAGAGCTTCCTACAGAGAGTAAGGTACACAATGTCTTTCATGTATCACACCTTAAAAAGGTGTTAGGACACCGTGTGATACCTTCTACAGTTTTACCTCCCTTAGATGATGAGGGAAAGTTGATTTTAGTACTTGAGTCCATCTTGGAATCTAGAGAGAGACAGTTGAGACAGAGGACTATCAGGGAATATTTGGTAAAGTGGAAAGATTTGCCAGTTGAGGATGTGACATGGGAAAGCGAAGATATTCTATAGCATCTAGAGTTGAGATTGCTTGAGGACAAGCAATTTTAGGAGGGGCAGACTATCATGTCCCCTTCTAGTTGACATCTTTTCGAGTGAATGATTAGCCTATTATGCGACCCTCGTAGGCTGATGGGATGGATAGAGGGTCTTGATGGAGATGGGGTCAGTTTTCATTTGGGCTCTTTCGGACATGAATTAAGGGAGATATTAATATTTGATTGATTTAATCAAATATTAATTATTTGATCTAATTTTAATTAATTATTAATTAATTATTAATTATTGATTAATTAATAATTAATTATTAATTATTAATTATTAGGTCTAATTTTAGGATCCTAATTCTAATTTAAGAATTGGTCTAATTTTAAGACCCTGGTTCTAATTTAAGGAAGCCCCAGTCTAATTTAAGGGAATCTAATTTTAGCAAGCACACCTTTGGAGGTGTATAAGAATCTCTCATGGGAGAGAGTTTGTATTCATGACGATTATTGATATTGATTATTGTTAAGAAATTCTTTTGTGAAGACTGAGCCAAGGGTTCCAGGATTCCATTTGCATTGAAGAACGTCAACTCTTCATTGTGTACGATTCAGAGGTTGTAAAAGATCAGTCGATCTATTGCCAAATTGAGAGATAACTTCATATAGAAGTTATCACAGGTGTTTACAAGTTTGAGAGATAACTTCACACAGAAGCTATCACAAGGGTTTACAGGTATTTCATTATTTTGGGTTTTTGATTCAAGAATTATCCAGATATAGATCTTTGTATTAGCCCATAATTCTATAGATCAGGATCAAGCATACAGGTTGGGTAATATCAGCGGCCATATGACTTCCGTACAGATCTGTGAAAATCTTTACGCACCTACAGAAAGTTCAAGCACCGACATCGACGAACAGGGACCTACAGAGACTGACATCGATCGACATATTATCGACATCAGCAAGTTAACGACTACAGGTCGACCGATGATGGTAGTATAACTGACGTCGGTGACTATGTTTTTTACACAGTAGGCCTAGACGTACCAGGTTTAGACTAGTTTGTAGAATATTCAGGCTATTAAGGCCGTACTTTCAATATTCTTTGTATACTTGATAGAGGATCTCTATTGTAAGCTTATGAGTAAATAAATAAGAATTTATACTGTGATTTATTTATCTATTTGAAGATATTTGTAGAAATTTAGATAAGCAATTCAGAGCTTTTGTATTGATATTAGAAGGGGATATTACATTATTCTTTTTTAGATCAATGTCAACAATTAAATACACAAAATTATCACACATGGAGACAAGTAATGTGAAAAATCATGAAACTTAAGGGATTATGGGCCTTAATGATTTAATTTCAACTAGTATTCACTAAAGACTATGACAAATTCTAGCACCAAAACAAATTACATGAGTTTATGGGTTTGATATGGACTTATGTGCTTGATAATATTTTGTTTTATTTGGATGGATGTGACTCTCCTTTAAAAATATGGGCTAAACTAAATGGTTTGTTTGATAAATTAGATCACATGACAGCCATGCAACTTAAAGTTGAGATTACTTCTTTTAATATTAAATGTTTTCCCTCTTTTATAGACTATATTACTAAGTTGAAGCACTTTTTGACACAATTGAAAGGTATTACAAGAGATAATAAAGATCAAGATCATGTGTACCTAATTATATCCATGTTGATATTTCCATTTTGAATATTTTATTCTACCTTTTTCTCTAGCATGGATGCCTTAGGTGCCACATTCAAAATGCTTGATTTAGATTTGTTTTGCGAAAGACTTACTAGGGAAGAATACAAATTGACTCACCTTGAGTCTCCCACCTCTCAAAAATAATTAGTAGCATCTAATCCTAAGAGCAAGGGAAAATTAAAGTGTAAATCTAAGAACACTCATCCGTCAAAAAGTGCCCTTAAACCCAATAATTTTAAACCCAAATCATCTTTTAAATTCAATAATAAGTCTATCCTTTCATGATCCTTTTGTCGGGAGACTGGTCATGAATAATCTAGGTGTTTTAAGAGAATGTAAGCCTTAAAGTATGCAGTCAAAAAGAACATAAGATTTATATGTCCACTCCACTTAATGAACATGGAAAAACACTTAATGTTCTTGGGAGATCTCAGTCACTAATTTTAGATAGTTAGGTTATAGATTTTGATATTTCTCACCACATGACTTATTCTAAGGAGTATTTTGTATATCTTGGTTTGAGTTCTACTTCCAAAATTGAGGTTGCATATTCTTCCTTTATTTTTATTAAGGTAAAGGGTGGCATATGTCTGGATGGTGGCTACATCAATGATGCATTATATGTACTTGACATTACTACAAATTTGATTTATCTATATCAAATTTGTCATTCTAGTCAAAGCAAGATAGTGGCTTTCACACCACAAGCAGTTGAAGTTAGAGAATTGGTAGAGCCTCATACACTTATTACATAATGTGTTGTTGATCATAGTTTTCAACTCTATTACTTTGAGGGTTTTTATGACAATTATCTTATAGGGGCATGTTTGGTTTCTCATGTAGATTTTGATTGTAAGCTTTGACATGAGATATTTGGGCATCTAATTACATATATTTGAAGGAATGGATCACTCATGCTATGGTTGATGGTCTCCCTATAGTTTCATGTCTTGATTTAGTTTGCCTTGGTTGTGCAATAGGGCCTTGGTTGTGCAATAGGGAAACAACACTAAGATATGTTTCTTAAAGGTATGTCTAAGAGAGATTCTTCACCACATGAGCTTGTGCATAGTGATTTTATGGTTTTTCATACTCATTATTTATTTCAATGAAGCTAAGTATGCACTTAAATTTATTGATAATTTATTGAGGCATAATTAGATTTATTTTCTTAAGTACAAGAGTGATGTTTTTTCACACCTCAAAGTCTTTAAAACTTTGCTTGAGAAACAATATTATATTGACATAAAGAAGCTCTGTATTCATAATGGTGGGGATTAATTTAGTAGATATTTCTCTCATTTTTGTTAGGTTGTGGAGCTAAAAGCTTCACTAATGCAAACATGGAGGAGGTTGGTGAGAGGTTGTTGAGTTGTAGAGCAATCGACGTCGGTCTGATCAACCAACGCCAGTCATATCTAGTGAGCAGAGCAACTAACATCTGTCAAGTATCAGCTAACGTCGATCATCTCCAACCAGATAGGGACTGACGTTGGTCGCCTGTGCAGTTCTAAAATTGCTTATTGATGAACAGTTAGTTTTACAAACCAGTTGTTTGCATGTAAAAAGCTAATTTTAGTCTTGGAGCTGTGGATCTAATTATTATAATTAGATGTCTAATTATTATTTGCATGAGATTAATATAATAGACTCATGGGTTATATTGTAAAGTGTTCTAATTTGAGAGAGCTTGGTTAGCTCCTTCAGTGTGAAGAGAGCAAGGGTAGTTCCTCCTAGTTGCATAGGGGTGCCGAGTGTGTATGATCAGGTAAAGCTGCAAGTTGTGCAAGTTCTGGTAGAAGATCCATTGGGGTACTAGTTTGGATAATCATAAAGACTTGGTGAGGTAAGGACAAGGGTTCTTCATGTATGTGTGTGAGGTCAAAGGATATCTATGAGGTAGCAAGATCAAATGTGACAGCAACACTCCAAAGAGCAATAGAGGAAGGCAACATAGATCCTTCCAATTGTAAGATCATTTAAATTATAGGGTGTTACAAGTTCATGGGAGATCTACATGGTAAGTAAGATCAGGGTAGATTTACTTAGAGTATGTGTGTATACAAGGTCATGGAATACATGGAGTACTTGTGTACTAGCAGTAGTGATACTGACTGGTGGTACTGGCAATAGTGATATTGACTGGTTGGAGGTGAACACCAACTCTGTGTTTGAGTTGTGTGTTGGGACCATAATTGAGAGACTGAGATCTTGAAGAGAGTTATTGTTTATGCCCTAGAGGTGTGTAAGGAAGAAGACTATGGCATCTTCTTTGTTGTATTTCCTTCTAGAAGAGTATTAATATAATTGGGTATTGTCTCTCATATTCTTTGTTATTTTTGAATTCTAATTACTTGTTACTTCTGGTTAAATTCTACGTTTAGTTGCTTGTACATGGTAATCAATTATGCTTTTGAGTCCTAACAGTTGGTATCAAAGCTAAGGTTGTAGGGAGCAGGTTTGTGATTGATTATAGGTCACTCTCAAGGGTTTTTGATTGAGTGGGAGTATAGCAATGGTAGAAGAAAGTAAGCTAAGAATGGAGGAATTAAAAAGCATGAATGGTCAATTACGGTGTTATGAAAAGAAAGAGCAGGTAAATAAATATTGTTGGTTGGTAGAAGATCAGCATGAAGGAACTGAAGAAGTAGATGTTGTAGGTGTTATTGCACAGGATGCTCTGAGATGTTCCTTGGATAAAGTAGAATCTTGTTTTATAGATTCTGTTGCCTCTTTGCATGCAGCCCAAAATAGAGTATTTTTCCATGTTAAGGTCTTTGGAGACTTTGGAAATATTTATTTAGGGGCTGGTGTGCCTTGTCAAAGTTTTGGCAAAGAGGAAGTGTGGCTGAAATTGTAGAGGGCCAACACATGGGTGTTGAAGGAGGTCACACAGGTCCCAATCTTGAAGATGTGGCTAATTTCTTTAGGAAAGTTGGGTGATGAGAGATGCATAGAAACTCTCACAGCAGATGCAATTAAATTAGCAGGTGTTAAGAAAGTAGGTATCCTTTATCGATCTACTTATATTACTAATTCTTCTTTTGTTGTGAAGACATGGCTTTGTAGTCTTGGTCATGAGAGAAAAAAAGAGATGCATGTTCTTAAGCGAAAGTCAGATGTCTTTGAAAAACTTAAGAACTGGAAAGCCTTAATGTTCATGGAGGAGATGATGGATAGAGATTAGTGGAGAAGGTTGAGTAACTCTGAGTAGGGTAGTTTGGATAGGGTTTTGATCTAAAGAGAGCTCACAGGTAAAAAGTCATCGCTCACAAGAGAACATAGGTACCAGTGTCAGTTAGGAAGAACTAAGGTCAAACAGATAGGTGTTAATGTCAACCATGTGCAGACTAGAGCCAGTGGTGTCAGGCAGGGTAAGACTGACATTAGTCAAGTAACTAATGTCAATGATAGTTAGACACCAATGTCAGTCAGGGAACCAATGTCGCAGTTAGGATAATTGCATGGAATCGATGTCGGTTAGATGCAGACCGTGTGGTGACTGAGGTTGGTCACTAGAATGGATTTTGGGTGGACAACAAGTTGTCAAGGAGTCTCAAATGCCCATATGGAGGACTAAAAGGGTAAGTAAGCCTCAAATTCATTATTCCTCTTCTTTATACTCATTGCTCACTATAGAGTAGGAATGATATAGGAAACAGTGGGAGCATGGCATGAATGAGAAATTTGATTCCTAGGATGTAGAACTAAACGGGAGATTTGGTAGGGTTACCAACTAGTATGAAAGCACTAAAATGAATGGATTCCTTCGTTAAAGAATAGAGAGAATGGACATGTGAGATAGAAGGCTAGGTCATATGGTCTTGATGAAGCTACAGGATAGTGATATAGGTTTGACAGGTGGATGACAAAGCACAACTTTAGTCAATGTCATTGTAACCATTGTGTGTTTCTTTATCAGGTTGGATAATGGTCACTACATTATCCTATTACTATATCTAGATGATGTGCTTGTTGTAGGTGCATACTTATAGGGTTTTGCTGAGCTAAAGGTAAATTTAGTTCAGTGGTATGTCATGAAGAATTTGGGAGCAGCAAAATTCTTTGGCATGAGTAATCCTAGAGACAGGGAAGATCACAAGTTGATATTGTCACAAGATGATTGTGTGAAGTTAGTGCAGGATGTAGAATGGTAAGTGCACCTATGGATAGATAGTTCATAGAATAGGGTCCCCAATCACATGATGAGGTTGAGTACATGTGTACTCCCTGATATTGCCCCAGTAGTGGGAATTGTCAGTAGGTTTATAGTCAATCTGAGAAGGAAGCATTGGAAAGCAGTTCAGAGGGTTCTTAGGTATATGAGAGGGACCAGTAGCAGGTTAACATGCTATGCAGGGTCATGCACTTTGAATATGGTAGGTTACTTGGATGATAGGTGTTGCACCACAAGATGTGTGGTGGTTGGTCTTCAGGTTTGATCTTGAAGAGGGATACAAGCCAATAAACAAATTAGACAGTGCATAGGTATAGGTACAGTGTAGCTATTTATCTCCAAGTGGGAAATTGTTAGGTTGTGGAGCTAAAAGATTCACAAATGCAAACATGGAGGAGGTTTTTGAGAGATTGCTAAGTTGTAGAGCAAGTGACGTCAGCTTGATCAACTGATGTCAATCATATCTAGTGACTAGAGCAACTAACATCAGTCAGGTATTAACCGATGTCAGTCATCTCTAGCCAGACAGAGACTGACGTCAGTCGCCTGTGCAGTTCTAGAACTGCTTGTTGATAAATAGTTAGTTTAATGAACCAATTATTTGCATGTAAAAGGCTAATTTTAGTCTTACAGCTGTGGATCTAATTATTGTAATTAGATGTCTAATTATAGTTTGCATGAATAATAGACTCATGGGCTGTATTGTAAAGTGTTCTAGTTTGAGAGAGCTTGGTTAGCTCCTTCAGTGTGAAGAGAGCAAGGGTAGTTCCTCCTACTTCTACAGGGGTGTCGAGTGTGTATGATCAGGTAGAGCTACAAGTTGTGCAAGTTTTGGTAGAAGATCCATTGGGGTACTGATTTGGAGAATCATAAGGACTTGGTGAGGCAAGGATAAGGGTTCTTCATGTGTGTGTGCAAGGTCAAAAGAGATCTATGGGGTAGCAAGATCAAAGGTGACAGCAACACTTCAAAGAGCAATAGAGGAAGGCAAGGTAGATCCTTCCAATTGTAAGATCATTTGAATTGCATGTTGTTACAAGTTCATGAGAGATCTACATGGTAAGTAAGATTAGGGGAGATCTACTTGGAGTATGTGTGTATACTCAATCATGGAGTACATGGAGTACTTATGTACTAGCAGTAGTGATACTGACTAGTGGTACTGGCAGTAGTGATACTAACTAGTTGGAGGTGAACACCAACTCTATGTTTGAGTTGTGTGTTGAGATCGTAATTGAGAGAGTGATCTCTTAAAGAGATTTGTTGTTTATGCCCTAGAGGTGTGGGACCCCTAGAGGTGTGTAAGGAAGAAGACTGTGGCATCTTCTTTGTTGTATTTCCTTCTAGAAGAGTATTAATACAATTAGGTATTGTCTCTCATATTTTGTGTTATTTTTGAATTCTAGTTACTTGTTACTTCTGGTTAAATTCTATGTTTAGTTGCTTGTACATGGTAATCAATTATGCTTTCCATTCCTAATAGTTGGTATCAGAGCTAAGGTTATAGGGAGAAATTTTGTGTTTGATTACAAGTCACTCTCAGGAGTTTTTGATTGAGTGGGATTATAGAAATGGCAGAAGAAAGTAAGCTAAGAATGGAGGAATTGAAAAGCACGAATGGTTAATTATGGTGTTATGAAAAGAAAGAGCAGGTAAAAAAATATTGTTGGTTGGTAGAAGATCAGCATGAGGGAACTGAAGAAGTAGATGTTGTAGGTGTTATTACACAAGATGCTCTGGGATGTTCCTTGGATAAAGTAGAATCTTGTTTTATAGATTCTGTTTCGTCTTTGCATGCAGCCTGAAATAGAGTATTTTTCCATGTTAAGGTCTTTGGAGACTTTGGAAAGATTTATTTAGGGGCTAGTGTGCCTTGTCAAAGTTTTGGCAAAGGGGAAGTGTGGCTGAAATTGTAGACGGCCAACACATGGGTGTTGAAGGACGTCACGCAAGTCCCAATCTTGAAGATGTGGCTAATTTATTTATGAAAGTTGGGTGATGAGAGATTCACAGAAACCCTCACAGTAGATTCACTTGAAATAGCAGGTGATAAGAAAGTAGGTATCCTTTATCTATCTACTTATATTACTGATTCTTCTTTTGTTATGAAGACGTGGCTTTGTAGGCTTGGTCACAAGAGCAAGAAAGAGATGCATGTTCTTAAGTAGAAGTTAGATGTCTTTGACAAACTTAAAAATTGGAAAGCCTTGGTGTTCATGGAGGAGATGATAGATAGAGATTAGTGGAGAAGGCTGAGTAACTCTAAGTAGGACAGTTTGGATAGGGTATTGATCCAAAGAGAGCTCATGGGTAAAAAGTCATCACTCACAAGAAAACACAGGTATCAGTGTCGGTCAAGAAGAACCAGCATCAAATAGACAGGTGTTGATGTTAGTCATGTGTAAAACAAAGCCAATGGTGTCAGGTAGGGTAACACCAACGTCAGTTAAGGAACTAATGTTAGTGACAGTTAGACACCGATGTTGATTAGGGAACCAACATCGACAGTCAAAACAGTTGCATGGAACTGACGTTGGTTAGATGCAGACTGTGTGGTGACCGAGGTCAGTCACTAGAATAGATTTTGGGTGGATAGTAAGCTGTCAAGGAGTCTCAAATGCCCATATAGAGGATTGAAAGGGTAAGTAAGCCTCAAATTCATTATTCCTCTTCTTTATACTTGTTGCTCACTATAGAGTAGGAAAGATCTAGGAAACAGTGGGAGCATGGCATGAATGAGAAATTTGATTCCTAGGATGCAGAACCAAATGGGAGATTTGGTAGGGTTACCAACCGGTATGAAAACACTGAAAGACGAATGGATTCTTTGGTTAAAGAATAGAGAGAATGGACATGTGAGATGGAAGGCCAGGTCATATGGTCTTGAGATAGCCGCAGGATAGTGGTATAGGTTTGACAAGTGGATGACAAAGCATGGCTTTAGTCTATCATTGTAACCATTGTGTGTTTCTTTACCAAGTTAGATAATGGTCACTACATTATCCTATTATTGTATGTGGATGATGTGCTTGTTGTAGGTACATACATATAGGGTTTTATTGAGCTAAAGGTAAAGTTAGTTTAGTGGTATGTCATGAAGAATTTTGGAGCAGCAAAATTCTTTGACATGAGTAATCCTAGAGATAGGGAAGATCACAAGTTGATATTGTCATAGGATGATTGTGTGAAGGTAGTGCAGGATGCAGAATGGCAAGCGTACCTATGGATGGATAGTTCATAGAACAGGGTCTCCAATCACATGATGAGGTTGAGTACATGTGTACTCCCTGATATTTCCCAAGTAGTGGGAGTTGTCAACAGATTTATAGTCAATCTAAGAAGAAAGCATTGGAAAGTAGTTCAGTGGGTTCTCAAATATATGAGAGAGAGAGTAGTAGCAGGTTAACATGCTATACAGGGTCAAGCACTTTGGATATGGCAGGTTACTTAGATGATAGGTGTTACACCACAAGATGTCTGGTGGTTGGTCTTCAAGTTTGATCTTGAAGAGAGCTACAAGCCAAAAAACAAATTAGATGGTGTATAGGTATAGGTATAGTGCAATTATTTATCTCCAAGTGGGAGATTTTTAGGTTGTGGACTTAAAAGCTTCACTGATGCAAACATGGAGGAGGTTGTTGAGAGGTTGTTGAATTACAGAGCAACTAATATCAGTCTGATCAACTGATGTCGATCATATCCAGTGACTAGAGCAACTGACATCGGTCAGGTATCGGCTGACGTCGGTCATCTCTAGCCAAATAGGGACTAACATCAGTCACCTGTGTGGTTTTAGAACTGATTGTTGAAGAATAGTTAGTTTAACAAACCGGTTATTTGCATGTAAAAGTCTAATTTTAGTCTTGGAGTTGTGGATCTAATTATTGTAATTAGATGTATAATTATTATTTGCATGAGATCTATATAATAGACTCATGGGATATATTCTAAAGTGTTCTAGTTTGAGAGAGCTTGGTTAGCTCCTTCAGTGTGAAGAGAGCAAGGGTAGTTCCTCCTACTTCCATAGGGGTGTCGAGTGTGTATGATCATGTAGAGCTGCAAGTTATGCAGGTTTTGGTAGAAGATCTATCAGGGTACTAGTTTGGAGAATCATAAGGACTTGGTGAGGCAAGGACAAGGGTTCTTCATGTGTTTGTGCAAGGTCAAAGGAGATCTATAGGGTAGCAAGATCAAAGGTGACAACAACACTTCAAAAAGCAATAGAGGAAGGCAAGGTAGATCCTTCCAATTGTAAGATCATTTAAATTGTAAGTTGTTGCAAGTTCATGGGAGATCTACATGGTAAGTAAGATCAAGGGAGATCTACTTAGAGTATGTGTGTATACTCAGTCGTGGAGTACATGGAGTACTTGTGTATTGGCAGTAGTGATATTAACTGGTGGTACTAGTAATAGTGATACTAATTGGTTGGAGGTGAACACCAACTCTGTGTTTGAGTTATGTGTTAAGATCGTAATTGAGATAGTGAGCTCTTGAAGAGATTTATTGTTTATGTCTTAGAGGTGTGGGAGTCCTAGAGGTGTGTAAGTTAGAAGACTGTGGTATCTTCTTTGTTGTATTTCCTTCTAGAAGAGTATTAATACAATTGAGTATTGTCTCTCATATTCTGTATTATTTTTGAATTCTAGTTACTTGTTACTTTTGGTTAAATTCCACGTTTAGTTGCTTGTACATGGTAATCAATTATGCTTCTAGGTCTTAACAATTGGTATCAGAGCTAAGGTTATAGGTAGCAAGTGTGTGTTTGATTACAAGTCACTCTCAGAGGTTTCTGATTGAGTGGGAGTATAGCAATGGTAGAAGAAAGTAAACTAAGAATGGAGGAATTAAAAACCACGAATGGTCAATTATGGTGTTATGGAAAGAAAGAGTAGGTAAAGAAATATTATTGGTTGGTAGAAGATCAGCATGAAGGAATTAAAGCAGTAGATGTTGCAGGTGTTGTTACATAAGATGCTCTGGGATGTTCCTTGGATAAAGTAGAATCTTGTTTTATAGATTCGGTTGCCTCTTTCCATGTAGCCTGAAATAGAGTATTTTTCCATGTTAAGGTCTTTGGAAACTTTGGAAAGATTTATTTAGGGGCTGGTGTGCCTTGTCAAAGTTTTGGCAAAGGGGAAGTGTAGCTGAAATTGTAGATGGCCAACACATGGGTGTTGAAGGAGGTCATGCAGGTCCCAATCTTGAAGATGTGGCTAATTTCTTCAAGAAATTTGGGTGATGAGAGATGAACAAAAACTCTCATAGCAGATGCACTCAAATTAGCAGGTAGTAAGAAAGCAGGTATCCTTTATCTATCTACTTATATTATTGATTCTTCTTTTATTGCAAAGACATGGCTTTGTAGGCTTGGTCACAAGAGCAAGAATGCAATGCATGTTCTTAAGCAGAAGTTATATGTCTTTGATAGACTTAAGAATTGGAAACCCTTAGTGTTCATGGAGTAGATAATAGATAGAGATTAGTAGAAAAGGTTGAGTAACTCTGAGTACGGAAATTTGAATAGGGTTTTGATCCAAAGAGAGCTCACAAGTAAAAAGTCATCATTCACAAGAGAACACAGGTACCGACGTCAGTCAAGAGGAACTGGTGTCAAACAGATAGGTGCCGATGTCGATCATGTGCAGACCAGAGCCAGTGGTGTCAGGCAGGGTAAGATCGATGTCGGTCAGGGAATTGACATTAGCAATAGGTAGACACTGACGTTGGTTAGGGAACTGGCATCGACAGTCAAGACAGTCGCATGGAACCGACGTTAGTCAGATGTAGACTGTGTGGTGACTGAGGTCAGTCACTTAAACGGATTATGGGTAGATAACAAGCTGTCAAGGAGTTTTAAATGCCCATATGGAGGACAAAAAGGGTAAGTAAGCCTCAAATTCATTATTCCTCTTCTTTATACTCATTGCTCACTACAGATTAGGAAGGATCTAGGAAATAGTGGGAGCATGGCATGAATGAGGAATTTGATTCCTAAGATGTAGAACCAAATGGGAGATTTGGTAGGCTTGCCAACCGATATGAAAGCACTAAAAGAAAAATGGATTCCTTGATTAAAGAATAGAGAGAATGGACACATGAGATGGAAGGCCAGGTCATATGGTCTTAAGGAAGCTGTAGGACAATGGTACAAGTTTGATAGGTGGATGACAAAGCACGGCTTTGGTTAATGTCATTATAACCATTGTGTGTTTCTTTACCAAGTTGGATAATGGTCACTACATTATCTTGTTACTGTATGTGGATGATGTGCTTATTGTAGGTGCATACATACAAGGTTTTGTTGAGCTAAAGGTAAGTTTGTTCAGTGGTATGTCATGAAGAATTTGGGAGCAGCTAAATTCTTTGGCATGAGTAATCTTAGAGACAGGAAAGATCACAAGTTGATATTGTCATAGGATGATTGTGTGAAGGGAGTGCAAGATGCAGAATGGCAAGCACACTTATGGATGGATAGTTCACAAAATAAGGTTCCCAATCACATGATGAGGTTGAGTACATGTGTACTCCTTGATATTGCCCCAGTAGTGGGAGTTGTCAGTAGGTTTGTAGTCAATCTGAAAAGGAAGCACTAGAAAGCGGTTTAGTGGGTTCTCAGATATATGAGAGGGACCAGTAGTAGGTTAAGATGCGATGTAAGGTCAAGAAATTTAGATATGGTAGGTTACTTGGATGACAGGTGTTGCACCACAAGATGTGTGGTGGTTGGTCTTCAGGTTTGATCTTAAAGAGAGATACAAGCCAAAAAACAAATTAGATGGTGTATAGGTACATGTATAGTGTAGCTATTTATCTCTAAGTGGGAGATTATTAGGTTGTGGAGCTAAAAGATTCACTGATGCAAACATGGAGGAGGTTGTTGAGAGGTTGTTGAGTTGCAGAGAAACCAACGTCGATCTGATCAACCAACGTCGGTCATATCTAGTGAGTAGAACAACTGACATCGGTCAGGTATTAGCCAACATCGGTCATCTATAGCCAGATAGAGACTGACGTTGATTGCTTGTGTGGTTTTAGAACTACTTATTGGTGAATAGTTAGTTTAATGAACCAGTTGTTTGCATATAAAAGGCTAATTTTAGTCTTAGAGCTATGGATCTAATTATTATAATTAGATGTCTAATTATTGTTTACATGAGATCTATATAATAGACTCATGGTACTAGCAGTAGTGATACTGATTAGTTGGAGGTGAACACCAAATCTGTGTTTGATTTGTGTGTTGAGACTGTAATTGAGAGAGTGATCTCTTGAAGAGATTTACTATTTATGCCTTAGAGGCGTGGGAGCCCTAGAGGTGGGTAAGGAAGAAGACTGTGGCATCTTCTTTGTTGCATTTCTTTCTAAAAGAGTTTTAATATAATTGGGTATTATCTCTCATATTCTATGTTATTTCTGAATTCTAGTTACTTGTTACTTCTAGTTAAATTCTACATTTAGTTGCTTGTATATGGTAATCAATTGTGCTTCTAGGTCTTAACAGTTGGTATCAAAGCTAAGGTTGCAGGGAGCAGGTTTGTGTTTCAATACAGGTAACTCTCAGGGGTTTCTAATTGAGTGTGAGTATAGCAATGGCAAAAGAAAGTAAGCTAAAAATGGAGGAATTAAAAAGCACAAATGGTCAATTATGGTGTTATGGAAAGAAAGAGCAAGTAAATAAATATTGTTGGTTGGTAGAAGATCAGCATGAAGGAACTGAAGAAGTAGATGTTGTAGGTGTTGTTACACAAGATGCTCTGGGATGTTCCTTGGATAAAGTAGAATCTTGTTTTATAGATTTTGTTTCCTCTTTCCATGCAGCCCGAAATAGAGTATTTTTCCATGTTAAGGTCTTTGGAGACTTTGGAAATATTTATTTAGGGGCCGGTGTGCCTTGTCAATGTTTAAACAAAGGGAAAGTGTGGATGAAATTGCAAACGGCCAACACATGGGTGTTGAAGGAGGTCATGCAAGTCCCAGTCTTGAAGATGTGGCTAATTTCTTTAGAAAAGTTGGGTGATGAGAGATACACAAAAACTCTCACAGTAGATTCACTTGAATTAGCAGGTGGTAATAAAGTAGGTATCCTTTATCTATCTACTTATATTACTATTTATTTTTCTATTGTGAAGACGTGGCTTTGTAGGCTTGGTCATAAGAGCAAGAAGGAGATGCATGTTCTTAAGCAAAAGTCAGATGTCTTTGACAGACTTAAGAACTGGAAAGCCTTGGTGTTCATGGAGGAGATGATGGACAAAGATCAGTGGAGAAGGTTGAGTAACTCTGAGGAAGGCAATTTGGACATGGTTGATCCAAAGAGAGCTTGTGGGTAAAAAGTCATCACTCACAAGAGAACACAAGTACCGATGTCAATCAGGAGGAACCTGCATCGAACAGATAGGTGTTGATGTCAGTCATGTGTAGACTAGAGCCAGTGGTGTCAGGGAGGGTAAGACCGATGTCGGTCAGGGAATCGATGTCAGCGATAGGTAGAAACCCATGTCGGTCAAGGAACCAACATCGACAGTCAGGATAGTTGCATGGAACCGATGTCAGTCAGATGCAGACTATGTGGTGACCGAGGTCGGTCACTAGAACAGATTTTAGGTAGATAACAAGCTATCAAGGAGTCTCAAATGCCCATATAGAGGACTGAAAGGGTAAGCCTCAAATTTTTTATTCCTCTTCTTTATACTTGTTGCTCACTACAGAGTAGGAAGGATCTAGGAAATAGTGGGAGCATGGCATGAAAGAGGAATTTGATTCCTAGGATGCAGAATCAAATAGGAGATTTGGTAAGGTTGTCAGTCGGTATGAAAGCACTGAAAGACGAATGGATTCCTTGGTTAAAGAATAGAGAGAATGGACACGTGAGACAAAAGGCTAGGTCATATGGTCTTGAGAAAGCTGCAGGACAGTGGTATAGGTTTGATAGGTGGATGATAAAGCATGGCTTTAGTCAATGTCATTGTAACCATTGTGTGTTTCTTTACCAGGTTGGATAATGGTTGCTACATTATCCTGTTACTGTATGTGGATAATGTGCTTATTGCAGGTGCATACATATAGGGTTTTGTAGAGCTAAAGGTAAAGTTAGTTCATTGGTATGTCATGAAAAATTTAGGAGCAGCAAAATTCTTTGGCATGAGTAATCTTACAGACAGAGAAGATCACAAGTTGATGTTGTCACAGGATGATTGTGTGACAATAGTGCAGGATGCAGAATGACAAGTGCACCTATGGATGGATAGTTCATAGAATAGGTTCCCCAATCACATGATGAGGTTGAGTACATGTGTACTCCTTGATATTGCCTCAGTAGTGGGAGTTGTCAAGAGGTTTATAGTCAATCTAGGAAGGAAGCACTGGAAAGCGGTTCAGTGGGTTCTCAGGTATATGAGAGGGACCAGTAGTAGGTTAACATGTTATGCAGGGTTAGGCACTTCAAATATGGTAGGTTACTTGGATGACAGGTGTTGCACCACAAGATGTGTGGTGGTTGGTCTTCAGGTTTGATCTTGAAGAGGGATACAAGCTAGGAAACAAATTAGATGGTGTACAGGTATAGGTACAGTGCAGCTATTTATCTTTAAGTGGGATATTGTTAGGATATGGAGCTAAAAGCTTCACTGATGCAAACATGGAGGAGGTTGTTGAGAGGTTACTAAGTTTTAGAGCAACCGACATTAGTCTGATCAACTGATGTTGGTCATATCTAGTGAGTAGAGCAACTGACATCAGTAAGATATCGGCTGATGTCAATCATCTCCAGCTAGATAGGGACTGACATCAGTCACTTGTGTGGTTTTAGAAATGCTTGTTGACAAATATTTAGTTTAATGAACCTATTGTTTGCATGTAAAAGGCTAATTTTAGTCTTGGAGCTATGGATATAATTATTGTAATTGGATGTCTAATTATTGTTTGCATGATATCTATATAATAGACTCATGGGCTGTATTGTAAAGTGTTCTAATTTGAGAGAGTTTGGTTAGCTCCTTCAGTGTGAAGAGAGAAAGGGTGGTTCCTCCTAGTTCCACAGGGGTACCGAGTGTGTATGATTAGGTAGAGCTGCAGGTTGTGCAAGTTCTAGTAGAAGATCCACTAGGGCACTGGTTTGGAGAATCATAACAACTTGGTGAGGCAAGGACAAGGGTTCTTCATATCTATGTGTGAGGTCAAAGGAGATATGCAAGGCAGCAATATCAAAGTTGACAGCAACACTTCAAAGAGGAATAAAGGAAGGCAAGGTAGATCCTTCTAATTGTAAGATCATTTGAATTGCAAATTGTTGCAAGTTCATGGGAGATCTACATGGTAAGTAAGATTAGGAGAGATCTACTTGGAGTATGTTTGTATACTCAGTCATGGAGTACATGGAGTACTTGTGTACTAGCAGTAGTGATACTGACTGGTTGGAGGTGAACACCAACTCTATGTTTGAGTTGTGTGTTGGGACCGTAATTAAGAGAGTGAGCTCTTGAAGAGATTTACTGTTTATGCCTTAGAGGTGTGGGAGCCCTAGAGGTGTGTAAGGAAGAAGACTGTGGCATCTTCTTTGTTGTATTTCTTTCTGAAAGAGTATTAATACAATTGAGTATTGTCTCTCATATTCTATGTTATTTTTGAATTCTAGTTACTTGTTACTTTTGGTTAAATTCTGTATTTAGTTGCTTGTACATGGTAATCAATTATGCTTTTGTGTCCTAACAGATGGTATCAAAGCTAAGGTTACAAGGGTCAAATTTGTGTTTGATTATAGGTTAGTCTCAGGGGTTTTTGATTGAGTGGGAGTATAGCAACGGTAGAAGAAAGTAAGCTAAGAATGGAGGAATTGTAAAGCATGAATGGTCAATTATGGTGTTATGAAAAGAAAGAGCAGGTAAAGAAATATTATTGGTTGGTAGAAAATCAACATGAAGGAACTGAAGAAGTAGATGTTGTAGGTGTTGTTTCGTAGGATTCTCTAGGATGTTCCTTGGATAAAGTAGAATCTTGTTTTATAGATTTTGTTGCCTCTTTCCATACAGCCCGAAATAGAGTATTTTTCTATGTTAAGGTCTTTGGAGACTTTGGAAAGATTTATTTAGGAGCTAGTGTGATTTGTCAAAGTTTTGGCAAAGGGGAAGTGCAGCTGAAATTCTAGATGGCCAACACATGGGTGTTGAAGGAGGTCATGCAGGTCCTAGTCTTGAAGATGTGGCTAATCTCTTCAGGAAAGTTGGGTGATGAGAGATGCACAAAAACTCTCATAGTAGATGCACTCTAATTAGTAGGTGGTAAAAAAGTAGGTATCCTTTATCTATCTACTTATATTATTGATTCTTCTTTTGTTATGAAGATGTGGCTTTGTAGGCTTGGTCATAAGAGTAAGAAGGAGATGCATGATCTTAAGTAGAAGTCAGATGTCTTTGATAGACTTAAGAACTGGAAAGCCTTGGTGTTCATTGAGGAGATGATGGATAGAGATTAGTGGAGAAGGCTGAGTAACTTTGAGTAGGGTAGTTTGGATTGGGTTTTGATCTAAAGAGAGCTCATAGGTAAAAATTCATCACTCACAAGAGAACACAGGTACCAGCGTCAGTCAAGAGGAACCAGTGTTGAACAGATAGGTGTCGATGTCGGTCATGTGTAGACCAAAGCTAGTGGTGTCAGGTAGGGTAAGACCAATGTCAGTTAGGGAACTGATGTCAGTGACAAGTAGACACTAACATCAGTCAGGGAACTAGCGTCAGCAATCAAGACAGTCACATGAAATCGACGTCAATCAGATGCAAACTATGTGGTGACTGAGGTCGGTCACTAGAGTAGATTTTGGGTGGACAACAAGCTGTCAAGGAGTCTCAAATGCCCATATGGAAGATTGAAAGGGTAAGTAAGCCTCAAATTCATTATTCCTCATTACTCATTGCAAAGCAGGAAGGATCCAAGAAATAGTTAGAGCATGGCATGAATGAGGAATTTGATTCCTAGGATGCAAAACCAAATAAGAGATTTGGTACAGTTGCCAGTCAGTATGAAAGCACTGAAAGATGAATGGATTCTTTGGTTAAAGAATAGAGAGAATGGACACGTGAGATGGAAGGCCATGTCATATGGTCTTGAGGAAGCTGCAGGATAGTGGTACAGGTTTGAGAGGTGGATGACAAAGCATGCCTTTAGTCAATGTCATTGTAACCATTGTGTGTTTCTTTACCAAGTTGGATAATGGTCGTTACATTATCTTGTTACTATATGTGGATGATGTGCTTGTTGTAGGTGCATATGTATAGGGTTTTGCTGAGCTAAAGGTAAAGTTAGTTCAGTGGTATGTCATGAAGAATTTGGGAGTAGCAAAATTTTTTGGCATAAGTAATCTTAGAGACAGGGAAGATCACAAGTTGATGTTGTCATAGGATGATTATGTGAAGGTAGTGCAAGATGCAGAATGGCAAGCACACCTATGGATGGACAGTTCACAAAATAGGGTCCCCAATCACATGATAAGGTTGAGTACATTTGTACTCCCTGATATTGCCCCAGTAGTGGGAGTTGTCAGCAGGTTTGTAGTCAATCTGGGAAAGAAGCACAGGAAAGTAGTTCAGTGGGTTCTCAGGTATATGAGAGGAACCAATAATAGGTTAACATGTTATGTAGGGTTAGCCACTTTGGATATGGCAAGTTACTTGGATGATAGGTGTTGCACCATAGGATGTGTGGTGGTTGGTCATCAGGTTTGATTTTGAAGAGGGATACAAGATAGAAAACAAATTAGATGTTGTACAAGTATAGGTACAGTGTAGCTATTTATCTCCAAGTGAGAGATTATTAGGTTGTGGACCTAAAAGCTTCACTGATGCAAACACGGAGGAGGTTATTGAGAGGTTGCTAAGTTGTAGATCAATTGACATCATTCTGATCAACCGATGTCAATCATATCCAGTGAGTAGAGCAACTGAAATCAATCACGTATTGGCCGATGTTAGTCATCTCTAGCCAGACAGGGACAGCCATCAGTCACCTATGTGGTTCCATAACTGCTTGTTGATGAACAGTTAGTTTAATGAACTAGTTGCTTGCCTGTAAAAGGCTAATTTTAGTCTTGGAGCTATGGATCTAATTATTGTAATTAGATGTCTAATTATTATTTGCATGAGATCTATATAATAGACTCATGGGCTGTATTGTAAAGTGTTCTACTTTGAGAGAGCTTGGTTAGCTCCTTCAGTGTGAAGAGAGCAAGGGTAGTTCCTCTTAGTTCCACAGGGGTGCCGAGTGTGTATGATCAAGTAGAGTTGCAAGTTGTGCAAGTTCTGGTAGAAGATCCACTAGGGTAATGGTTTGGATAATCATAAGGACATGGTGAGGTAAGAACAAGGGTTCTTCATGTGTGTGTGTGAGGTCAAAGGAGATCTACAAGGTAGCAAGATCAAATTTGACAGCAACACTTCAAAGAGCAATAGAGGAAGGCAAGGTAGATCCTTCCAATTGTAAGATCATTTGAATTGCAGGTTGTTACAAGTTCATGGGAGATCTACATGGTAAGTAAGATCAGGGTAGATCTACTTAGAGTATGTGTGTATACAAGGTTGTGGAGTACATGGAGTACTTGTGTACTAGCAGTAGTGATACTGACTAGTGGTATTAGCAGTAGTGATACTATCTGGTTAGAGGTGAACACCAACTATGTGTTTGAGTTGTGTGTTGGGACCATAATTGAGAGACTGAGCTCTTGAAGAGATTTATTCTTTATGCCCTAGAGGTGTGGGAGCCCTAGAGGTGTGTAAGGAAGAAGACTGTGGCATCTTCTTTGTTGTATTTTCTTCTAGAAGAGTATTAATACAATTGGGTATTGTCTCTCATATTCTTTGTTATTTCTAAATTCTAATTACTTTTTACTTCTAGATAAATTTCACGTTTAGTTGCTTGTACATGGTAATCAATTATGCTTCCAGGTCCTAACAGTTGGTATCAAAGCTAAGATTGTAGGGAGCAGGTTTATGTTTGATTATAGGTCACTCTCAAGAGTTTTTGATTGAGTGGGAGTATAACAATTGTAGAAGAAAATAAGATAAGAATGGAGGAATCAAAAAGCATGAATGGTCAATTATGGTGTTATAAAAAGAAAGAGCAGGTAAAGAAATATCGTTGGTTGGTAGCAGATCAGCATGAAGGAACTGAGGAAGTAGATGTTTCAGGTGTTGTTGCATAGGATGCTCTGAGATGTTCTTAAGTGGAAGTCAGATGTCTTTGACAGACTTAAGAACTAGAAAGCCTTGGTGTTCATGGAGATGATGGACAGAGATCAGTGGAGAAGGTTGAGTAACTCTCAGTAGGGTAGTTTAGATAGGGTTTTTATCCAAAGAGAGTTTTCAGGTAAAAATTCATCACTCATAGGAGAACACAGGTATTGGCATCAATCATGAGGAACCAGTGTCAAACAGACAGGTACCAATGTCAGTCATGTGCAGACCAGAGCCAATGGTGTCGAGCAGGGTAAGATCAACATCAGTCATAGAACCGATGTCAGTGATTGGTAGACACTGACGTCGGTCAGGGAACCAGCATCGGTAGTCAAGATAGTCACATGGAAATGACGTCGATCAGATACAGACTATGTGGTGACTGAGGTTAGTCACTGGAATGGATTTTGGGCAGATAACAAGTTGTCAAGGAGTCTCAAACACCCATATGGAAGACTGAAAGGGTAAGTAAGCCTCAAATTCATTATTCTTCTTCTTTATATTTGTTGCTCATTATAGAGAAGGAAAGATCCAGGAAATAGTGGGAGCATGGCATGAAAGAGAAATTTGATTCCTAGGATGCAGAACCAAATGGGAGATTTGGTAGTGTTGCCAGCTGATATGAAAGCACTGAAAGATGAATAGATTCCTTGGTTAAAGAATAGAGAGAATGGACATGTGAGATAGAAGGCTAGGTCATATGGTCTTGAGGAAGCTACATGATAGTGGTATAGGTTTGACAGGTGGATGACAAAGCATGGATTTAATTAATGTCATTATAACCATTGTGTGTTTCTTTATGAGGTTGGATAATGGTCGCTACATTATCCTGTTACTCTATGTGTATGATGTGCTTCTTGTAGGTGCATACATATAGGGTTTTTCTAAATTAAAGGTAAAGTTAGTTCAGTGGTATGTCATGAAGAATTTGGGAGAAACAAAATTCTTTGGCATGAGTAATCCTAGAGACAGGGAAGATCACAAGTTGATGTTGTCATAAGATGATTGTGTGAAGGTAGTGCAGAATGCAGAATGGCAAGTGCACCAATGGATGGACAGTTCACAGAACAGGGTCCCCAATCACATGATGAGGTTGAGTACATGTGTGCTCCCTGATATTTCCCTAGTAGTGGGAGTTGTTAGCAGGTTTGTAGTCAATTTGGGAAGGAAGCACTGGAAAGCAGTTCAGTGGGTTCTCAGGTATATGAGAGGGACCAGCAATAGGTTAACATGCTATGTAGGGTCAGGCACTTCGGATATGGCACGTTACTTGAATGACAGGTGTTGCACCACTAGATGTGTGGTGGTTGGTCTTCAGGTTTGATCCTGAAGAGGGATACAAGCCAAGACACAAATTAGATGTACAGATATACATATAGTGTAGCTGTTTATCTCCAAGTGGGAGATTGTTAGGTTGTGGAGCTAAAAGCTTCACTGATGCAAACATGGAGGTTGTTGAGAGGTTGCTGAGTTATAGAGCAATCAACATTAGTTTGATCAACTGATGTTGGTCATATCCAGTGAGCAGAGCAATTGACATTAATTAGGTATCAGCCAATGTTAGTCATCTCTAGCTAGACAAGGACTGATGTCAGTCACCTATGCAGTTCCATAACTGCTTGTTCATGAATAGTTATATTAATGAACCAGTTGTTTGCATGTAAAAGGCTAATTTTAGTCTTGGAGCTGTGGATCTAATTATTGTAATTGGATGTCTAATTATTGTTTGCATGAGATCTATATAATAGACTCATGCATTGTATTTTAAAGTGTTCTAGTTTGATAGACCTTGGTTAGCTCCTTCAATGTGAACAGAGCAAGGGTAGTTCCTCCTAGTTCCATAGGGGTGCTGAGTGTGTATGATCAGGTAGAGCTGTAGGTTGTGCAAGTTTTGGTAGAAGATCTATCGGGGTACTGGTTTGGAGAATCATAAGGACTTGGTGAGGCAAGGAAGAGGGGTCTTCATGTGTGTGTGCCAGGTCAAAGGAGATCTATGGGGTAGCAAGATCAAAGGTGATAGCAACACTTTAAAGAGCAATAGAGGAAGGCAAGGTAGATCCTTCCAATTGTAAGATCATTTGAATTGTAGGTTGTTGCAAGTTCATGGGAGATCTACACGGTAAGTTAAATCAAGGGAGATATACTTGGAATATGTGTGTATACTCGGTTATGGAGTATATGGAGAACTTGTGTACTGGTAGTACTGATACTAACTGGTGGTACTGGCAGTAGTGATACTGACTAGTTAGAGGTGAACACAACCTCCGTGTTTGAATTATGTGTTGGGACCATAATTAAGAGAGTGAGCTCTTAAAGAGATTTACTGTCTATGCCTTAGAGGTGTGGGAGCCCTAGAGGTGTGTAAGGAAGAAGACTATAGCATCTTCTTTATTGTATTTCCTTCTGAAAGAGTATTAATACAATTGGGTATTGTCTCTCATATTCTGTGTTATTTTTGAATTCTAGTTACTTGTTACTTCTGGTTAAATTCTGCATTTAGTTACTTGTACATGGTAATCAATTGTGCTTTCAGGTCCTAATAGTTGGTATCAGAGCTAAGGTTATAGGGAGTAGGTTTTTGTTTGATTACAGGTCACTCTCAGGGGTTTCTAATTGAGTGGGAGTATAGCAATGGCAGAAGAAAGTAAACTAAAAATAGAGGAATTGAAAAGCATGAATGGTCAATTTCAATGTTATAGAAAGAAAGAGGAGGTAAAGAAATATTGTTGTTTGGTAGATCAGCATGAAGGAATTGAAAAAGTAGATGTTGCAGGTGTTGTTGCATAGGATGCTCTAGGATGTTCCTTGAATAAAGTAGAATCTTGTTTTATAGATTATGTTTCCTCTTTCCATTCAGCCTGAAATAGAGTATTTTTCCATGTTAAGGTCTTTAGAGACTTTGAAAAGATTTATTTAGGGGCTGGTGTGCCTTGTCAAAGTTTTGGCAAAGGGGAAGTGCGGCTAAAATTGCAGACAGCCAACACATGGGTGTTGAAGGAGTTCATGCAGGTCCCAGTCTTGAAGATGTGGCTAATTTTTTTAGGAAAGTTGGGTGATGACAGATGCACAAAAACTCTCACAGTGGATACACTTGAATTAGCAAGTGGTAAGAAAGTAGGTATCCTTTATCTATCTACTTATATTACTGATTCTTCTTCTATTGCGAAGACATGGCTTTGTAGGCTTGGTCACAAGAGCAAGAAGGAGATGCATGTTATTAAGTAGAAGTTAGATGTCTTTGATAGACTTAAGAACTAGAAAGCCTTGGTGTTCATGGAGGAGATGATGGAAAAAGATCAATGGACAAGACTGAGTAACTCTGAGCAGGGCAGTTTGGATAGAGTTTTGATCCAAAGAGAGCTTGCAAGTAAAAAGTCATCACTCACAAGAGAACACAGGTACCAACGTCAGTCAAGAGAAACTGACTCAAATAGATAGGTGTCGATGTCAGTCATGTGCAGACTAGAGCCAGTGGTGTTGGGCAGGGTAAGACTGATGTCGGTCAGGGAACCAATGTCAGTGGCAGGTAGACACCGATGTTGGTTAGAAAACTAGCATTAGCAGTCAAGACAGTTGCATGGAACTGATGTCGGTCATATACAGACTGTGTGGTGACCGAGGTTAATCACTGGAATGGATTTTGGGCAGACAACAAGCTGTCAAGGAGTCTCAAACACCCATATAGAGGATTGAAAGGGTAAGTAAGCCTTAAATTCATTATTCCTCTTCTTTATACTCATTGCTCGTTGTAGAGTAGGAAGGATCCAAGAAACAGCAGGAGAATGGCATGAATGAGGAATTTGATTCCTAGGATGTAGAATCAAATGGGAGATTTGGTAGGGTTGCCAACTAGTATGAAAGAACTAAAAGATGAATGGATTCCTTTGTTAAAGAATAGAGAGAATGGACACGTGAGATGGAAGGCTAGGTCATATGGTCTTTATGAAGCTGAAGGATAGTGGTACAAGTTTGACAGGTGGATGACAAAGCACGGCTTTAGTCAATGTCATTGTAACCATTATGTGTTTCTTTACCAGGTTGGATAATAGTTGCTACATTATCCTGTTACTGTATGTGGATGATGTGCTTATTGTAAGTGCATACATACAGAGTTTTGTTGAGCTAAAGGTAAAGTTAGTTCAGTGGTATGTCATGAAGAATCTGAGAGCAACAAAATTCTTTGGCATGAGTAATCCTAGAGATAGGGAAGATCATAAGTTGATGTTGTCACAAGATGATTGTGTGAAGATAGTGCAGGATGCAGAATGGAAAGCACACCTATGCATGGACAATTCATAGAACAGGTTCCCCAATCACATGATGAGGATGAGTACATGTGTACTCCCTGATATTGCCCCAGTAGTGGGAGTTGTTAGCAAGTTTGTAGTCAATCTGGGAAGGAAGCACTGGAAAGTAGTTTAGTAGGTTCTCAGGTATATGAGAGGGACTAGTAGCAAGTTAACATGCTATGTAGGGTTAGGCACTATGGATATGGTAGGTTACTTGGATGACAGGTTTTGCACCACAAGATGTGTGGTGGTTGGTCTTCAGGTTTGATCTTGAAGAGGGATGCAAGCCAAAAAACAAATTAGATGGTGTACAAGTACAAATATAGTATAGCTATTTACATCTAAGTGGGAGATTGTTAGGTTTTGGAACTAAAAGCTTCACTGATGCAAACATGGAGGAGGTTGTTGAGAGGTTGCTGAGTTGTAGAGCAACTGACATCGGTCTGATCAACTAACATCGGTCATATCTAGTGAGCAGAGCAACTGACATCAGTCAGGTATCGGCCAATGTTGGTCATCTCTAGCCAGATAGGTACTGACGTCAGTCACTTGTGCGGTTTTAGAAATGCTTGTTGATGAACAGTTAGTTTAACAAACTAATTATTTGCATGTAAAAGGCTAATTTTAGTCGTAGAGCTATAGATCTAATTATTGTAATTAGATGTCTAATTCTTGTTTGCATGAGATCAATATAATAGACTCATGGGTTGTATTGTAAAGTGTTTTAGTTTGAGAGAGCTTGGTTAGCTCCTTCAGTGTGAAGAGAGCAAGGGTAGTTCCTCCTAGTTCCACAGGGGTGTCGAGTGTGTATGATTAGGTAGAGCTGTAGGTTGTGCAAGTTATGGTAGAAGATCCATCAAGGTACTAGTTTGGAGAATCATAAGGACTTGGTAAGGCAAGGACAAGGGTTCTTCATGTGTGTGTGTGAGGTCAAAGGAGATCTGTGAGGTAGAAAGATCAAAGGTGACAACAACACTTCAAAGAGCAATAGAGGAAGGCAAGGTAGATCCTTCCAATTGTAAGATCATTTGAATTGTAGGTTGTTGCAAGTTCATTGGAGATCTACATGGTAAGTAAGATTAGGGCAGATATACTTGGAGTATGTGTGTATACTCGATCATGGAGTACAAGGAGTACTTTTATACTGGCAGTAGTGATACTGACTGGTGGTACTAGCAGTAGTGATACTAACTGGTTAGAGGTGAACACCAACTTTGTGTTTGAGTTGTGTGTTGGGATCGTAATTGAGAGAGTGAGCTCTTGAAGAGATTTATTGTTTATGCCCTAGAGGTGTGGGAGCCCTAGAGGTGTGTAAGAAAGAAGATTATGGCATCTTCTTTGTTGTATTTCCTTCTGGAAGAGTATTATTACAATTGGGTATTGTCTCTCATATTCTGTGTTATTTTTGAATTCTAGTGACTTGTTACTTCTGGTTAAATTCTGCGTTTAGTTCTTTGTACATGGTAATAAATTGAGCTTCTAGGTCCTAATAGTTGGTATCAGAGCTAAGGTTGTAGGGAGTAGGTTTGTGTTTGATTACAGGTCACTCTCAGGGGTTTCTGATTGAGTGGGAGTATAGCAATGGTAGAAGAAAGTAAGCTAATAATGGAGGAATTGAAAAGCACGAATGGTCAATTACGGTGTTATGAAATGAAAGAGCAGGTAAAGAAATATTTTTGGTTGGTAGAAGAACAACATGAAAGAACTAAAGAAGTAGATGTTACAGGTGTTGTTGCATAGGATCCTCTGGGATGTTCCTTGGATAAAGTAGAATCTTGTTTTATAGATTTTGTTGCCTCTTTCCATGCAGCCCAAAATAGAATATTTTTCCATGTTAAGGTCTTTGGAGACTTTGGAAAGATTTATTTAGGGGTTGGTGTGCCTTGTCAAAGTTTTGGCAAAGGGGAAGTGTAGCTGAAATTATAGAAAACCAACACATGTGTGTTGAAGGAGGTCATGCAGGTCCCAGTCTTGAAGATGTGGCTAATTTCTTCAAGAAAGTTGGGTGATGAGAGATGCATAGAAACTCTCACAGTGGATGCACTTGAATTAGCAAGTGATAAGAAAGTAGGTATCCTTTATCTATCTACTTATATTACTGATTCTTCTTCTGTTGTGAAGACGTGGCTTTGTAGGCTTTGTCACAAGAGCAAGAAAGAGATGCATGCTCTTAAGCAAAAGTTAGATGTCTTTGACAGACTTAAGAACTAGAAAGCCTTGGTGTTCATGGAGGAGATGATGGATAGAGATTAGTGAAGAAGGCTGAGTAACTCTGAGCAGGGTAGTTTAGATAGGGTTTTGATCCAAAAAGAACTCACAGATAAAAAGTCATCACTCACAGGAGAATATAGGTACCAGCATCGGTCAAGAAGAATCGACATTAAACAGACAGGTGCTGATGTTGATTATGTGTAGACCAAATCTAGTGGTTTCAAGTAGGGTAAGACTAACATCAATCAGAGAACTGACATCGGTGATAGGTAGACACCGACATCGGTCAGGGAATCGATGTCGATAGTCAGGATAGTCGCATGGAACTAACATCAGTTAGATGCAAAATGTTTGGTGACTGAGGTCGGTCACTGGAACAGATTTTGGGTAGACAACAAGTTGTCAAGGAGTCTCAAATGCCCATATGGAGGAATGAAAGGGTAAGTAAGCCTCAAATTCACTATTCCTCTTCTTTATACTCATTTCTCACTGCAAAACAAAAAGGATCTAGAAAATAGTGAGAGCATGGCATGAATGAGGAATTTGATTCCTAGGATGCAGAACCAAATGGGAGATTTAGTAGGGTTACCAATTGGTATGAAAGCACTAAAAGATGAATGGATTCCTTGGTTAAAGAATAGAGAGAATGGATACCTGAGACAGAAGGCCAGGTCATATGGTCTTGAGGAAGTTGCAGGATAGTGGTACAGGTTTGATAGGTAGATGACAAAGCACAGCTTTAGTCAATGTCATTATAACCATTATGTGTTTCTTTACCAGGTTGGATAATGGTTGCTACATTATCCTTTTAATATATGTGGATGATGTGCTTGTTGCAAGTGCATACATACAGGGTTTTATTGAGCTAAAGGTAAAGTTAGTTCAGTGGTATGTCATGAAGAATTTGGGAGCAGCAAAATTCTTTGGCATAAGTAATCCTAGAGACAGGGAAGATCACAAGTTGATGTTGTCACATGATGATTGTATGAAGGTAGTGTAGGATGTAGAACATCAAGTGCACCTATGGATGGACAATTCACAGAACAGGGTCCCCAATCACATGATGAAGTTGAGTACATGTGTACTCCCTGATATTTCCCCAGTAGTGGGAGTTGTCAGTAGGTTTGTAGTCAATCTAGGAAGGAAGCACTAAAAAGTGGTTCAGTGGGTTCTCAGGTATATGAGAGGGACCAACAGTAGGCTAACATGCTATGCAGGGTCAGGCACTTTAGATATGTTAGGTTACTCAGATGACAGGTGTTGCACCATAGGATGTGTGGTGGTTGGTCTTTAGGTTTGATCTTGAAGAGGGATACAAGCCAGAAAATAAATTAGATGGTGTACAGGTATAGGTATAGTGCATTTGTTTATCTCCAAGTGGGATATGTTAGGTTGTGGAGCTAAAAGCTTCACTGATGCAAACACGGAGGAGGTTGTTGAGAGGTTGCTGAGTTGTAGAGCAACCGATGTTGATCTGATCAACCGACATCAGTCATATCCAGTGAGAAGAGTAACTGACATCAATCAGGTATCAGTCGACATTGGTCATCTCCAACTAGACAGGGACTAACGTCAATCACCTGTGTAGTTTCAGAACTACTTGTTGATGAATAGTTAGTTTAACGAACCGATTGTTTTCATGTAAAAAGCTAATTTTAGTTTTAGAGCTGTGGATCTAATTATTGTAATTTGATGTCTAATTATTGTTTGCATGAAATCTATATAATAGACTCATGGGCTGTATTGTAAAGTGTTCTAATTTGAGGGAGCTTTGTTAGCTCCTTCAGTGTGAAGAGAGCAAGGGTAGTTCCTCCTAGTTCCACAGGGGTGATGAGTGTGTATGATCAGGTAGAGCTATAGGTTGTGCAAGTTCTGGTAGAAGATCCATCGAGGCACTGGTTTGGTGAATCATAAGGACTTGGTGAGGCAAGGACAAGGGTTTTTCATGTGTGTGTGTGAGGTTAAAGGAGATATGCGGGGTAGCAAGATCAAAGGTGACAGCAACACTTCAAATAGAAATAGAGGAAGGCAAAGTAGATCCTTCCAATTGTAAGATCATTTGAATTGTAGGTTGTTTCGAGTTCATGGGAGATCTACATGGTAAGTAAGATCAGGGGAGATCTACTTGGAGTATGTGTGTATACTCAGTCGTGGAGTACATGGAGTACTTGTGTACTGGCAGTAGTGATACTGATTGGTGGTACTAACAGTAGTGATACTGACTGGTTGGAGGTGAACAATAACTCTGTGTTTGAGTTGTGTGTTGGGACCATAATTGAGAGAGTGAGCTCTTGAAGAGATTTACTATTTATGCCCTAGAGGTGTGTAAGGAAGAAGACTGTGGCATCTTCTTTGTTGTATTTCCTTCTAGAGGAGTATTAATACAATTGGGTATTGTCTCTCATATTCTGTGTTATTTTTGAATTCTAGTTACTTGTTACTTCTAGTTAAATTTTGCATTTATTTGCTTGTACATGGCAATCAATTTTGCTTCTAGGTCCTAACAATTGGTATCAGAGCTAAGGTTGTAGGGAGCAAGTTTGTGTTTGATTACAGGTCACTCTTAGGGGTTTCTGATTGAGTGGGAGTATAGCAATGGTAGATGAAAGTAAGCTAAGAATGGAGAAATTGAAAAGCATGAATGGTCAATTACGGTGTTATGGAAAGAAAGATCAGGTAAAAAAATATTGTTGGTTGGTAGAAGATCAGCATGAAGGAACTGAAGAAGCAGATGTTGCAGGTTTTGTTGCACAGGTTGATCTAGGATGTTCCTTGGATAAAGTAGAATCTTATTTTATAGATTTTGTTGCCTCTTTCCATGTAGCTTGAAATATAGTATTTTTCCATGTTAAGGTCTTTGGAGACTTTGGAAAGATATATTTAGGGGCTGGTGTGTCTTGTCAAAGTTTTGGCAAAAGGAAAGTGCGGTTGAAATTGCAAACGGCCAACACATGGGTGATGAAGGAGGTCATGCAAGTCCCAGTCTTGAAGATGTGGCTAATTTCGTCAGGAAAGTTAGGTGATGAGAGATGCATAGAAACTCTCATGGTAGATGCACTTAAATTAGCAGGAGGTAAGAAAGTAGGTATCCTTTATTTATCTACTTATATTACTGATTCTTCTTCTTTTGCAAAGATGTGGCTTTGTAGACTTGGTCACAAGAGAAAGAAGGAGATGCATGTTCTTAAGCAGAAGTCAGATGTCTTTGACAGACTTAAGAACTGGAAAGCCTTGGTGTTCATGGAGGAGATAATAGAGAGAGATCAGTGGAGAAGGCTGAGTAACTCTGAGTAGGGTAGTTAGATAGGGTTTTGATCCAAAGGGATCTCATGGATAAAAAGTCATCACTCACAAGAGAACACAGGTACCAGCGTCGGTCAAGAGGAACTAGCGTTGAACAAATAGGTGCCAATGTCGATCATGTGCAGACCAGAGCTGGTGGTATCAGGCAGGATAAGACCAATGTCGATCAGGGAACTGACATCGGTAATAGGTAGACACTGATGTCAATCAGGGAATTAGTGTCAATAGTCAAGAAAGTTGCATGGAATTGATGTCAGTTAGATGTAGACTGTGTGTTGACCGAGGTCAGTCACTAGAATGGATTTTGGGTGGACAACAAGCTGTCAAGGAGTCTCAAACATCCATATGGAGGAATGAAAGGGTAAGTAAGCCTCAATTTTGTTATTCTTCTTCTTTATACTCATTACTCACTACAGAGTAGGAAGGATTTAGGAAATAGTGGGAGTATGGCATCAATGAAGAATTTGATTCCTAGGATGTAGAACCAAATGGGAGATTTGGTAGGGTTGCCAGTCGATATGAAAGCACTGAAAGACAAATGGATTACTTGGTTAAAGAATAAAGAGAATGGACACGTGAGATGGAAGGCCAGGTCATATGGTCTTGAGGAAGCTACAGGATAATGGTACAGGTTTGACAGGTGGATGATAAAGCACAGCTTTAGTCAATGTCATTGTAACCATTTTGTGTTTCTTTACCAAGTTGGATAATGGTCGCTACATTATCCTATTACTATATGTGGATAATGTGCTTGTTGCAAGTGCATACATAGAGGGTTTTATTGAGCTAAAGGTAAAGTTAGTTCAGTGGTATGTCATGAAGAATTTGGGACAAGCGAAATTCTTTGGCATGAGTAATCCTAGAGATAAGGAAGATCACAAATTGATGTTGTCATAGGATGATTATGTGAAGGTAGTGCAGAATGTAGAATGGCAAGCGCACCTATGAATGGAAAATTCATAAAACAAGGTCCCCAATCACATGATGAGGTTGAGTACATGTGTACTCCTTGATATTGCCCCAGTAGTGGGAGTTGTCAGTAGGTTTGTAGTCAATCTGGGAAGGAAGCACTGGAAAGCGGTTTAGTGGGTTCTCAAGTATATGAGAGGGACCAGCAGTAGGTTAACATGATATACAGGGTCAGGCACTTTGGATATGGTAGGTTACTTGGACGACAAGTTTTGTACCATAAGATGTGTGGTGGTTGGTCTTTAGGTTTGATCTTAAAGAGGGATACAAGCAAGCAAGGAAACAAATTAGACAGTGTATAAGTACAGGTATAGTATAGTTATTTATCTCCAAGTGGGAGATTGTTAGGTTGTGGAGCTAAAATCTTCACTGATGTAAACATGGAGGAGGTTGTTGAGAGGTTGCTAAGTTACAGAGCAACCAATGTCAGTCTGATCAACTAACGTCGGTCATATCCAGTGAGCAGAGTAACCAACATCAGTCAGGTATCGACCGACGTCGGTCATCTCTAGCCAGACAGGGACCGACGTCGGTCGCCAATGTCACGGTTCCAGAACTGCTAGTTCATGAACAATTAGTTTAATGAACCAGTTGTTTGCATGTTAAAGGCTAATTTTAATCTTGGAACTGTGGATCTAATTATTGTAATTGGATGTCTAATTATTGTTTGCATGAGATCTATTTAAGAGACTCATGGGTTGTATTATAAAGTGTTCTAGTTTGAGAGAGCTTGGTTAGCTCCTTCAGTGTGAAGAGAGCAAGGGTAGTTCCTCTTAATTCCACAGAGGATGCCAAGTGTGTATGATCAGGTAGAGCTGTAGGTTGTGCAAGTTCTGGTAGAAGATCCACTGGGGTACTGGTTTGGAGAATCATAAGGACTTGGTGAGGCAAGGACAAGGGTTCTTCATGTGTGTGTGTGAGGTCAAAGGAGATCTGTGGGGTAGCAAGATCAAAGGTGACAACAACACTTCAAAGAGTAATAGAGGAAGGCAAAGTAGATCCTTCCAATTGTAAGATCATTTGAATTTCAGGTTGTTGCAAGTTCATGGGAGATCTACATGGTAAGTAATATTAGGGGAGATCTACTTGGATTATGTGTGTATACTCAGCCATGGAGTACATGGAATACTTGTGTACTGGCAGTATTGAAATTGACTGGTGGTACTGGCAGTAGTGATACTGACTGGTTGGAGGTGAAAACCAACTCTATGTTTGAGTTGTGTGTTGGGACCGTAATTGAGAGAGTAAGCTCTTGAAGAGATTTATTGTTTATGTCATAGAGGTGTGGGAGCCCTAGAGGTGTGTAAGGAAGAAGACTGTGGCATCTTCTTTGTTGTATTTCCTTCTAGAAGAGTATTAATACAATTGGGTATTGTCTCTCATATTCTATGTTATTTTTGAATTCTAGTTACTTGTTACTTCTGGTTAAATTCCACATTTAATTGCTTGTACATGGTAATCAATTGTGCTTTCGGGTCCTAACAGTTGGTATTAGAGCCAAGATTGCAGGGAACAGGTTTGTGTTTGATTACAAGTCACTCTCAGGGGTTTCTGATTGAGTGGGAGTATAACAATGGCAGAAGAAAGTAAGCTAAGAATGGAGGAATTGAAAAGCATGAATGGTCAATTATAGTGTTATGGAAAGAAAGAGCAGGTAAAGAAATATTGTTGATTGGTAGAAGATCAACATGAAGGAACTAAAGAAGTAGATGTTACAGGTGTTGTTGCACAAGATGCTCTGGGATGTTCCTTGGATAAATTAGAATCTTGTTTTATAGATTCTATTACCTCTTTTCATTTAGCCTAAAATAGAGTATTTTTCCATGTTAAGGTCTTTAGAGACTTTGGAAAGATTTATTTAGGGGCTGGTGTGCCTTGTCAAAGTTTTGGCAAAGGAGAAGTGTGGCTTAAATTGCAGACGGCCAACACATGGGTGTTGAAGGAGGTCATGCATGTCCCAGTCTTGAAGATGTGGCTAATTTCTTTAGGAAAGTTGGGTGATGAGAGATGCACAGAGACTCTCATAGTGGATGCACTTGAACTAGCAGGTGGTAAGAAAGTAGGTATCCTTTATCTATCTACTTAAATTACTGATTCTTCTTCTATTGTGAAGACGTGGCTTTGTAGGTTTTGTGACCAAGAATGAGATGCATGTTCTTAAGTGGAAGTCAGATGTCTTTGATAGACTTAAAAACTAGAAAGCCTTGGTGTTTATGGAGGAGATGACGGATAGAGATCAGTGGAGAAGGCTGAGTAACTCTAAGCATGGTAGTTTGGATAGGGTTTTGATCCAAAGAGAGCTCATGAGTAAAAAGTCATCACTCACAAGAGAACACAGGTACCGGTGTCGTTCAAGAGGAATCAACGTCAAATAGATAGGTGTCGATGTCAGTCATGTGTAGACTAGAGCTGGTGGTGTCAACTAGGGTAAGACCAATGTCGATCATGGAACTGACATTGGTGACAGGTAGACACTGATGTCAGTCAGGGAACTGGTGTTGGCAGTCAAGACAGTCACATGGAACTGATGTCAGTCAGATGCAGACTGTTTGGTGACCGAGGTCGGTCACTGGAATAGATTTTGGGTAGATAGCAAGCTATCAAGGAGTCTTAAATGCCCATATGGAGGACTGAAAGGGTAAGTAAGACTCAAATTTGTTATTCCTCTTCTTTATACTCATTACTCACTATAGAGCAGGAAGGATCCAGGAAATAGTGGGAGCATGGCATGAAAGAAGAATTTGATTCCTTGGATTCAGAACTAAATGAGATATTTGGTAGGATTGCCAACTGGTATGAAAGCACTGAAAGATGAATGGATTCCTTGGTTAAAGAATAGAGAGAATGGACACATGAGGCAGAAGGCCTGGTCATATGGTCTTGAGGAAGCTGCATGGTAGTGGTACAAGTTTGACAAGTGGATGACAAAGCACGGCTTTAGTTAATGTCATTGTAACCATTGTGTGTTTCTTTACTAGGTTGGATAATGGTCACTACATTATCCTATTACTATATGTGGATGATGTGCTTGTTGTAGGTGCATACATACAGAGTTTTACTGAGCTAAAGGTAAAGTTAGTTCAGTGGTATGTCATGAAGAATTTGGGAGAAACAAAATTCTTTTGCATGAGTAATCCTAGAGATAGGGAAGATCACAAGTTGATGTTGTCATAGGATGATTGTGTGAAGCTAGTGTAAGATGTAGAATGGCAAGCATATCTATGGATGGACAATTCACAAAACAAGGTCCCCAATCACATGATGAGGTTGAGTACATGTGTACTCCTTGATATTGCCCTAGTAGTGGGAGTTATCAGTAGGCTTGTAGTCAAGTTGGGAAGGAAGCACTGAAAAGTGGTTTAGTGGGTTCTTAGGTATATGAGAGGGACCAACAGTAGGTTAACATGCTATGCAGGGTCAGGCACTTTAGATATGGCAGGTTACTTGGATGACAGGTGTTGCACCACAGGATGTGTGGTGGTTGGTCTTCAAGTTTGAACTTGAAGAGGGATACAAGCTAGGAAATAAATTAGATGTTGTACAGGTATAGGTATAGTGTAGCTATTTATCTCCAAGTGGGAGATTGTTAGGTTGTGGAGCTAAAATATTCACTGATGCAAACATGGAGGAGGTTGTTGAGAGGTTGCTGAGTTGCAAAGCAACTGACATCAGTCTGATCAACCAACGTCGGTCATATCTAGTGAGCAGAGCAACTGACATTTGTCAGGTATCGACGGACATCGGTCATCTCCAACCAGATAGGGACCAACATCGATCGCCTGTGTGGTTCTAGAACTGCTTGTTAACAAACCAGTTGTTTTCATGTAAAAGGCTAATTTTAGTCTTGGAGCTATGGATCTAATTATTGTAATTGGATGTCTAATTATTGTTTGCATGAGATCTATATAATAGACTCATGGGTTGTATTGTAAAGTGTTCTAGTTTGAGAGAGCTTAGTTAGCTCCTTCAGTGTGAAGAGAGCAAGGGTAGTTCCTCCTAATTCCACAGGGGTGCCGAGTGTGTATGATCAGGTAGAGCTACAGGTTGTGCAAGTTCTAGTAGAAGATCCATTGGGGTACTAGTTTGGAGAATCATAAGGACTTGGTGAGGCAAGGACAAGGGTTCTTCATGTGTGTGTGTGAGGTCAAAGGAGATCTGTGGGGTAGCAAGATCAAAGGTGATAGCAACACTTCAAAGAGAAATAGAGGAAGGCAAGGTAGTTCCTTCCAATTGTAAGATCATTTAAATTGCAGGTTGTTGCAAGTTCATGGGAGATCTACATGGTAAGTAAGATCAGGGGAGATCTACTTGGAGTATGTGTGTATACTTGGTCATGGAGTACATGGAGTACTTCTGTACTGGCAGTAGTGATACTGACTGGTGGTACTGACAATAGTGATACTGACTGGTTGGAGGTGAACACCAACTCTATGTTTGAGTTGTGTGTTGGGACCATAATTGAGAGAGTGAGCTCTTGAAGAGATTTACTGTTGATGCCCTAGAGGTGTGGGAGCCCTAAAGGTGTGTAAGGAAGAATACTGTGGCATCTTCTTTGTTATATTTCCTTCTGGAAGAGTATTAATACAATTGGGTATTGTCTCTCATATTTTATGTTATTTTTGAATTCTAGTTACTTGTTACTTCTAGTTAAATTTTGCGTTTAGTTGCTTGTACATGGTAATCAATCGTGCTTCTAGGTCCTAACAATTTCTTGGCATCTCATGGTATTTTTCACTAGCATTTTATTTCACATACTCCACAATGGAATGGCTTGATATAAAAGAAGACCAAACTTTAAAGGAGATTCATAATTGAAGATGCATTCATGGGATTTACCTCCCATCTATTTGACAAAAGCACTTAATTGTGTGGAGGACATTCAAAATCTCACACCATATAGATAATTTGAGAATTTTAATCCATAGGAGGCTTGGTATTGAACTAAGACTCATGTCTCATTTTTCAAAACCTTTGGGATCCGTGATTGGGATTTTGTACCAAAAAATAAAATGATAGGTTTTGATAAGAAGAGAAAACCCTTGATCTTTGTAGGGTTTTATGAGGACATGAGAGCTTATTACCTTTTGAATCTTGATACTCATGATATTATTTTTCAAACACATGTTCATTTGATGAGTGATTAAATTCTCATGATTCTTAATATTATTCCATGCCTTATTGTTCTTCTTTTGATGATTCTTCGCTTCATCTTGAGGATTCCTTATTTAAGGAGTTAGTTTAGGAGTCCCTTGAGGAGGTTATGGATGTTGGGGATCCTATTCCCATTGATTTTATCACCATGATTATGTGGGATTATACTAAAATTTATGAGGCAACATATTTTATATAGGATATTCCACCCACTAGAAATTATCATGCACATTCTATAGGTACTAGACTTTTATGTCAGACATTCTCTAGGGATCCACAATCTCTTTCACAAGATCATGAGATATAGGATTTGGATGATGTGATGAGATATGAGTATTATTATTTGATGAAGAATCATACTTGGGATTTGGTCTCTCTTCCTAAGTGAATAACTTTGGTTAGGTACAAATGGATATACCTCACCAAGTATGTAGTTTATAGGTCTATTAACAAGTATAAGGAATGTTTTATTGCAAAGGGTTTTTCTCAAGTCAAATGTATTGATTACTCTAATAATTTTACACCTATTGCCAAGATAAATTTTTTGTACCATGTAATTTCTCTTTGTGTATCATAGGTTGGCCAATGTACTAGATGGATCTTAAGAGTGCCCTCTTAAATGGAGATTTATAGCAGGAAATATACATGGAACAATCAATTGGGTTTGTTTATAATTCTTATCTTTTTGGTCAAATTCAGAGGTCTCTTTATAGTATCAAACAATCCCCTTAGGCCTAATATGATAATATTAATTAATTTTTTCTCTCTATTGGATTTGTTTATTTCCACTCAAATCCCATAATATATATCTAGCATGTTGGAGAGGATATTGTTAGTCTAGTTTTGAATGTTGACAATATGCTTCTAACATGCAACTATTTTTCTTAGATTCAAGCTATTTAGTAGGCTCTTTTAACATAGTTTTAGTTAGTATAAGTACACTCTTGATCTTCTTCAACATTTTGGCATGGTTGACTACAAGCTAAGTCCCTATCATTTATAGTCTATAGTCATTATCACTTATACCTGTACTACTCTTTATGATAATATGTTATATAGGTAGATGGTTGGGAGTATTATTTAATTAACCCATACTCATAATAATATTTAATTTACATTTGGGAGTTTATCTAGGTCTACGCATGCTCCTCATGATATTCATTGGTAGGATGGTAAGAGGATTTTATGATATCTTTGAAGCACTACTCATTTTGGATTATACTACGCAAGGGATTCTCCTCAATTGGTTGGTTACACTAATTTAGATTGGGAAGGATTTCTTGATGATAGGAATTATAATTTTGGATACATATTTTGTCTTGGTTCTGCTCTAGTTGCTTGGGTGTGAAAGAAGTAGTAGGATATTACACTTTCATCTATAGATGTTGAGTATAGGGAAATAATTACAGTGAGTTAGTAGTTTATTTGTCTTTGTAATTTATTTATATAGTTTGGATTCATGTAAGATTCATTTATTATACTTTGGTATGAAAAATAGAGTGTAATTCACATTTATCATAACCCATTTGAGCACAAATGGACCAAGCAAATCAAGATACACATGCACTTAATTCATCAACACATTTAGGATAGATTTATTTGATTAGAGTACATTATGAATCAATAATAGGTTATATACATCTTTAAAAATTCTTGTTCATCACCTTATTTCATTGAGTTTTGTGGCATGCTTGGGGTTTCATAAGTTGTCTTTGGGTAGTGTTCGTGAGGACATCTTCATTCTTAATTTCATGGATATATATTATACATGAGTACCTTATCAAACCTTGTTGTCGGGACTCATACTATGGAGATGACACTTTGTTTTTGGATATTTTTTAGCCCTAGATTTACTTATAGGGGTGTTATAGTTGGTTATCATGTTTCCTAGGTTTTATAGATAGTTTTTGTCTTTTTCCTATTTTGTCTTTTTGTGAATTTATTCCACATTGGTTAGTTTAACTTACTTCTTGTTTGTCCTTGCATATATATGAAAGGATTATTATTTTTTACATATAGAAATTATTGTATGGATATTATATGATATTACCTTTATCTTTTCATATCATCTTTGCATCTCTTACAACTCTTCTTATAAAGTTTTTGTTGTTATTGCTTTAGATTTCAGGCTTGGAATAATCTTGTTGACATTCCTTTCAGACCCAGGCATTATATCATGCTTAGAATGTTTTAAAACTAAAATATTTTATATTTTTAAGTTTTTAACATGTTCCTATATTCAAAATTACATGACACTTACATCTAAATCAGATGACTATAGTGATATAAGTGTCTTATTACAATACAAGTGTCTAGTGACCTGTTGACCAATTTTGCCCAACAGGCAAAATTTCAGTCACCTTCTTCCCGTATTGTTTAAGGCCAATTCATTTTTTGATTTTGCACAAGTCCAAGAATTTCTATGAACTCTGTAGGTGCTTGGTTTAATCTCTAGGTTCTTCGGCTTGGTTCAATTAGCTGAGTTCAATACATAGTTAAATCGACAAAGTTCAAATGGTTTAGAGGCTTCTAGTTCAATGAAGAGTTCATTACTCAGTTTAGATGCCTCAATTAAGCAATCATTTGAACCATTGAACCATTTTCATTTTAATGGCTAAGTTCAATGCATGGTTCAAAGTGGATGGTTTAATATCTTGGTTTAATGTGGCAGTTCAATCGGTGAAATAAGTTCATCAGCGCTCAAGCATTAAACCGTTGAACCATTTTTGGTTCAACGGCTTGGTTCAATGGGCTTGGTTCAAAGTGAGAAGTTCATCAGTCTTGGTTCACTAGTCCATCAATGCATAATGGTTGAACTCTAAAACCGTTGAACCATTTTTGGTTTAACAACTTGGTTCAAGGGTATGCCCTTGGCTGAAAGGGAGCCTTCAAGTTCAAAATGCCCTAGTAGAGGGCAGAAACTTCAAAGAAAAGGACCTAGGTAAGTTCATTTTTTAGTTCAAAATTGTCAAAATTGACTACGTCCCAAATTCCTTCAAACTTTTTGCCCGAAGAAATTCCTTCAGACAAAAAGTCTAAAGGAATTTGGGCACAACTCAATTATAAAGCAAAGAGCTGGGGAGAATTTCCATAGACTTTTTGTCCATGGGAAAATATCTATGGATAAAAGCCCATAGAAAAAATATAAAGCAATGGACAGTCCGCAAGAACTTGAGAGACAAAGCCAAAATACAAAGGACCCATCGAAGGACCCCGAAGGATAGGTGTCCTTGTGGGGGACTCTTAGTCAATTTTGAAGGACAATTTCAAGCCAAAGTAAACCCACAAAGAAGCCATGAAGACCCAATAGTGTTTTGACAAGAGCAAGGATGTTCCAAGAGGACGTCAAGTTTAACAGAGCAAGTTAGCCATTGGTTGTCAAAACATGACAACTGTGTGAATGTCAAAGTTAGCAAAGTGAAATAGCCATTCCTTTTCAAATGAGAGAGTGCTAATTATGGAAAATAAGGGGCTAGAATGTAGTGAACTGCTAGAAATTCACCCCTGAGGGCCAATGAGCTAGATGAGACAAAATTGGGAAAAGGGACGAAGCAGTCTAAGTGGCAAAGTGAAGGCAATTTATTGCCTGATAATCCCCAAATGGCACAAATAGTGAGTGGCATGGCTCATGTATTTAAAATGAGAAAAATCTCAATCTATTTATAGAAAAAGAGGGTGTAGCTTGTGTTTCACATTAATGCTCAAATGCCAAAGTCAAATTTGGAGATTATACAACATGGTTCTAGCAGGCCTCTTCTAGAAAGATGACATTGGCAACAGTGTTTTCCTCCTCCTAATGAGGGGATGTGAATTGTCCACTTGTAAAAAAGGAGTGCCAAATGAGCCTCCTTGCTTCTCCTAAATATTGCAAACTTGTCATTTTGTAAAATAATCTTCCACATTTTACAAAGTGTAGCCCTACTAAAATTTCCACCTGAATCAATAAACACGGTTTTTTACCTCTTCTTGGATGGATATTCTATGTATGACTTGAGTGTTAATTTGTGTTCAGTCATTGTCTTTTGATGCTCTCACAAGTTCAACACCAACACACCAGTTATCTATAAAGCACCATTTTTTGCAGCTGACAATAGAAGAGCTCTATTTGGAAGTATAGAACAGAGGAAGTCACTTATAGTATGTATTTCACAGCATCTTGATGAGTCCCTATCCTTATGTTTTCATAAGAACCTCCCTACCATTTTCTTGCAGTTTGGTCTTTCTACCAAGTCTGAGTGTATGTATCTTATTTTTGTTTGATCTTGAGTGTGGATGTGGGAAGGTCAACTTATTTTGGTGCATCACCTCTTTAAAATAGTTTGTTTTCCTGCAATCTCCTTTCCCTTTTCATCCCCCCTCCATTATATAGCTATATATACCTATATTAACACTTGCTAGAATAAACATGATGCATTAAAGGGAGCTAGCCCTTATCTAGAGACTCTCCCCTCTAGCTTCGCTAGTCCCACAGGTGAGAGGGGAGTTTCCATGTTACGAGGAGAAGGCAGGATTTTGACTTCCTGCCAAAGGGTGTAATTTTCTTGCGTCAATAGTTTTGGCACACCCAATGGGACTCATAATTTGAAAATGCAGTAAGGTTTCAAGATTGATGTTGGTCCTGTTACAGCAAATCAAATATTTTTAGTATTTGGTGACTCTGAGTTAAATCTATTGGTTAAGCAGCCTGGTGCCATCAAAAATCATTTCTTGTATGTATATTTCCTTTACTCAAAATCATGGGTCTTGTTTTCCTTCATATGAATATAATCAGGCTCTAGATATTTATGCAATCCCCTTAACCACTCTCCTAGTTGCCCTACAACTATAATGGAAGTGGCCCTAGAATTGGAGATTAACAGGCTGGAAGAGCAGTACAGATATCAGCAAGAGCTGATGTATAAAGAGGAATGCTCATTTAGGCAAGCTCAAGGCTTGCAACCCATGGAAGAGGAGGTAGAAAAATGGAGAAATCCATTTATTCAAGGTAGTCAGCCTTGTGCGCCCCCTCCTAATAGAAATAAAACCCCCTCTTTTGCACCAAATCCTTTTTATCAAATTGTACTTGCTCACTCTAGCTCATCAAATGCATTCACTCTCAATCCCATGCACCTGGCTTTCCAACACCAGATAACATCAGAACAACCTCACATGGAGATGAACCTTCTAAACTCCTTAGATTGTGAATCTTCCATTGAAGGAAATGCCAGTAGCTAGCACATCCCTCTTCTAAAGACTCCTCCAGTGCACCAACAGTCTCTTCCTTGCATTCCCCAACCTCCCCAAGTCCTTTAGCATAATGCACAAATTCTGAGTTGGAGGAAGGAATGTTAGGGACCAACACAGAGCTTTGAAGAGGATAATGCTGGTGACCTCCAAGAAAGACTTCTTTAGGATCATCTAGCCAAGAAAATTAAAGATTTAGAGGCTAGGATGAAGCTGCTTCTTGAAAGAGAGTTAAAATCCTCAGACCTTGTGGAGGAGCCCCAGGACCTTGGAGAAAACAAAGTTGCTACCTGTTCACAGGAGCAAAATTCCAATTTCAAAATCCTAAATTGGGAAAGAACAATAGAATCATGGGGTAGTAATGAGGAGAAGCGACGTTTTTCTCAAAACCTTAAAGAAGCTGAAGCTGTGCCTGCTCATGATAATGCTGATGACCTTTAGGAAAAGCTTTTCTAAGAAGATCTAGCTAGGAGAATTATAGAGTTGGAGTCCAAAGAGAAATTCCTCAGCCAATGTGTGATGGACAGTCAAACCAAATAGCACATTCCATGTCTGAACACACCCCACCTACACATTTCCAAGAGAGAAATTAGGCCATCCCTGATATAAATGAAGTGCTGACCAAGTGGAAAGAGGAGAATCATTTGATTCTAGCTTAAGGACTGCCTCCTCTTCCACATGTTTTTTCCATTTCACCCCTTCCCAAGGAAGAACCTATTTTGCAAGAGGCAGGTGAGGAGAAAAAGATCCAATCTGTAGTCCTTCAAGAGGCTGTCATGAGTGATAATGAAGAAGAAATCATCATTGATGCTACTTTTGAAGACCTTATCAACAGTGGAGAAGATGTAGGTCTTGCATATATGTAGATGTTTCAGCAATATGAGGAGGGACAAAAGCATGGTGAGCTCTCTTCCCCTCTATTTGATGAACTTCCTTATTGTTTTGATGATGAGGTCAACTACATTGAGGACCCTGAGTTAGAGGAGGATCAGGGGGATACCTTTGAACATCTAGAGGTCTTGATCTTTGAGGAGAAAAAAGAGAGGAATGCCTTGAAGAAGAGAGCATTAAACAGAGAGGTGATGTTTTCTGGGATGAGCAATCATTTTGTGAGTCTATTTAAGACATCACCATAGTCACCCTTCTTTAAGAAGGCCAAAAGGAAGTAGAGGATGAGTTTGAAAAAGTCTTCAATGAGACAGAAGGAAACCGGTCAGACCATGATACATTACGAAGGTAATGTGCAGATCAAAGGGCTTTTGGTGATGAGCCAATAGCCATTGATTTCTTGGTGAAGAGCACCAATATGAAGGATCAGCATTCAATAGGCTTCCAAGGACAAACAGAGTACATATATGTCAAAAGCATGTTTGATTTTGATCCACTCGAATACTAGCCAACTTAGGTGATAGGCAAGAGGAGCAGGTCACCAACTCTCTTTTTCATTCAGCTACTTTCTCGGCACCATAAGTCCTTTTGGTAGGAAGGGGACTTAAGAAACTTTCCCTTCAATCCAGGAGGGAGGCAAGAATACCTGGTGAGCTATTTATAATAGTTTGTTTTCAGTTGTTTTTCCTACTTTCCCTAAGTGCAATTTTCACAAGTAGTGTTTTTTAGCCTTGTGTGTTTCCCTTTGTGTGTGGGGTAAAAGCTTCATGATTGATTCTCAGATCTTTGGGGTTATTGCTAACTCTTTCATAGCTACAATCTGACTCCATGCCCAATGGATTTTAAGGCAACTAGCTTCTAAGCATAGCAAGCATGCTTCCATTGTGAGTCACCAATTTGTTGACCAATTTTTCCCAATAGGAAAAATTTTGGTCACCTTCTTCCCTTGCTATTTAAGGCCAATTCATTTTTTGATTTTGCATAAGTCTAGGAATTTCTACAGACTCTGCAGGTGCTTGGTTCAATCTCTAGGTTCTTTAGCTTGGTTCAATCAGTTAAGTTTAATGCAGAGTTTAATCAGAAAAGTTTAAATGGTTCAACAACTTCTAGTTCAATGAAAAGTTCATCACTCAATTCAAATTCCTCAATTCAGTAATTGTTTGACCCATTGAACCATTAAACCAATTTCAGTTCAATGGCTAAGTTTAACGCATGGTTCAAAGTGAATGGTTCAATCTCTTACTTCAACGTGGTAATTTAATTGGCGAAAGTTCATTGGCACTCACGAATTGAATTTTTGAACCGTTGAACCATTTTTGGTTCAACAGGTTTGGTTCAAAGTGAGAAGTTCATCGGTCTTGGTTTACTAGTCCATCAATGCGCAATGGTTAAACTCTTGAACTGTTAAACCATTTTTGGTTCAACGGCTCAATTCAAGGGTATGCCCTTGGCTGAAAGGGAACCTTCAAGTTCAAAATGCCCTAGCAGAGGGTAGACACTTCAAAGAAAAGGACCCAGGTAAGTTCATTTTTTAGTTCAAAATATTCAAAATTGACTACATCTCGAATTCCTTCAAACTTTTTGCCCGAAGAAATTCCTTCAGACAAAAAGTCTGAAGGAATTCAGGCATAGCTCAATTATAAAGCAAAGACCCAGGGAGAATCTCCATAGACTTTTTGTCCATGGGAAAATTTTCGTGGACAAAAGCCCGTAGAAAATATACAAAGCAATGGACAGTCTGCAAAAACCCGGGAGATATCCAAAATACAAAGGACCCGTCGAAGGACCCCGAAGGGCAGGTGCCCTTGTGGGGGACTCTCAATCAGTTTTGAAGGACAATTTCAAGCTAAAGAAAATCAAAAAAGAAGCCATGAAGACCCAATAGTGTTTTGATAGGAGCAAGGACGTCCCAAGAGGATGTCAAGTTTAACAGAGCAAGTTAGCCATTGGTTGTTAAAACATGACGACCACGTGAACATCAAAGTTAGAAAAGTGAAATAGCCATTAATTTTCAAATGAGAGAGTGATAACCATTGAAAAGAAGGGGCTAGAATGTAATGACCCACTAAAAATTTGCCCTTGAGGGCCAAGGAGCCAGATGAGACAAAATTGGGAAAAGGGACGAAGTAGTCCAAGTGGCAAAGTGAACGCAATTTATTTCCTGATAATCCCCAAATGGTGCAAATAGAAAATGATAGGGATCATGTATTTAAAAGGGGGAAAATATAAATCTATTTGCAAAAAAAGAGGGTGCAGCCTGTGTTTCACATTAATGCTCGAATGCCAAAGTCAAATTTGGCAATTATACAACATGGTTCTAGTAGGCCTCTTCTAGAAAGATGACATCAGCAACAATGTTTTCCTCTTCCCAATGAGGGGACGTGAATTGTCCACTTGTAAAAAAGGAGTGCCAAATGAGCCTCCTTTCTTCTCTTATATATTGCAAACTTGTCATTTTGTAAAATAATCTTCCACATTTTACATGGCGTAGCCCTACTAAAATTTCCACCTGAATCAATAAACACAATTTTTTTACCTCTTCTTGGATGGATATTCTATGTATGACTTGAGTGTTAATTTGTGTTCAATCATTGTCTTTTTATGCTCTCATAGGTTCAACACCAACACACTAGTTATCTACAAAGGTCCATTTTCTGCAGCTGACAGGAGAAGAGCTCTATTTGGAAGTATAGAATAGAGGAAGTCACTTACAGTATGTATTTCACAGCATCTTGGTGAGTCCCTATTCCTATGTTTTCATAAGAACCTCCCTGCCATTTTATTGCAGTCTGGTCTTTCTGCCAAGTCTGAGTGTATGTATGTTGTTTTTATTTGATCCTGAGTGTGGATGTGGGAAGGTCAACTTATTTTGGTGCATCACCTCTTTAGCTTTTCCCTTTTCATCCCCCCTCCATTATATAGCTGTATATACCTGTATTTGCACTTGTTAGAATAAACATGATGCATAAAAGGTAGCTAGCCCTTATCTAAAGACTCTCCCCTCTAACTTTGCTAGTCCCACAGGTGAGAGGGGAGTTTCCATGTTGCGAGGAAAAGGCAGGAGTTTGACTTCCTACCAAAGGGTGCAATTTTCCTACGTCAACATGACCTAAAGTCATCAAATTTGAAAATGAAATGTATCCCTATGGTTTTCCTAAGTGATTTTATTCTATATATTTACAAAATGGATTGATACATCATTCATTCCTCACCTAAAATAAACCTAAAACCTCATAAAGAAATTTGCAAAAAGCATTTTATCTAATATTCAAGAGAGAAAATATTCCCTATTATTCCTTATTTTGATATCATTCATATGGACAACCCATATATAGGTTTTAAATACTAAAGGAATAACCCATGAGTCATATTTGACAAGTTACAAACTAAGTAATTATTTTACTTAGTTTCCACATATTTCACCCTTATGCACACAGAAACCAACACATTAGTGGAGAACTAACATAAATCTAAGGCATTATTTGTATGATTAGCTATGTAGGTATCTCTCATTGATAGATGATTATTTTGTGTTAGTTAGACATCATGAGCCCATTAACCCATTTTTCTCATAGTTACTATGAATATTAAGAACTAGGGTTTTTTCTATTTGATAAGGAATGATAGCCCATGATCTATATCTAAGCACAATAGAGTGAAGGTGACATAGAATAAATGATATATTATATGGTCACATCCATATCCATTAAGGATTTCATACTATACACCTACATCCAATTCAGATAGAAGAGTCGACCTAACTGTCTAAGGTCAATGCAAGTGTTCAAGGATACTTGGTGAAATTTTCCTTAATCTAATGGCTAGTCCAATATATTTCTAGTATTTTCCATATTAGATTTGAAACATAATTAGATTACTCAACACTCTTGTTTAATATTTATTATAATATCATTCACTTGGTGTACTTACTATTTTTTGGATATCTTGGTATTTAAATTTAGAATATTGTTTTATCTCAGTTTGTAATTTATTGGCCTACTATATTTCTATTTATCACCCTCATGTTTATTTATTTTAATATTATTAACCCTATACTTTATTAACCCATCTCAATTTTGGGTTAAACATTTGGTGAACTCAATATATATGAATGCAATGCTTTTTGCTTCCTAGTGTTTTTAGCTAGTTAGGGTTTCAGATTGTTTTACTTTGTCAATTATTTATTATATTATTTTACATGTAGCCTAGACATATCCTTGGATTATATGTTCTCGTTAAACACATTAGGATTCATCTCCTACCACATAATATGTCTCAAACCAAAAAATGGCCTAATCATATGGTCCATGATGACACAAATGTTGAGAATGAACAAAATATTTATGAGGTTATCATAGGATAATATTTTGATAATGAAAACCATTAATATAATGAAACCAATGAATATGAACAAATAGACCATGATAAATTGAAAGCAATCACATTATTTCATGAGCATATTCATCAAACCCTTGAAGATCTTGATAAAATCTTAAAAAAACATATTAGAAACTAAATAATAAAAAAGTGTAGATGAACACGTAGTTTCATTTATTAATCATGTTATTAAAGCTATGGGCCATCCTCATCTACCAAAAACCCTTCCATTGGGCACATCACCACTTCATACTTCAAATGGGGACATAGAATATGTGTTCACACCTTTGTTCCCTAAAACTATTATGCTACATCTTACATGGGAAATATAAATACTTAAACCCAATTATTAGTTTCAATTCCTTGATCTATTCAAACTATGGGTACACCTCCTTTGGTAGATTCCAAAATTTCCAACCTTAAATATTAATAGGTTCACCATTATTGTACAAAATATAAAAAAATTGTAGATTAAGATTAAAAAATATGGAACAAAATTCTATAAAATCACCTTATGCTATTGATTCATAATATATATTACATAACCCTCTTACACCAAATATATCATTACACCCCTTGCCAACTGATTTTGTTTCACCTAAATTCACATTTTATAATGTCAAGGGTGATCTTGAATAGTATATTCAATATTTTTATGTGGAATCCATTTATTGTGCCTCCAATGATAAAATTATTTTCAAGGAGATTAAAAGACTATGATCTAATTTGGTTCTACGATTTACCAATCCAATCAGTAAATGCATTCAAAGCTATTACAGATCATTATTTTGCACACTTATCTATCAATATCACTAAAAATGTTTCCCATGCATAAATTACAAAAATAAAACAAGGAAAAAATGAAATAATGAATTGATATGTCTTGAGGTATAATAAAATGTTAGATAAAATGACCAATCCAATGGAAGATAAAAATCTTGAAGATATAGTCAATCAAAGTTTGCTTGCCCCATTACATGAGTCCATTTTTTCCAAAATATTCAAATATTTTAATGATTTATGCCATAATTTTTGTTTTTCTGAAATGAAACTTATCTCATTGAATAAACTTAACTATGTAGTAAACACACGAACAACATCAAATATCAAATTTACTATCTAACTAAGCTATAAGGTAAAATTTATAGACCCTAAATAGGAAACAACTACCATGGTTAATGTGGTGTCATAACAACATAATCAACTTTTTTTATTTAATGCACCAATGAAACAATTTAATGTTTACTTGTGTCTCTAGCTTAATTACTCTTATGACTTTTGGAGTGTCACCTACTATCTTTACCTCCTCCTATATATGTTGATATGAGTCAACCTCTACCTAAAAGATATGATTTAAATGCTTATTATGAATATCACCAAGGTTTTAGGAATTTTATGAACATATTTCTTACCTTGAATCATAAGATCCAATACCTCATCAATCAATAAAGTATTACATTTGATTATCCTCCAATGGAACTAGGTTCACAACCTAGTGATCACCAAAACGAAAAAAATATTCAACAATCCTTTACAAGATTATTCTAATAAGGATATATAAGTACAAATTATATATAATTCACATCCTCCTCCATTGGATGGGATTATTGGTACTTATACATGGAATACACCTATTATGGTTTAGATACCCTACATTAATTTTGATATCAATGATATTATGGGTGGTAATTCCTATCTTCATTCATTATTCCTTCGAGCATACCTTGATCACCAACCTATACACAATGTTATGATTGATAATGGTTTAATCAAGAATGTTTTTACCATGAATTTAATTACACATTTGGGTTATACAATAATGATTTACATCTTTTGACCAAAACTATTAAAAGAATTTGATGGGACATCATAACATAACTTACCTATATAGTTTAGTCTATCACATATGGTTACTACATCTTTAATTATACCATGAATAGGAGTGTTTTATATGTTATTGGTATGACCTTGGATACATACTCTCTACATAATACCTTATATAGTGCATGGGTGTGTTAAATACATTTGTTTCAATAGGGTAATTATAGTTTCTGTTATTCCATATGAGCATATACTGTTAGGAATCTAGAACAACAAACATGCCCTGATTCCACTATTAGGATCTAGGAAGCACAATTGATTACCATGTATAAGCAACTAAATGCAAAATTAAACTAGAAGTAATAAGTAACTAGAATTAAAAAATAACACAAAATATGAGAGACAATACCCAATTGTATTAATACTCTTCCAGAAGGAAATACAACAAAGAATATGCCACAGTCTTCTTCCTTACACACCTCTAGGGCTCCCACACCTCTAGGGCATAAACAATAAATCTCTTCAAGAGCTCACTCTCTCTCTCTCTCTCTCTCTCTCTCTCTCTCTCTCTCTCTCTCTCTCTCTCTCTCTCTCTCTCTCTCTCTCTCTCTCTCTCTCTCTCTCTCTCTCTCTCTCTCTCTCTCTCTCTCTCTCTCTCTCTCTCTCTCTCTCTCTCTCTCTCTCTCATAGTTCTAACACACAACTCAAACATAGAGTTGGTGTTAACCTCCAACTAGTCAGTATCACTACTGCCAGTACCACCAGTTAGTTTCACTACTGCCAGTACACAAGTGCTCCACACACTCCACGATCGAGTACACACCATACTCTAAGTACACAACATACTCCAAGTAGATCTCACCTGATCTTGCTCCTTGATATGTTGTTGTCACCTTTGATCTTGCTAGCCCACAGACCTCCTTTGACCTCGCACACACACACTTGTAGATCAACAATCTTAATTACACATGTAGATCTCCAAACATGGCCTTGCACACCTACCGACCAAGATCCTACACACATGAATAACCCTTCTGATTCTCCAAACCAGCACCCCTGTGGATCTCTACTAGAACTTGCACAACCTATAGCTCTACCTAATCATACACACTTGGCACCCCTATGGAACTAGGAGGAACACACCTTGCTCTCTTCACTATGAAGGAGCTAACCTTGCTCTTACTTAACTAGCGCAAAATTACAATACAACCCATGAGTCTATTATATAGATTCCATGTAAACAATAATTAGACATCCAATAAAAATAATTAGATCCATAGCTCTAAGACTAAAATTAGCCTTTAACATGCAAACAACTGATTTGTTAAAAAACTATCTATAAAACTCATAGTTCTAAACTGCACAGGTGACCAATGTCAGTCCCTGATTGGCTGGAGATGACCAACGTTAGCTAATCCTGACTGATGTCAGTTGCTCTTCTCACTGTATATGACTAACATCAGTTGATCAGACTGATGTCGATTGCTCTGCAACTTAGCAACCTCTCAATAACCCCCTCCATGTCTACATCAGTGAAGCTTTTAGCTCCACAACCTAACAATCTCCCACTTGGAGATAAATAACTACACTGTACCTATACCCGTACACCATCTAATCTATTTATTAGCTTGTATCCCTCTTCAAGCTCAACCTTGAAGATCAACCACCACACATCTTGTGGTGCAACACCTGTCATCCAAGTAACCTACCACATCTGAAGTCTTGACCCTGCATAGCATGTTGACCTACTGCTGGTCCCTCTCAAATACCTGAGAACCCACTAAACTGCTTTCTAGTGCTTCTTCCCAGATTGACTACAAATTCTCTGACAACACCCACTGCTTGGGCAAACTCAAGGAGTACACATGTACTCAACCTCATCATGTGATTGGGGACCCTATTCTGTGAACTGTCCATCCATAGGTGCGCTTGTCGTTCTACATCTTGCACTACCTTCACATAATCATCCTGTGACAACATCAACTTGTGATCTTCCCTGTCTCTAAGATTACTCATACCAAAGAATTTCGCTGCTCCTAAATCCTTCATAGCAAACCACTAAACTAACCTTACCTTTAGCTTAATAAAACCTTATATGTTTGAACTTGTAACAAGTTCATCCTCCACATACAGTAACAGGATAATGTCACAACCATCATCCACCCTAGTAAGACAAACACAATGGTTAGACTGACATTGATTAAAGCCCTGCTTTGTCATCCACCTATCAAACCTGTACCACTATCTTATAGCTTGCTCAAGACCATATAATTTGGCCTTCTATCTCACGTGTCCATTCTCTCTATTCTTTAACCAAGGAATCCATTCATCTTTTAGTGCTTTCATACCAGCTGGTAACCCTACCAAATCTCATATTTGGTTCTTCTCTAAAGAATTCATGCCATGCTCCCATTATTTCCTGGATCCTTCCTACTCTGCAGTGAGCAACAAGTAGTATAAAGAAGAGGAATAATGAATTTAAAGCTTAATTACCCTTTCAGTCCTTCACATGGGCATTTGAGACTCCTTGATAGCTTGTTGTCTACCCAAAATTAGTTTTAGTGACCGACCTCAGTCACCACATAGTCTGCATCTGACTGACGTTAGTTCCATGTGACTATCTAGGTCACTGATGCCAGTTATCCTATTGACATCGATCTCCACCTACCCAACACCACCGACTTTGCCTATCTACACATGACTGACATCGGTGCCTGTTTGTTCAATTCTAGTTTCCCATAACTGACGTTGGTACCTATGTTTTCCTATGAGTGATGACTTTTTACCCACAAGCTCTCTTTGGATCAAAACCCTATCCAAATTGCCCCGCTTAGAAGTATCCAGCCCCATCTACTGATCTCTATCCATCATCTCCTCCATAAACACCAAGGCTTTCTAGTTCTTAAGTTTGTTAAACACATCTGACTTCCTCTTAAGAACATGCATCTCCTTCTTGCTCATGTGACCAAGCCTACAAAGCCATGTCTTCACAACAAAAGAAGAATCAGTAATATAAGTAGATAGATAAAGGATACCTACTTTCTTACCACCTGCTAATTCAAGTGCATCCACTATGAGAGTTCCTATGCATCTCTCATCACCCAACTTTCCTAAAGCAATTAGCCACATCTTCAAGACTGGGACCTACATGACCTTCTTCAACACCCATGTGTTGGCCATCTACAATTTCAGCTGCACTTCCCCTTTGCCAAAACTTTGACAAGGCACACCATCCCCTAAATAAATCTTTCCAAAGTCTCCAAAGACCTTAACATGGAAAAATACTCTATTTCGGGCTGCATGGAAAGAGGCAACAGAATCTATGAAACAAGATTCTACTTTATCCAAGGAACATCCTAGAGCATCCTGTGCAACAACACCTGCAACATCTGCTTCTTCAGTTCCTTCATGTTGATCTTCTACCAACCAACAATATTTCTTTACTTGCTCTTTCTTTCCATAACACCATAATTGACCATTCATGATTTTCAATTCCTCCATTCTTAGTGTACTTTCTTTTGCCATTACTATACTCCCACTGAATCAAAAACCCCTGAGAGTGACCTGTAATCAAACACAAAACTTGATCCCTGCAACCTTAGCTCTGATACCACTTTGTCAAGAATCTAAAACAACAAACACACTCTAATTCCACTGTTAGGATCTAGGAAGCACAATTGATTACCATGTACAAGCAACTAAATGTAGAATTAAACCAAAAGTAATAAGTAACTAGAATTCAAAAATAACACAAAATATGAGAGACAATACCTAATTGTATTAATACTCTTCCAGAAGGAAATACAATAAAGAAGATGCCATACTCGTCTTCCTTACACACTTCTAGGGATCCCACACCCCTAAGGCATAAACAGTAAATCTCTTCAAGAGCTCACTCTCTCTCTTACAGTCCCAACACACAACTCAAACATAAAGTTGGTGTTCACCTCTAACTAGTTAGTATCACTACTGCCAGTACCACTAGTCAGTATCACTACTACCAGTACACAAGTGTTCCATGCACTACACAACCGAGTACACACTGTACTCCAAGTACACAACGTAATCCAAGTAGATCTCACCTGATCTTGCTCCTTGATATGTTATTGTCACCTTTGATCCTGCTACCCCACAAACCTCCTTTAATCTCACACACACACACACACACCTACAGATCAATGATCTTACTTACACATCGAGATCTCCAAATGTGGCCTTACGCACCTATCGACCAAGATCCTACACACATGAAGAACCCTTTTGATTCTCCAAACTAGCACCCCTGTGGATCTCTACCAAAACTTGCACAACCTGTAGCTCTTTCTAATCATACACACTTGGCACCCTTATGGAACTAGGAGGAACGCACCTTGCTCTCTTCACTCTGAAGGAGCTAACCTTGCTCTTACTCAACTAGCCCAAAATTACAATATAGCCCATGAGTCTATTATATAGATCCCATGCAAACAATAATTAGACATCTAATTATAATAATTAGATCCATAGTTCCAAGACTAAAATTAGCCTTTAACATGCAAACAACTGGTTCGTTAACAAACTGTCCATAAAACTCATAGTTTTGAACAACATAGGCAACTGAAGTAAGTCCCTGTCTGGCTGGAGATGACCGACGTCGGCCGATCCTGACCAATGTCGGTTGCTCTTCTCACTGTATATGACTAATGTCAGTTGCTCTACAACTTAGCAACCTCTCAACAACCTCCTCCATGTCTGCATCAATGAAGCTTTTAGCTCCACAACCTAACATATACTTGAACAAGAGAATTTTATAATAATATAATTAATTATAAAACATACTAAAGTTAATCCTCTATGAAAGTCTAAGCAACAAATAATTACCTTTCTTAGGTAGTTGGTACTTAATATACATGTTATCAACCCAAGTTACACCCTATGAATGAGAGTGTTCAATTTTACATCAAACCTAGACTAACATTTGAATGGCCTAAATTTTATGGGTGACCTTATCACTAAACCATGCCTCTAGATTATGGGGCTAGTATAAGAGGTACAATCACTAATAGGGGTGAATCAATGAGCCCAAATAATCCAATTTCAATTCCAATTCCTTTAAGATCTTATTCATTCAACACATACATTCATGAGGCATACACATAATCCATAACAATGAACAAGAAAGAAAAATCAAGATCAAACACATAGCACAAGGCATACATGGGAAACCCTCTTGGGGAATAAAACCCACTGAAACCTATAATTGGAATACTATCTTATAATAACAAGAACCAATTTAGATAATAAAGCAATTGATCAAGGAACTACCATTCCTAATTTTAGTGAGACAACAATCCCTTAAGGAGCTACTACACTTGTCTAGCTGAGCACCTATAATAACTAGACTTTTAGAAATTTTCACCTTGTAAGGAGGAAATAACCCCTTTAGATGTTGAGCATCCACAACAACACCTATAAATAACTCCACCTTTGAATTGATGTCTTCAATAATTGATGATGAAACTCTAATTATCACACTTCACCTTCACTCAACACTCCCTATTAGCCAAAGCACATTACATACTTGAACCAATACATAAATATCAATTAGGACACATTACATATCCCAACTGACCCCACTCTTCACCTCTACACACTCAAAGCATCCTTCATAGTAATAACTCTATCATATCTTTGAAAACATAAATGAATGGTCATACACATAATCCACACTTTGATCTACCTCTCAGATCAACCACCAATCTCACACAGTCTTCACCTTGCCTTTGCTCATAATATACTCTCTCAAATAGTCTCTTGAGCAACTTGCTCATTCTGCCTCCTGTAGGCTCATCAGGTCCAATGCACCAAATTAATCATGTCTAATATTATTCACTCTATTCTAGTCCTCACTAAATTTTACTTTCTCTTTCAAAGGTTCTTACCTTCACTTGGCTCCACATTTGCACTCTCATCCTAGTCTAAAAATCACCACCTTTGATTTCACTATTTATAGAGAAATCATAATAACCACCATCTTGGTTAGCCATTAGGCATGAATTAATTCTTAAGGAAACTATCACAATAAGACATATCTCACTAAAAAATTCACAGGTTTTCCATAACATCTATAGGTCACCCTTAAGTAGTTACACTTTTTAATAAGGCCATTATAGCTCTTATAGGTCTCATGGAGACCTATTCACCCATTTAGCACATAATTTATTTTTTTTTTTTAAATATGACCACTCCAAAATTTATAGGTCCACACTACATGACCTCTTATTCATCCTAAAATTCTTATAGTCATCATTCCACTCTTTTATGCAAGATCAATCAACATTTTATGTGCATAGTCACTACGAATGAACACCCTACCACCATGTAAACCTTTGTTCATAATTCATATTATTATTCAATTATTAATAATGAATATATGTCATTCTCATGGATTCTTCAAAACTCCCTAATATCTAACTCACCAAGAGATATTGAAACAAAATCAACATAAGCTTGAATATCCTTCTCAAGTTATTACAAAACTTATACAAAAACATAGTCAACTTTGGAGCTCAATATATTTGTTTATACACACTTATAGATTTTAAAATCCATATTTATAGATGAAACTTGGATTCCTCTACCACTTTTATTTTAACTACATGGTTAAATTTATTTAGTATCGAAAGATATGACTCAAAAACTAGACACTGGTTTTACCCTTATTAAATTCAAATATTTAAATGTCAATACTCATAGTTAAAATTCAAACACAAATCTCTCATCTCATATCTTCATTTCTCAAATAAAATAAACACCATAAATCTCTTCCTAACTTTAACACATATGTTCTAATGCTCAAACATTAAACCTTAGTCACTTTGACCTCATCTCGTGTACCCTTGCAATGTTGACTTAATACACACCATCGATCTTTGTGGATCAACTAGGTCTTTAACTAAAAATTATAACCATTTGATCGATATGTATTAAAACCCACTCAATGTTGGATCCTTATACTTTAAATTTTCTAAGTCATTAAACAACATACACTTCTTTCCATCTCGCTGGTTCTTATCATTTTAGAACACACATGCTTCATTAATCTTTTGTAAGATGCTCAATCTTTATCTTTGCCAAATAGCTATCACATTGACCCATTTTACTTTATGCAAACCATTATATCTACAAGTAAAAACTCCCATGAGCCATTGTATCTCTATTATGTCTAGATCTTTAACATCTTAAAAATTAACTATGGGGACCAGCTATAATATTCTTGGAAATCCTACTTTGGACCTCATTAACTTTACGTACACTTAGATGCATGATTTAAAATTTGGACCACATGATCACCTTTCAAAGGAGAATCTATCCATATACTAATTATCTCTTGGGACCATCACATTATTGAGATATATCACCACTAAAAGGCCTTCTCAAAATCTTTTGTCGTAGAGACAACTATGTCAAAACCTGCTTAGGAGGCCAACTTTGAAAAAACATATCTTTTGATGCACTTCATCACATAATATAAATTTTATTACAAATCAAATAAGATAAAAACTAAACAACCCATATGATAAATTTATCTTGACACCTTCGCATGTGAAATATATAACACCATTAAAATGCCTATTGAAGTTTCCTTACCATATTGTAGATTTGGCTAAGTATGGGAAACACTATCAAAATGCCTAGGATCCCAACTTTGAATATGCATACATTTTGACATGCTTTTTTGCATGATCTAAAAATTAGTGTAAAGAAACTATGCAAAAAAATGAATAAACACATATTATCATTTTATCCTGACACCTCCATGTCCAAGAATGCTGACCTCATCAACATGCTAACTCAACTCTACTTGAACCATTTTGTAAATTTGGAAAAGTATGGGAACTTAGTGAATTATGTCTGAGTATCCAAATTTTCATCCTCATATCTTCAACCACACTTCATCATATTAATTGAAATATGATTCATAACAACTAGGGACTAATGTGATCACAAGCATATGACCAACTCCCCAAAACTCATCCACATGTGGCAATGGTGATGTCAGTAAACTACATATTCACATTTTTTCCACTAGACACAAAGTGTTTAGATGAAAAATATGGACAACTAGATGAATTACAATTATGCACACATGTTTTCAAAGCTTATAAAACATCTTAAGGACCTCTTTCACATGTTTAATACTTTAGACTCAACCCTAAACATCTCAAAATAGAAAAACTCTAAAGATTAACCAAGCCTTCTTCAAGCATACTAGAAAAATCACATTACACACTTTGTCATTAGCACATAGACTATCAAAGCACTTCATCCACTCATCAGGACATCTCCATAACATCACCATGACATCACTGATAACTCTCTAATAACTATCTCCCCTTATAAATCACTTATGGATCAATTTAATAAAATATATTGCTATTTTGGTGTAAAGGAATAGAAGGTACATAAAAAAAATCTACTCTAAGGTATGGTGATGTACCTATATTTCTTATCCACTCAAATTCAACTCCTAACAACACTAGTAGATAATGCATATAACTAAATCACTATCTTCAATGGATTCTAAGAAATGATGTTTCATATAGAGGTTGGTTTAAATGACTAAATCATGAGGGTGATGAGAGGAAGGCTCTAATTAAGGCACTTACCATTAGACTTCCACTCTAAACTTGAGCCATCAACATCGTAACACACTAGATGACCCACATATAAATCTTATTATAAAATGGGTGAGACTTGGACCTAAAAAAGGGAATATTTCACCACTTATGCATATCAAAAAAAGTATGTACACACTAGATACTAATTATGAATTTGTAATATTCTATTGATTAGTCTAATAGGTCTATCAAGTATAAAACCTAGCAGAGTTTCCTCATACCTAGTTGAGGGATATAAATTAAGGCATTAAGCCCTAAATATATAGTAGAAAGGAAATAAAAATAAGGGGAAAATGGCATGAAGGATAGAAGTAAGTGTAATTAATTACCATCATTAACTCATACAATCATTATAAAATAGTTACACAATCATAGCAGCCTCCCTCCATATGTTGATACTCTTCCATTAGTCCCTTAGGCATTGAAGTGGGGTAGTGTAGGATGTTGTTGACTTTGTCAACATCTCTTTAAGAATTATACACCCTTATTTGGGTCAAATAACACCTCCTCTTGGTAATTATAATTGTAATGAGATGAAATTAATCCACCGTAAACATACAATAGTCCATCTTCCTCTTAAGCATATGACCAAGCCAATAATATACCTCTATTTCTCCATTATGACCATTGAAAGTGAATTTGATTCATTATATTAATAATTATTAGGATTAATATATAGTAGTAAATCACTTTATTATCCCTCTATGCCATTTTCCAATGTCTTTGTTGACCAATTAGGCTTAGTAGCTTGATTGTATGTGCTTGATGCACTGAAATTCTATATGAAAACTTGAGAACCTATGTATTAATGTGTTTTAATCCTTAAAAAACACCTTAAATCATATTATAAGCCTTTTTGAGCAAGAGACACCTAAATTTTGGCACACTAGTTGACTAAGTCAGCTTATCCTTCATTTTGTTTAGACTAGCTATATAAAAGAAGCTTACAAAAGTGTTTTCAGGTATAGTTTTGAGAAGCTAGTGTCATAGGATGGTGAAAAAGGTGTCAAAACTCCCCAAATTATTGGAATCATCCTAAATATTTCTACACCTTGTTTTTTACCCAAATATTTTAAAAAGTATAGTTTTCAACCAAATCTGTATAGTGTACATACATACCATTACTATTTTTATGTGATCTTATAAGCTTTTTAGGTGTTACAAGTGTTTTTAGGGTCACTCATGAGTGTTTGGTTTCAAAAATATCCATTTTTCCAAGACTAGTTTTTAGTAGGTTTAAGGAGGGTTTTGGAGGTCCACCATCTTAATGATGGTTCATAAAGTAAAAACCTCCAAACTAAAACTTATTGTCATGGATCCTTAGTCCATAGACCCATTCAAATTTCTTATGTATCTTGAGTTCCCATACAAAATATGTGTCAAGATATGAAAATAAGGAAATATGCTTGTAATCTTATGTAGGCAATATGGACATGTTATCATTTTTAACATTTGTTCATAAAGGTGGTTCCCTCAATCTAGCTCAATCCTTCATGGATTTCAAGCATATAAGGGTCACCAATTCTCACTAAAAACATTTGCCTTGAAACCCTTTGTGTTAAAATCTCCAAGCACTTGAACAAATGCCTCGAACTAGATGTTAAGGAATATGTATTTTGAGTTAGTCTTAAGATTGAAATTGATCTTTTTGTTGTATTAGCCTACCTAAAAAGTCCTGTATATGACCTAAAAAATCCCTCTTTACCTTCTTCTAGTGTCAAAATTTATTAAGAGAGTTTGAGAGTACTCCCATGGTGATATGGGTCTTCTAGTCCTAAGATAGGCTTGTTGATGATCATCATTCCCATATTCTTAGAATCAAGACCCTCTTTTCTTCAATTTTTGAAAATGCTCAAGAGGCTAATCATATTAAATCATTTTTTCTACATGGATTTGATTTAATTTACCATTACTTTTGTTTCTACAATTCTAGTTAATCATTCATTTTTTAATAATTATAGACACTTATAAATATTCAAATTATTTTAAATCTTCTTCAAATTTTATTCAATAATGAATTATTAACAATTGACAATTTAATGATGTACATACAAGCTTTTTCTAAGGAAGTGAAACTTGGATTTCTAAAAGACATGATCATAGAAAGCTTTGATGGATCTTATTAAACTAGCATTATATTATGTTTAAAGCATTTACTTTCAAATTATTGATTTAAACTTGTTTAAATTTGCATAAGATAGGTAATGACATATTCAGGAAGCTAACTTAGTTTATCACTTGACCTCACAGGACATCAAATTAAATCTATGGTTTATGACACCTATTGGGATGTCAAAGTTTATACTAGAACCTAAAAGGATAGGTGTCCACCTCATTGGGATTCATAATACCTTAATGATTTATCACATCTTGCACAAGACACGTAGATCAAATCTACCAAATCCATGAGCTATGTGGCATCATATAGAGAACTCACAAATAAGCTAGCTATTGGAATAAAAATATTGGGGCTATGTGTCTATATCTTATCCCTTATGAGTAAGCCCCTCTGATTTGAGCTACCACACATCCCACCATAATGCATAAACCCATGAGATGCCACCATATGTCTTAAATGGAACTAACTAGACCCGGGCAACCTTCTGAGGTGACGCATGTCCCCCTTGGGTTCATATAAGGTTAACATGTGTCTATGTTATATTGTATCCATCCAAAGATCATGAGAGCTTGTAAGTTATAAATTTGGGTTTAACCCAAATTGTTTGATCAATGTTTGATGACATACATCTATCTAAGGTGCCTTCTAAGTATGAAACTTGGTAAAAAAATAAATAATAGCCCACTAAAGTTATGTGTCCCCTTTAGACCTACACGATGGTACTATGTGTGATTCCCAAATTGTTTCTATCTAACATCCATAAGAACAACTCTAATATGGTTGCATATATCCACTCAAACCATCCTATTATTTCTAAGTTGTTGATAATTTTCCAAAATCCTTTTGAGGTAGACACTTGGCAAGCAAATATATGATTTCTTGCAAGACCAACACCTAAAAAATAAAGTTGTTATTTCTTATGAGTTCAACATGTGACATTATTTTAGTAAACTAAAATTGGATAAAACCACTCAAGATATTTTTACAAATTGAAATATGCCATGTGGAAAGATAAAATTAATTCTTCACTAAAATTTGCATTCCAAAAATCTTCAAGGCAATAAAAAGGAACCACATGTTTGGATTTTGATCCAACTAGGTATCTTAGTCTTATTCAATCCCCACAAGTACCTAGTTATATCTCAAGTGGTAGCCACATGCCAAAAGGTGGAAATATCTATCTTTAAATATAAAATTGATGGTAAATTAAATATGAATTAAAACTAAATTTTAATTCTAGTGAAATTAATTGCCAAAAGCAATAGTTTGAGGATTGTTTCAAATATATGAAAAGTTAACAAGTTTTTCATTAATATGATATGAACCAAGATCACCATCAACATTGGATTGATTAGAGTGATCATTAAAATGGATGCATGATCAAAGTTATTACTATTGGCACTTTGAAATTATGTGTTTGCTTTCTCTATTGTTTTCACTCTCACAGTATGACAAAGTTCAAGCCATTTTCAAATTGCACTCCTAACCACCATTATTAAATCTTGAAGATTATAGAAGGATACCAAAACATATTGATTTATACCTATAATATTGTAAAATATGGCATAGGTAGGTCCCTTTAATCTAGGTAAGAAAAATTCTTTTAGGAATGATAACTTTTTATGTCATAATGGTACTTCCATCATCTTTAAAGGCACTAAGTTTATTCCCCAGGCCATAACATCTTGTGACAAAATTATAGTATCATTTAATTCAATGTATAATTAACTAGGCCTATTGATGAGGATAATACCATGCTTGATATAATACAACTAGAATTATATATCCTTTCCATTAATGTAGTCAGTCTCCATAAGGCCACAACCAAGCTAGAGGCCATGCCATGTACTGACCTAGTTTATGACATTTTTGGAAGGTGAAAATGCAAATATGGGTTTATTATGTCAATATCCCAAGGGCTCCCTATCACTTTTATAACATGACCAATATTTGAGAAGTATTATGACCTTCCCTCCCCATATATATAGTATAACCCAATCATCATTGACAACTGGTATGAAGTTCACTCCTTAGAGAAGGCCTTGGATTTATGGGTGTCTAGCCTAATGGGAATTATTTTGATGGATGATCAATGAAACTTGAAAATATAAAAAATTATACAAGGATTCATGATTAGCCTAACCCTCCTAAATACAATATTTTGAAATCTATAAATTGCCTATGTAGACATAAGGGCTATTCTATTATTATAGATCATCCTAAAACACTAGTAGATTCCCCCACTTGAGGGAATTATAAGAAACAATTTAGTGTATACAATTTAGGATACTTGTAATAATGGTGCCCACTTCTTCATGATGAGCTATTTACTAGATGTAATCTATGAAACTTCCCAACTAGGTTATAATTCATGGTCTCGTGAGGTACAAGAGGTTATACCTTAGTTTTTCTCTATAATGCACATTCATTAGTTCAAATGTACCATAATATTGTCTACATAATAATTATACATAGTGGTTTACAGGTTGAGAACTAAATGTAAGATGTAGAGGGTTCCCCCTAAATTTAGGCAAACCTTGAGAGACATGGGTAGCTACTAGTTATACCCAAATTGCATAATCATTAGAATAGGAGTGATGGTGGCCTCTCTTATATTACCAAGGTATACGCCAATAATGTTGGCTAAAGAAAAATGGTCTATAAACTTCTACATGGAGTTTCTAGAGTCTTCAATAATAAGAAGTAAATATCCCCCCATAAGGTTCCCTGAAAATTGGGGAGGACCAAGATTACAAAGTATCATGACATTATTGTTTCTTAAAAATGACTTCAAATCATGGGATAATAATAATGTCATTTCCAAGTATCTTTTTCAATTTAAGAAAGATTTAATAATGGAATAAAATCATTAAGAATAACTTCATGAGTGGATATATAGAGATGCTCTGAATGGTGAGATGGTGCTCCAAAATGCTACAAATAAGAAAATTGAGCTATAAATGAGACTAGATAGAGAGAAGAAATGAAAGATATTGTTAGGTCTCAGCCACCACCAACCCATAAAGAGCATTTTTGATGCTGATTATGAGGAAGGGTAAGATGATTAATAATAAGACAATGATCCTATTTTCAGGAAAATGGCATCTAGACCTCAAATACTTGCCATTTCAAGTGGTTAGTATTTGCCTCAAAGATTTGAACAAATATGATCTAGCAGTCAACCTAGCCCATCCAAAGGGCCCATAATAATTTTTTCATCAATGATGGGAACCATTCTTGAAATCTTAGGTCAACTTGACCATATTATTATTGACCTTGAATAATTACAACAAGGCATTGAGCTCTCTATGGAATAATTGTAGATGTTAGCTGGTAGACACATTGAAAAGGTCTATAAGAGGAAAGGGGAGCCTAAGACTACTATTGTTGTTGTTTCCACTAGCACATTACATACTACCCTTAAATAACAAGCTACTAATGTAAGTACCTTCCCACTACCTTATTTATAAATTGAAAGTACATGTTCTTCTACTTATGCTTCTATGTTTACTCCTCCCACCATTGTTTCTTCATTGGCTTCAACATCATCAACCTCTAAAACTAATAATGTTCAACCTTTATTCAACACTAGAATGAGCCAAGATAGTAGTTCCTTGGGATTTACTATCCCCAATTTCATTTCTCATGCCACTACCAATATTTTATCTTCATTAGGTTCCAAATGTATGAGTGTTAGTCAAGCTATAGGTTCCATTCCTTCCCAAGTAGCCACAACAAGTGAATCACTTGATATTGGTTTCCCTACATCAAAAAGGCCACTAAGGCTCATTTCAAAGTTGTTCACATTTATAAATACACTATTGCCTACATCCCCATTCAATACTACTATGGCTTCAAAGGTAAGCGTGCCTCCAAAATTACATGCATTTGTTCTTAATATGGGCCCTACAAGATCTCTATTTGTCACACTTGGGAAGATGGACTTAACACACTTACCCCACATTATTTCCACAACTTTATCCTCTACCTCAACCCAAGCACCTCCATTCTATCCATCTGTAACAAATTCAAAGCCTACTATTATCTCAAACTAGGTTAGAGACATTATACTAGTAGTGAGACAAGAGAGACCTTAGTTGTTCCTCTTTGCACCAAAAATTGTCATGAGATTAGATGTTACTATAGGCACACTGAAAAGAGTGGTAAGGAAGTAGGTTGAGAAACCCTAGTCAAGATCAATTATGGCCCAAGAAAGTGAACATTCCCTCTTCATTTTAATAAATAGAAGGAAAGCTAACTTAGGTGAAGTGGATGAGTATGTAGAGGACTTCATGTCCATAGTCTAAAATTATGTAGAATCCATAGTGCCCTTGATCAAAGTAATGTAGTAAGAGATGAAAAGTTTGACGAAATAGGCATTGCCTATAGTTCTTGAAAAAAATACTATTAAAGTAATTAATGTATCCATCAATATCTTCAATTTATAAAAGTTTATGAAGAGAAGACAAGAATATAAGAATCTATAGTATAATGTGGTCATTAAATTTGACAAAAAATTACACTCTATTATTGTAAGTTATCAAACCTAGCTATAGCTACAAGGAGCAACAAGTTCCCAAACCTCTAGGTATCACCACTTAAATACATAATCCAATCTTAGACCATAATGATGAATATAATGAGGATATTGAAGAGGTGGCTGTAATAATTCAAGGATGTAAAAACATCCTTAGAAAAGATATAATTCAAGATTACCCTTTTGTTGAAGGATGTCATGGTCACTAGGGTGACCAAACTTGATGGCACCCTCATGGATGACCAAGATTTCAAGGCTCAAATGAATGTGTTTGTTGAAAATTTATATTAAAACATAGCCAATGGAAATATTGACACTAAGATAATGGAAAGTATAGATTTTTCCAACCAAAGGTTATAGAGAACCAAGGCCATTAAAGAAGCAATGAGGCCTATACTTATGGAACATGATAGGCCTCTATCAAAAATGCCTAATTTATTCTAACCTATTATCCTATATTTCATCTAAATTGACCTAAATTGCTTAGCATGCATGGAAGTTTGGATAAAGGAAGAGGTAGAGAAATAGATATGGAAACAACAAGATGGTCAACAACCTCTTCCAGGGCCTTAAATAATATTCAACTTTGTATTGTAAATTTAAATTTAGCATATTCTATTGTACTATGTGGCATTTTGGTTATTTGGCTATATTTAGGCATCTTTAATGGGCCATTTGAACTTTAATGGGAAATATTGAGGCTTAATATAGGGGTATTCCCCCTCACTATAAAATTAGGAATAGTTGTTATAGAGTTAATATAAAAGAGCCAAGAATTCAAAAGATTGTATGTATCTTATATTGTGAATTTTGTGGTTTTTTATTCACACACTTTTAGAGAATTAATCATTTATTTATTAGTAACTAATCTAACAACAATATAAATATATGAATCTATTGGTTTGAGTTTAACACTAGGCTAACAAATCTACTAGTATATGTGCTCTATTTTCATATGTTTTTTAGTTAAATGTGGTTATACAATATAATGTGAATGAGTAACTTTTGTGCAACATATGATTTTATATGTATGCATTTCTTTTCCTTTGAAGTATCAAATTCATTAATTTGGCTCTAATTATTACACTAGTGTTAGTGGATTATATTTTTACATGTTTTTGTCATAGAAGTTATAAGAATTGATACCTTTAACCATCTGAAGTAAACCTTCTTTTATGCCTTACCCTACTTACCTTCATGTCTACCCCATGAATCACCTTAGTTTAGCTCATTATTTAAATATTCATAGTTTTTTTGTGCTTGGGAAATTATCATCAAATTTGGAGAAATTTCAAAAATATTATCAAGAAATAAAGTATTATTGCGTATAGCTTATTGTCCCTATAGTAGGGTCTTATTCTAAACTTAAAAGTGGTGGCCATATCTCTACTATTTTACTATTTTAAGTATTAGTTGTATAAAAATCTCAAGCCAAAAGTTTTCTAGGACTTAAAATTGAGTTTATTACTTTCCCCCTATTCCCTAGTGATATAGTGAGCACATTAAGTGCATCAATAGGAAGGGAAATGCTACTGCTAGAAGGAAGGCCCCTATGCAATACTTTCATGCATCTTAGTGAAATTATAGTGTAATTCATTATATATATGCATAATTATTTCAAAGTACATAAATATTAGTAAATAACACTAAATATCTACATTCTTTATATTAATCCTTGCATTCTTTGAAGGATTTCATCAAAATTAGTATTTATTTGTATAAATTTGGTAAACAATCTGCATATTTGTATAAATTTATGAAAATATAGGTAAAATACCCCATTTTTAGGCATATTGAAGGTTATTATTATTTTCTTTTCAAAGGGTGATGGAGGTTTGGTAGATAATCTAGATATTTATGAGATTTTATGAAAATATCAATTGTTAAGACCTCACTTGTATTGAATCTAGGCATTTAAGATCGTGGTTGCTCTAATTTGTTTGAGATTGAGTAAACCTTTGAATAGATTTGTGCCAAAATATGTTTTTAAATGATTAAACACACTCAAATTTTTTAATTTAATAAAAAAATACTTTGAAATGATGGTCTAACATTGATCCTTGTAGGCTAATGGGAAAAACTAATAGTATTTGCATAGGTATCAAAAAATCTAAGGTTTCAAGGCTTGGATCTTCAAAGATCAAGATAGCCATTAAATATTATTTGTAAAAGGGATTTTATATAATAATATTTATTGATAATTGTAATATTTCATCCCTATGAAGCTACTTTTGAAGTTATTTTTATCTCTATACCCATTTTTCATCCTAGAGTTGCCTAGGATTAGAACTAGGTCTCAATCTAAATCCAGGGTCCCTTTAACATCCTTATAAACCCATAAGAAGGAAAAAGAAAACAAATTTAAATTTAGGAAGTCCAAGACCAAACAAAATTCCATATCTAATCATAATTTTCAACCCCTCTTTCAAATTATGGCATGCTTAGCTAGCTCATCCATCAATGTCCCTAGAGTTGTGCATGATCTACCAAGGAACCTAGAAAAAAAAATTCCTCTTTACCCTCATAGATAAAGTAACTATCAGGGATAATATAAATTCATTTAAAAAATCTTTGAGGATGATTAATGTAATTCATGAGGATTTGGCTCACCACTTTTTTCCCTGTATATTTTGAGATGCAATTTATGATTGGTTCCTTAACTTACCATAAGATTCCATCACAAGATGGGATCAGTTCCATGATACTTCTATTGCCCAATTAGGTAGGATAGTAATCCTAAGATTTGTGTATAAATAGTTCACCACCCTCAAAAGGGACATAAAGGAACTAATTAGAACATTTAATGCAAGGTTCTAAAATATGATCTTGGCATCCCCACCTTATAAACTAGTAGAAAATTTAGCTTTAGAAATATACAAAAATACCTTATACCTAATGACAACTATCTTCCTAAGAATAGTCTTGAATATTGACATATTTCCTTTATCATATGTTAAATCCATCCATATTGATGATCAAATGCACCTATAGGGGCATCCTATCTTTACTATACCAAATAATGAACCAATGATGCCTACTATAAATGTCATACCTAACATGAATTAGAATCTACCTATATTAAATGAACTACCAGTAATTAACCAATTTCAATTGAGCCATGTTATACCCGTCCAACAACTAAGATTATTCAACTAAGTGAATGCTAGAGCACATCCTCAAAACAATATCAGTCAAGCACTGGTGCCTATAAATAAAACCAATTTTTAAACTATGACACAAAATAAGAATTTAGAGCCTCCAAAGGGAGAATTAGATTCAATACACAAAACCATTTGGAAACTCGTTAATGATTTATTGGATCTCAAGAAAAAAATGGAAAATACTAGTGAGATTTCTAATATAAATTATAACTTATAGAGATATAATAGACCATTCAATAGGCCTAACAATAATAACAACCCCCCTTCAAACAAGTTTCCTAAGATCAACATTTTTGAGTTAGACTTGCACAACTAGTACTGAGTGTATAATACCACTAGACATGGAGAACTAGACTATGTTGGATTTTCTCATGCATTCAAAACCATTGATAGTCAAATGGAGGGGTTCAATATGAATCCCAATGATCAAAGTAATGCTAAAAGCTCTAATAATACCAAGGATGATTCTACATCCCCAAAGATAGTCCTCATGTTAGAGACCTATGATTTCCCCAGTTAAGATGAAAATGAACCCGAAGATAATGTTGAGAAAGTGCATGCTTTCAAATAATACTAGAGGAAAAACTATGTTTTGATAATTAAAGGTCAAAACCCACCTCTGACAAGGTTCACCCCACCTAAGAAAATAGATACACCTCTTGATGGCAAGACAACAGTAATCTTTCACCCCCTAAAAGGTAAGGAAAGTTATCCAATAGTAGAAACTCATTACATAACATTGAAAGGTGGATAAAACATAGTGGAAGATATGAAAAAGATCATGGAAAACATAATGTTACATGAACTCACTCAAATCATTAAATAGCATGATTTTCTATTGAGATAATTGAATGATAATCCTAGCTCTATCAAAGCTAAACTAGCTCATGCAAATGTGGTAATGTATAAGAGTAAGCATGAAGTTCCACCATTTCTATTAACCATAAGGATTTTTGGTAAGAATATTCATAATTTATTGCTAGATTTTGGTGTTTCGACTAAAATTATGACTTTAGGAATCTATGAAAAATTGGGATTAAACCTAGTCAAATCAGAGAAGGTAGTGGTGAAATTAGAAAAATCAAGAGTGAAAGTGGTGGATGAATTATTAGATATTCATATGCAACTCACTCATGAAACTCAAATCTAGTAGTTCATTAGCATTCAAGTAGTTGACATGCCTAAGGCTTATACATATTTATTGAGTCATTGTTGGACTCAATCCCTCAATGGATATATGTCCACTAATTTTTCACACATGTGGTTACCTTGTCACATGATTCTTAATCAGATAAATATTGATCAAGAACCCAAAATTAATTACATGATTACTAAATATAATTCCAAGAATGAAAAGGTAAATTACCAATCCTCTAACTTGGGTTTTTACACTTTGGAATCCACTAATGTTATTATAGATGGTAAGATGAAAGAAAAAAGCAAAGGTACCTAGAAATTTCACTTTAATGGTGCATGAACTAATCAAGGTTTTGGCATTGGGATTATTCTAACAAATCCCAAAGGAAAATAGTATCTATCTTCTTATAAGTTATAATTAAGTTGTACTAATAATTTAGTAGAGTATGAAGGCCTTATTTTAGGACTTCAATTTGCAATCAAACATAAGGTAAAATAACTGTTAGTTTCTAGTGATTCAAAATTAGTTGTTAATCAGGTCAAAAGTAGATATCAATGTAACATTCCATATTTAAGAAAGTTTAAATTTTGAGTTTGGGATTTAATTGATTATTTTGACTTGTTTAATATCATTTCCTTTCCTAGGGAATAAAACTAATTGGCAAATCCTCTAGCTTTAATAGCAGTAAACCTAGTGCCTTACAGCCTTTGAACTTGCAAGAGTTTACTATGGAAATAAATCCATTCCATTTTGTACCAAAAAATATCAATCAATTCTATGTTTTTTATGATGATAATTAGATAATTGACTTCATGTATAGTTATAGCATATTTGAATCCCACATTATTGATGAATAAGATGAAAGTTATATACAAAATTTAAAGTATAATGAAGATGGGGTAATCTAACTAAAAGAGAACTAAATACCCAAGGGTATGATCTCCTTGGAAAGGATGTTTGACCTAGATAAATAAAGAATTGAATCTAAACAACCTAAGGTGAGAAAAAATATTATAAGCAAGTTAACTTGGGAAATCTTAGGAATGAGTAAAGTGTCAATATTGGTTTAGTTTGCACTGATGAAGAGCTAAAAGAAGTTGATACCATTCAAACCAAGTTCAAATATGTCATTTCTTTGTCATATGATGATATTAATATATTTGATACTGGTGTGATTAATCACACTATCCCCTTGAAAGAGGTCTATAAGACCTTTAGACAAAAATAAAGGCCAATGAATCTAGTGCTAGAATAATTGATTTATAAATAAGTGAATAAATTGATAGATACAAGGATAATGTTCCCCATATGACACTCGACATGCGTTGTAAATCTTGTGCTAGTATAAAAAAAAATATAGAAATCAGACTCTATGTTGATTTCAAAAACTTGAATAAATCTTCAGAGAAGGACAATTATCCCTTTCCATCCTTAGATGAGGTCATTCAACTAGTGAGTGGGTCTAGAATGATGTCATTCCTTGATGTTTTCTCAAGATACAACCAAGTCCTAGTAAATAATAATGATATAATAAAAAATGCCTTCACCACCAAGTGGTGAATGTTTGCATATAAATGAATGCCATATGAATTGATCAATGTAGGAACAACTTTCTAATGAGAAATGGACCATGCATCCTAAGTATTAATTGGTAAGTGAATAATTCTTTACATGGATGACATAATATTTTTTATAAAAATAGAGGTGATCACATGATGTATTTAGAACAAGTGCTAGATAAGTACAAAAGGTATGGCATTTCCTTAAACCCCAATAAAAATATCTTCTATGTATATAAAGGCAAACTTCTAAGACATAATCACCCAAGAAGGTATGATATCGACCCTAATAGGATAAATGAAATTTCAAGGGTATAAATCCCTAACAAAAAAAGAGTTGAAATCTTTCTTTGGTAAGATTAATTTTGTAAGAAAATTGATCTTGGTTTTTGTAGAGATTATAAGACCAGTCAATGTCATGAAAAAGATAGATGCTAAGCTATAATGTACTATTGAAGAAAACAAGGCATTTAAATACATTAAGGATGATATTATTCAAGCTCTTATTTTTATAAGTCTTGAATTTAGCAAATAATTTTATTTATACTTTTTTATTTTTGATCACACTATTGTTGTTGTCTCGATGCAGAAAGAGGATGACAAAGAGCACCCTATACCATTCATGAGTACCAATTTTTAAAATGTGGAGATTAACAATCCTATTTTATATAATCAATCCTATGCTTTAGTAAAGTGCATCAAGAATTTTAAACACTACATCTTGAGGAATAAGATGTATGCCACAGTGTCTTATTTGGTTTTCAAGTTGATACTAGGACAAAATAAACTTGGAGAATGAAGAGGGAAGTGGATGACCAAACTCCAAGATTATGATATAGAAATAAAATATTATAATTTACTTAGAGGTCAAGGTATAATATAGCTTATTATAAATACTAATCCATGCATTGCCATTTTGTAGGTTAAATCAGGTCAAGTATCTAGTGATAATTTTTACAAAGATATTGTTCACTATTTGTTGTATGGAGTGTGTCCCCCACACCCTAAAATGGATTAAAAAGGGCCATTATGATGAGATCCTCCCATTTTATTATCAAAATAGGAGTACTCTATAGAAAAAATTATGAGGGGATCTATCTAAGATGTGTTTTTAGAGATGAAGCCATAAAAATCATGAACAATTTCCATGACAAACTAGGAAGTGGTCACCCTTCAGGGTGTACCACAACACAATATATTGAGGGAAGGATAATATTATCTAATAATATTCAAAGATACCCATGCTCATGTGTGAATGTGTCATCAATGTCAAGTGTTTGATTGATGAGAGATTAAGGTAGCCATACCTTTATCACCAATAATTGAAATGAGGATATTTTCATAATAGGGACTCAAATTTATAGGAGTGATCAATCCTAACTCCTCAGTGGGACATAAATTTATACTCAATACCACATATTATTGAACAAGGTCAGCTGAAGTAGTGGCCACCAAGAATAGTAGAGCAATTAATGTCATCAAATTTCTAGAAGAAAATATCATCACTTAGTTTGGGATGCCCCTATCTTTAGCATGCAATAATGGCCCAGCCTTTGCATTAGTAAAAATAATTGAGTGGGCATATGAAAATGAAATAGTCATCAGTTTTGATTTGAATTATTATCCTCAAGGTAATGGAGTTGTAGAATCTGCTAATAAAAACTTGATGAATGACATCAAGAAATCTCCATAGAAGAAACGTAGATAATGGAAGTCCCTACTAAAGTATACTTTATGGGTAGATAGAATGAGATAAAAACAAGAGCCAAGGCATCCACATTCCTACTAGACTATGAATAACAACTTATTTTTCCTATCACGCTAAAGCTGACACCTATGAATTTATGGCTAAATATATGAAAGATGATGAAAGAGTATAGTCCTAAATACTGAACATCATCCAATTAGAATATGTTAAATATGAAGCATTGAATAATTTTAGTAAGCATCAAGATGTTGTAAAGAGATAGTTCAATAAATAAGCTAAATTTAAAGCATTTTGCATATCAGACTTGATCTTGCTATAGGATAAGACCCACAAGAAGAAGGGATAACATGACAATTTCATTCCTCTTTGGATTGGACCATATTATGTAGAAGAAATACTGGGTGAAAATGCATTTAGGATCAAATACATGCAAGGGAATGACTTAACCTTTCCATTCAATGGGTAGTACATAAAACACTATTTCTCTACAAATTTGTCACAGACTCTAGAGGGATAGTAAGCTTGTTTAGAGTTAGAGAAGGTAAGAGTAGAGTATTTGCCTTTCCTTCTTTGCTTCCTTGTTATGTTCTTTCTCTCTTTCTACTTCTTCTTTTTTCATTGCATATGATAGCTTAGTAATAATAAATTTGAACAAGATTTCATTGGCTCAATTTGGGCTAGTCTAGTCTTGAAAATGGGAAGAAGTGATTTCTAGTTTTAAGCATTGGTCATCCAAAGTTTGGAAACCTCTAGCAGTGTTTCAATTTAGAAAATTTGAGTGAGGTTAATTAGAAGTTAGTTTTCTCACAAAAATCCTAGGTCATTTTAAGACTATAATATGTTTCAGATGAATGAACATTTACTTGAACTATAATTTAAATATGTGTGGACCATCATATTGCCTCTTAAATTCACCATATAAATTTCTAGGGTAGAACTTTATTTCTAAAGGTAAATTACATATAGACTATGCTTTGCAAAACTTTACACCTGGCTAATTTTGGTTCACAACCATTTTAGTGTATGAATGTAGGTATTAAAAAAATGATACACCAATGAGTGAAATCATAAACTACTTTAAATTTATATGAATGGTGATTTATGAAATCTCTACCAAGGATATGGATGCATAGGAGAAGTAGAGCAAGGCTTGGAGTGGATCCAAAGGTATCTCTATTAGGGATATAAATTCCTAGCTAATAGTGACCTATGCCCAAGCCATCCTCAACTAAGTAAAGTATAACTATATAAAATCTAAATAATGATGAATTTATTTCATGTTTGATGTTTTTAAACTTGAAACTTATCATTTCTAAACCTAATAGTAATGGTTAATAAAACATAAAGCACAAAGATAGTATGATTATATACAAGGTTTAAATACTATTTCAAGCTTGTGGGCTTTCATTAGTTATAAAAAATAGTTTTGATACAAATTGAAGACTAGAGTGAGATAACTAATTTTTTATTCATCTTTGAACATGATATCTATATTCTAACATTTTCTATTGTTTCCCTATAGAGGTATCCATTTTTTGATGATCAACATTCCCCTATTCTCAGAATGGGGACTCTCATGTCTTCAATATTTTAAATGCCAAAGATGCTAAGCATATTAAATCATTTCATTGCTATATGGATTTGATTTAATTTACCATTACTTTTGATTCTATAATTTTTGTTAATCATTAATTTTGAAATAATGATAGACAATTATAAATATTCAAAGTATTACAAGTCTTCTTAAAAAATTTATCAGCAATGAATTATTAACTATTAATGGTTAAATCATGTACATACATGGTTTTGCCAAGGAAATGCGACCTCAATTTCTAAAAGAAATGAACATAATAAGCTTTGTTGGGATTTATTAAACTAAAATTATATTGTGTTTAAAGAATTTACTTTGAAATTATTTCTTTAAACTTGTTTAAATTTGCCTAAGATGGGAAATGATGTCTTTATAAAATTTAGTTTCTTGTTTGAGCTCATAGGATGTCAAATTAAATCTATAGTTTGTGATGCATTGTAGGATGTTAAAGTTTAGACTAAAGCCTAAAAATATAGGTATCCACCTCATGGGGTTTCAAAATGCCTTAAAGATTTAACACATCCTATGTAAGACACTTGGAGCAAATCTACCAAGTCCACGGGATATGTGGCATCATCTAGAGAGATAATGAAGATAGCCTTTGAAATTTAAATCTTGAGGCTATGTGTCTAGATCTTAGCCCTTATGAGAAAGCCCCTCTAATTAGAGCCACCACACATCCCCAATGCATCTAAATAAAATGTAAAAACCCATGAGATGTTGCTATGTGTCTCAAAGGAAACTAACCATACTTGAGTAGGCGTGTCCCCTTTGGTTTCATCTGAGGTCATCATGTCTCCACACTACATTACATCCATCCAAAGATCATGATAACTTGTAAGGCAGACATTGGGTTACAACCAAACCATATAATTAAGGTTTGATAATATATATCTATCTGAGGTGCCTTTTGAGACTGACACTTGACAAAAGAACAAACAATATCCTATCAAATCAATGCATGTCTCCTTTGGGCCCATGTGATGGCACCGCATGTCACTCCTACATTATTTATATCTAAGATCCATAAGATCACCTCTAAGGTGTCTTGTGTGTCTCCACCTAATGCATCTAATTAGTGATAAAAAATTTACAGCTATCCAAAATCCTTTTGAGAGAGACACCTGGCAAGCAAAGTTATGATTAACCATGAGAGTCACACCTAGCAAAGAAAGTTATGATTACTTGTGAGAGAGACATATGGCACTCCCATGGCTAACCAAAAATGGATATCACCACTTAAGAGTTTTATATGAATAAAAATATGTCATTTGGTAAAATACAAGTAATTCATCACTAAAAGCTTCATTTTGAGAGTTCATGAGGTAATCAAAAGGTGCCACGTGTTTGAATTTTGAGCCAACTAGGTAACTTAGTCATATTCAGGCCCTATGAGTACTTAGATAGATATAAGGTGGTAGCCACATGTCAAAAGGTGTAAATATTTAGATTTAAAGCTAAAATTGATGATAAATCAAAGATGAATTAAAACTAAATTTTAATTTTAGTGCAATTAATTTTCGAAAGCAATAGTTCAAAGATTGTTTCAAATCTATGCAGAGTTTACAAGTTTTCCACTAATATGGCATGAACCAGGATCACCATCAATATTTAATTAACTAGAGTGATATTTTAAAGGTTTACATAATCAATGATATTTCTATCATCACTTCAAAATTATATGCATTTGATTTCTCTATTGTTTATGCTCTCATAGTATGATAAAGCTCAAGTTGTTTGCAAATTGCACTGCTAACCACCATTATTGGAGATTAAAGATTAAAAAAGGATACAAAAAAATGTTGATTACTACATGGATTATTACAAAAGATGGCATAGGAATGTCCCTCTACTCTAGGTAAGAACAATTCTTTTAGGAACAATGACTTTAGGTTCTAAAATGGTACTTCCATTATCTTCAAAGACAATAAATTTATTCTTGAGGCCATAACATATATAGATATGCATTGAATTAGCACTTAATTTAATATAAAATTAACTAAGGTTGGTAATGAGTATGATACCATGCCTCATATAATCCAAATGGCTTTGGATATCCTTTCCATTAATGCAATCAATCTCTACAAGGCCATAGCTAAGCTAGAGGTCATGCCATGTGCTAACCTAGTTTATGGGATTTTTCTAAGGTCAAAATGTAATTATGGGATTCTTAAGTCAATATACCAAGGGTTCCCTATTTATTTCATATTATGACAAATATTTTATAAGTATTATGACCTTCCCTCCCCATTAATAGAGTATAATCAAGTTATCATCAATAACTGGTACAAAATGCACTTCCTAGATAAGGTCTTGGATTCATGGGTTACAAAAATAATGGGAAATATTCTCATGGATTATAAAGGAAAATTTCCCATCCAATAATTTAGATAAGGATTCAATATTATCGTAGCCCTCATGAATATAATATTTCTAAATCCACACATTTCCTATTTAAACATAAGGGTTATTCAATTACTACACATCATCATAAAAGCCTAGTAGATTCCACCACTTATGGAAATTAACATTAATAATTTAGTTTATGTGATTTAGGAAACTTTAAATAATGGTTCCCACTTATTCATAAGGATCTATTTACTAGATTTAGTATAAGCAACTACCCAATTGGTTTAGAATTCATGGTCTCTTTAGTGAGAAAAGGAAGTTCCTTAACTTTTCTTTATAATGCGCATTCATCAATTCAAACACATTATAAGAGTGATTATATAATAATTATTCCTAGTGGTTTAAAATTCTATAATTTAATGAAATATGTAAAGGGTTTCCCTTGATGTCACATAAACCTTGAGAGACATGGGTAAACACTGGTTATACCTAGACTACATAATAATCAAAATATGAGTGATGGTGGCCCCTCTTAGATTACCAAGGTATATTCTAATGAATTTGGATAAAGAATAAATGGCCTATCAAATTCTACATGGAGTTCTTAGAGTCTTAAAAAAAAGAATAAAATAACCCCCCATAAGGTTCCCTAAAAATTGAGGAAGACTAGGATTACAAAGTGGCATGACATTATTGTAGCTGTTAGGCATAAGAATTCAAACCTATTGCCTAAAGATGACTTAATAATGTGGGATCCTAATAATTTAATTTACAATCATCTTTTCAAATTAAATAAATATGTATAAATATAGTACAATCATCAATAAGAATTTCATGAGTGGATATATAGAGATGTTCTAAATGATGAAGTGGTGCTCTAGAATGTTATAAAGAACATTGAACTAGAAATGAGACTAGATAGAGAGAAGAAAAAGGAAGATATTATTAGGTATTAGACACTAATAACCCGTGATATCATGTTTGATGATGATTATTAGGAAGGGAAAGATGAAAAACAAGAAGATAACATTCCTCTTATTAGGAACAGGCCATCTAAACCTCCACTACTTTCTACTTCAAGTGGTCAATATCTACCTCCAATATTTGAAAAAGGAGGATATACAAGTCAACCTAGCCACTTCCAAGGGCCCAAAATAATTTTTTCATCCATTATGAGATCTATTCTTGAAATTCTAGGTCAACATGACCCTAGTTTTATTGACCTTGAAGAATTGTAGTAAGGTATTGAGCTCTCTATGGAAGAATTGTAGGAACTGATTGGTAAAAACATTATGTTATATAACAGGAAAAGGGATCCTAAGACAAATATTGATTTTATTCCTATTATAACCCCAAAATCTACCCTTAGAGCATAGGATCCCAATGTAAGTACCTACCCACTAGCTTCTTTCCAAATTAAAAGTACATATTTTCTTAATTTAACTTTTGTGTTTACTCTTCCCCACTCTTATTTCCCCATTATCTTCAACATCATCAGCCTTTACAACTACCACTTCTCAACCTTGAATCGACACTAGCATGATCCAAACTATTAATTCTTTAGGATTTACCATCCCCCATTTCATTTCTCATACCACTACCAATATTACATCCTCAGCAGCTTCTCAATGCACTAGTGATAGTCAGGCTATAGGTTCCAATCATTCCCAAGAATCCACAATAAGTGAATCACTTATTATTTCCCCCCCTAAATCAACAAGGCCACTAAGGCCCATTTCAAATCTATTCACCTTTCCAAATATACCTTTGCCTACATCCCCATTCAATATTACTATAGATGTAAAGGTAAGTGTGCCTCTAAAATTTCTTTCATTTATTATTAATATGGGCCCTATAAGATCTCTATTTGGCACAATTGGGTATATGGACCCAATATACTTATCCCACATTCTTTCCATAGTTTTAGCTTCCACCTTGAACCAAACACCGCCATTAAAACCACCTTTAATAAAGCTAATACCTATTGCTATCCCAAATTGGGTCAGAGACATTATACTAGTAGTGAGACAAGAGAGACCTCAGGCATTACTCTTTTCACCATAAATTAGCATGAGATTAGATGTTATGACATGAATAATGAAAAGAGTGGTGAGGAGGTAGGTTGAGAAACCCCAATCAAGATCAGTTATGGCCCATGAAAGTAAATATTACCAGTTCAATTTAACAAAAAAGAGGAAAGTTGGCCTAGGTGAAGTGGATGAGTATGCAGAGGACCCTGTGTCCATGGCCCAAGTTAATGTATAATCCATAGTGGCCATGATGAGAGGAATGCAACAAGAGATGAAAAGATTGAAGGAATAGGCATTACCTATAATACCTGAAAACACTATTATTTAGGTAATCAATGAAATAATCAATGTCTTCACTTTATACAAGGTCATGAATAGAAGACAATAAAATGGGAATATATAGTATAATGTGGTCATTAAATTTTACTAAAAACTTTCACTCTATGATGCCAAGTTGGTATACCTAGCTAGAGTTTTAAAGAGCAAAAAGTTCCCAAACCTCAACGTATTTCCAATTGAATACATCATCCTAGCTCAAACCATAATGATGAGTAAAAGGAGGATATTGAAGAGGTGGTTGGAACAATTTAATGGTGTAATATCATCCTTAGAAAATAAAGAACTTAATATTTCCCTCTCGTTGAAGGATACCATGGTCACTAGGGTGACAAAACCAGATGGCACTTTCATATATGACTAAGAATTTAATGCTCAAATGAAGGTGTTTGTTACAAATTTCTAACTAAACATAGCTAATGAAAAGACTTCAATGAAAATTATGTATTTCTCCAACCAAAGGCTAGAGAGAGTCATGGGCATTGAATAAGCATTTAGGCATACAATTGTAGAGCACAATGGGCTTATCAAAGAAGCACCTAATTTATTATGGCCTATGATATTATATTTTGGCCCAATTGACTAGGATTAATTAGCATGAATGTAATTTTATACAAAGGAAGATGTAGAGAAATAGAGGTGGTAATAGCAAGTTGGTCAACAACCTCCTTTAGGGTCTTAAAGAATATTTAACTTTGTATTGTAAATTTAAATTTAGAATATTCCATTGTAATGTGTGGTATTTTATCCACTTGGATATATTTTGGCATATTTTATAAGACCACTTGAAATTGTATGTGCAATTTTGAGGCTTATATATAGAGGTATTTCCCCTCATTGTAAAAGGAGGAACAATTGTTATAGAATTAATGTAAAAGAGCCAAAAAATTGAGAGATTGTCTATATGCTTTATTATGTATTTTGTGGTTTATAATTCTCATGCTTTTAGATAATTAATGGTTTCTTTGTTTCTAACTAATATAATAACAATATCAATGTATGTATTTTCTAGTTTGAGTTTAACACTAGGCTAAACAATCTACTAGTATATGTGTTATGTTTTTATCTTTTTTGCATTTGAATGTGCTTATACAATTTAATGTGAATGAGTAACTTTTGTGAAACATATGATTTTATATATATGCATTTCCTTTCCTTTTAAGAATCAACTATGTTCATTTGACTCTAGGTATTATGTTAGGGTCAGTGGATTCTAGTTATATATATTTTTATCAAAGAAGTTAGAAGAATTGAAACATTTAACCATCTTAAGAAAACATTATTTTATACCTTACCCTACTTACCTTTGGATATACCCCATGAATCACCTTAGTCTAGCCCATTTTTTAAATATTCATAGTTTTTTTGTTCTTGGTCAATAATTGGTAAAGTTAGAGAAATTTCATAAAGATTAGCAAGAAATAAAGTATCACTACATATAACCTGATTTCCCCACAACATGGTATATTTGTAGACTTGAAAGTGGTGGCCATATCTCTAATATTTTTCTATTTTTAGTAGTATTTGTATAAACAACTCAATCCCTAAGTCTTCCATAACTTAAAATTAAATTCATTACTTTCCCCCCATTCCCTAGTGACACAATGAGTGCATTAAGTAAATCAACAAAGATTTAAGACCTAATTGGCCTCAACTAAGTTTTGGAGGTCTGATTAACCTATCATGACTTTTAGGGATTCAAAACCATCATGCAACCTCTTTTATTACCTATTTATCAACCTTTGTAATTGTTCTAACTGCCCATACTCCACTCTATCTTCATTATTTCATGACTATGCTTGTAGTTTTCTCCACCAACTAGCCTAGGTGTTTAACAATGGTGTGGGGTCTGAGTATGTCCTCCTTTCCTTAGTGTAGTGATGATGGAGACTTATAACTACCATTCATGCTCTCAGAGAGATAGTACCCTTAGTCTAATCCTTTTAACAATTATTCCCCTTGTGTATTCTCCTTTTGGGTTATGGTTTACACACCATTAAGTTTATGAAAACCTTAAGCTTTATTTTAGTGCTCTAACTATACAAATGAGGCACTTATTCTTCTGTGAAACATGATATGGACGTCATAATTACTTTCATGGGGTTTTCAACTCCAATCATGAACCAAAACATGTAAGTGACCTCAAGTCCGATATAGGTTTCCTTATGTTAGTTTTAGGCCTAATGGCCTAATAGGCCATAATGTTCTATTTACTATTCTAAGCATGAGCCACTTGGGAAATTTTTGTATACCTTCTAACCAAATTTTCTTAGATGTTCTCAATTCATAATCAATCCTTAAGAAAACATAGGGTCCACAAAATACATGTACAACTTATTGAGGCCCTTTCGGGCCTAAAAGGACTAAAGCTCTTTTGTACTTCAAAAATAATGTAGTTTAATAATAGTACACTAAAACCATTTTGCAGATAAAATTAGGGTCCCTTTATCAAATTTATTTTAAGGTTTTGGACACCTTTATCTTTTCAACTAAAATCATACCTATATGTCTCACTTAGGCTTGTTTAGACTATAGAAAGAGGTGGATATCTTATAACATATAAGGTTTTATCCCTATAAAAACTCTTACTATTCTAGATTTAATCTTCTCATTTATGATTTTAATGTCTAACAACCCATAAGCATGTGTGACTCATTAAATTGTATGTGCAAGCCTACATATATCCATATTAGGCCTAATGGGCTAAGTAGACCATTAAGCTCTCTATACAATCCAGAGATTCTCATTACTTGGAAATATTTTGTTACATATTCCTAATTACCCTATCAAGTTTTTCCAACCTTTTATTCTATTTATCAAGTATTTTCCATCATACTACAAACTCAAATCCTAAGACACTCTTTGAATATGATGACCTTACCTTTTGACTACATGAATTTAACCATAGATAGGTCTTTCCTTCATTACAACATTTACCCTCTCATCATTACCTTCTCCTTGTGAATTTATTCTTTTTTTCTTTAAACTCTTCAAGACATCTTGGGAATAGTTTATTTTTTAAAGTTCCCTCTTCTTATAGTCAGCCCTATAGGCATATTTTTTTAGACCTAAACTGTATGGTTTTTCTTTGAGAAAGGATTAGTGTTTCATGTTTCTTAAAGGGGATAATATATTACTTGAATACTTTTTTATATTTTTTCCTTCAATATCTCCTTAATCCACTAAAACCTTTAGCATATTCCCAACATTCATTAAATCTGCATTCATAGTCTTGAGCATGTTTATTTGATTGAGTTTGGAATTTTTGAGGTGATTAAAAGTGTTGATGCTATCCACCCTATTTTATCAATTTCCATTATTATCAATAGGTTTATATTACTCCTTAAGGCCTCTTAATGTCTTCAAGATCTCAAATCAATAGTGGTAACATGGTCTTCTTAGTTTGTACAATAGGCATGATATGGTTGTGAGAGGTGTGTCTTGCATAATGAATTGGAGATAAATTATTGATATGTATTGAAACCTATTCAACCTATCTCCCCTGTGCCTCTTTATATATCACAATACCTTTCAATAATTTTTAGTGTCTCCAAGGCTCTGTCAACTTCCCATGTGACTAGTATGTATGGTAAGCCTATTGGTGATAGATAAGGGCTTATTTGACTATGTTAACCTCTTCAGAATCATTTGAATGCATTGATATCTCTTGAACTATATATCCAATATGTCATATTTTTTAGACATATTTTGACTCTCTTTTTAGTCTTCTCACTTTTATATCCCATTTCAATAGTGACTACCCTATCTACATAAACTATTTGAAGGCTTATAATGACTAAGAGAAAGTCAATGTTATAGATTGGTATAAGTATGGATATTATTAGTGTATATGGACATGAATAATATGTAATAATATAGCATGGGGTGTATGTTATAAATGTATATACCCCATTTTAAATTCCACCAAAAGATCTTCTACAGTCGCTTTAACTTCACCTTGCAAAGGAAGCCGCTTCATCCAAGATAGAATAAAATAGGGTTTAAGGGGTTGCTTGGCCTAATGGTGGATTTTTTGAGAAATTTGGGAGGTAGAGGAGTTTTTTGTGGATTACAATGGACTATTATAAAATCATAACCACCATTCACCTACATAACCAAACCTTGAATACCCTATAATACATGAAACCTATCTACATATTGCAAAGGGAGGATACCAAGAGATTTACTTTCCTTCACACCTTCACACATGTGAAAAATTGGTATATGATGATGTATATTATCTATTAGGATATCTATATCATAAATAAATCAATGGTTATTATAAAAACTCCAAAAATTCATTAAAACTATTACCATTTCCACTCCTTGCATAGATGAATAAACCCATTAGAGTGTCTAGGATGTTAGATATTTTTCATAAAGTATAAACAATTAAATTATAGAAAAATGACATGGATTATAATTTAAATATACCCCATTCCTATGGCTAAGATACCAATTCTTGATTTTCTTTCTCCAATCTGTACTATCCACAAACTTGGAAACTTTTCTAGGTTACAAAGAAGCTAGTTGGAGAGAGGGACAGTTTTGGATCTATTTTAAGTCTTCCTACCATGAAAATATTATTATGTTTCATACATGGCCCCTCATGAAACCTATGATCCTTTTATATATGGAACAGTCTCTACAAGTCCATACATATACAAAAAAACACATGAAAATATATCTTTTCCTACATTTTCTCCATTTCTCAAGCTTTAACTCACCATCATATGATGAAAAGAGAGGTAAAATAAGTTAAATTACCTTTTAAAATATAATATATGGTAATGGGAAGTGGGAGACACACCTTTTGGCATGTGTGGGTTCCACTTGGCTAGTGGGGAGGTGTGTATGAGCTTTAAAAGGGACCTTTAAAGATATGAAACACATAGTGATGACTATATAATGAGAATAAGAGCCTTTCAAGACCATTTTAAAAAATTAAACATTATAATATTCCAGCTCTAATAATTTATAAGTCACATTGACTCATATGAGGTGATTGATGGCTTCTAAGGGTGAGTTGAGATGCTAATTTATCTTGGATGAGTATATCATGAATAATAACCTTAAAACACTATTAATATTCATATTATGACCTCAAAAAATGTTATAACACCCTTATATCCCATTGGCAATGTTTCCCATTCTTAAAAAGGCTTAAACTAGTCTAAAACCATAACCATTAGAAACCTCATTTAATTACTTTATCTTTGTCAAAAGATCCTTAAACTCATCAAACAAGGTTAAAACCACTCATTAGACCTCCAATACATATTAACACTTCCTCTCTCACTCCAATGTCACTATAACTACTATCACCTCAACAAATAGGCCCAAGGTCGCCATGACACAATGGATACACAAGCAAGCCTAAACACAATGACTTCTAATAGTGCTACCATGATTCAAAATAGGATCAATTAGGACATGTCCATGTGAAATATCATCATGAATAGGTTTATATGGTTGACATTAATTTTTTTTGGTTATATGGGTTGGCATTTGTCCTTGGAAGGCTTAATTACCAACTTTTCTGGTGATTCACAGGGGTTGATTAGCTTGTTAATCAATGGAACCCACTAACTTTCCATGACAATGATAGAATTATACATGTCTCATGACTTGGATGAACACTTGGAATACAAAAAATTAGTATGAGATAAAAAAATAAACACACATTAAATCAATAAACACACCTAACCTAATGAAAAAACAAGACAAGACAAACAAAATAATAAGGCAAAAAACTACTTGTTTTGACCACTTATTAAAATAAGATAAAAATAAACTAAGATAACTAACCTAGGAATAACTTATTTCCTCTAGGATTAAATGGAAATCTTCTTTGATCATTATGACACCATGAGGTCTGATCTCCATGTCTTGATTTGAGTCCCATTAGGCATTGTTGAATGAATGAATATTCCCACTTGCCACTAAATGTATTGGCATGTTCATGGCCTCTTGGGGAAGTAATTGGAATTTTTAATTCTACCCCTAGGTGCATGATTCAATTATGTGAGTCAAACACCCAATCATACTCACTCCAAATTTGCTTTCCTTGTATGAACAATGTTAATTTTGCCTCAGTCATGAGTTGTTGATGGTTTTACCCATGATACTTAAAATAGTCAACTGCCATAGTGTCCTTTATAATATATTCATCAAGATTCTCATGTGGTAGAGGTGGATTGTCTAAACTCAAAAAAATTATTCCAAGTCTTTAAAAAAATCCATTTCAACATGATCAATTGAAAATACATTCCTTATGATTCTTACCATTTTCTTATGAATCATCATGTTGTTTAATCATTTCCAACTCTTTGATAGAGTCATATAGAGGCTCTTGATGTGCTACAACTTGATCATCTTCATCCTCAATGGAGAATGACATCTCATCAACCCACTCAAGCCCCATCTCATCTTATCTTGGTGTTTCCAAATTTGAATTAATTTCCCTAAGCTCTAAAACATTTGTGGTATATTCATGTGAATACTCAATCTACTATCCTACTCCACCATCTAAATCTACCATACTAAGTTCTTCAATTTCACTCAACAATTTATGATATAAGTGTTGACAAGGGTCATTTAACTAACTTAAACTACTCTCAACCTAAATAATGGTCCCTTGTAGGTTGTCTTAATGATTATTCCCTAGAGAATGAGTTTCATGAGTTTTGGTTTCATTCACTACATAATCATGTCATTGTGGTTGATCCATGTCATCCAATTTATTTTCATTCTCCAAGTCTGATATGCGAGGATGAATTGGGGTTCTAGTCATGATTTACTCTTCATAAATACTTGAGGTTCCCTCTTTAAGGTATCCTTAAGTTTTTTTTAAAATTTTAACATTACCCAATTCTTAAAGAACTATCATTTCATTGAAAAATCTTGGCAAGTTGTCTCCCACACTTTGATGTTCAAGATCTACCTTAAATGTATTCAATTCCTCTTCACAAGAGGAGAGGTTAAGAGGGCAATGAACTTCTTTAGCTTTATTGATAGATGCTAAGTTTTCCTTCTAGCTTAGAACACACTCTTATTCTTAAATTATTCAATTTCCTTGTTAGATTATAATATGTTTTGATACTCACGAATGGCTGCAACATGGAGGACTGATGGGGAATTTAGAAAATGTAATATACCTCCTAAATTTGACTTCATACTTTTCACCTCATATTTAATTTATCTTTTAAGGACAATTATGACATATTCTAATGTTTAATCTCATGAATACCTCAAAGATTAATTTATATCAAAATATTGAGAAGGCATGGATGGATCTTGGAGGGGATTTTGAACACATGGATTCTATTTAGGAGTGGGAAGATGAAGGCACTAGAGGTGTTTGGTGTGTAAGGATGAATATGAAATATGGAGATAAATTTAGACCTAATTTTCACCCCTATAACATACCAAAGTTTTGATACCATTTAATAAAAGTCTAAAGATAAGCATACCCCAATCTTGGACATAAAGTTACTAGACAAACATAGGGAAAAATGAGG